>JALAZF010000122.1:13667500-14242616 GCA_022829125.1 Lathyrus tuberosus | reverse complement strand
TAGACACGACTAATGATGTGAAATAATAGAAGTGATTGAATGTAATTGATATGTCGGTGTCGGATACTATAACGTAACGCATACCAAACACTCTTTCAATTATAAGTGTTGGTGCTATGGAGTTAATAAATAATGAAACTGCTCTTAATATATGATACTGTTACAAAGGATATTAACATTCATACAATTATAGATTCGACACGATATTGTTTTCGTCAATCAGAAAACCAAACATGCTTCTGGAACTTGAGTTTAGGATGCCGAGGATAACAACATAGAGAACATACTATTGTAATTGGTGTATTTTGACAGATATCTGGAAAAAACAGTTGGTGAAGTAAGAATTGTTTCTGATAAGCATGAGCGAAAAGCGGCAATGACTCAAGAAGCTGATGCTTTTAATGCACTCCCTGGGAGTTAGTTACATGAATAACTCTGAAATAGTTTTAGAAGTGATTAATTAGTGTGTTTTATTACATGTGAATGTTACTAGAGAAAATTGTTCATTTATATACTAAAATTTGCTTTTATTTTATTACTCTGTTTGTTACACTTTTTCTCACACCCTGCGTTCTTTCGTCGTGATTAGGAGGATATTGAACTATGGAAGAGCTTTTGGAGTTGATAAGTTAGGCAAAACTTAGAATTCATAAAAAATCGGTAACGTTACGCTATTACTTTGTTGGATAATATTGTTTATGTATATTATTATGATCATATTGTTAACCCATTTATCATCCTGCACAGGTTCGCCCTGCTGAATGTTGATGGTTACTATAAATTTTTGCTTGCACTATTTAACAATGGTGTTGAAGAAGGCTTCATTAACCCCTGTCCTCGGAGAAGCATCATGGGTATTTTGTTGGCCATTGTTGGGATGATTCTATATTCTTACTATTGTACTCTTGAGAATCAGCAAGCTGTTGAATTCAAGGTCGCACTAACATCCCAGGTTAGTTTTACTCGACTAACTTCATTCGCGTCTTTCCACTTTGCATTATCATTTAATAAAACAACAGTCTACAACATTGTTTCCACTAAATCTTTGCAGGCAAGAGAAGGTGAATCTGATCCTCTGAATGGTGATGTTGGAAATGTGTGCATGTAGTTATATATATATATATATATATATATATATATATATATATATGGTAACTTTTAAATTCAAATTTGATGCATAAATGTTTGGTCAATATTAGCACTGCAAATCAAACCCAAATGGAAAGAATGTTATGATTGCAGCAGACGGGAATTCGTTGATATCCATTATCATGTATGTCGACAAGTTAACATGTCTTGCAGAAGTACGTCACATGCCCATCCTGTGACGGGACCTTATTTGATCTTTAATAAATAAGTGTAGAAATTTGAAAGAAGACACCGCACTTCCTGGTGTTTCGGTAATATCAGCGAGTCCTTTCCTTCATATTTCATAGTACATGCTCCAAATTGTATCAGTGTACTATGGTCTGTAAACTGTGTATATGCAAAGTGAAAGTGCTTTTTATTTCTATTATTAACTGTCTGTTGTTGTGCGTATCAGATTACAATCATGGGATGCATTGTAAATGGTCCGGGAGAGATGGCTGATGTGGATTTCTGGTATGTTGGCGATGCTCCTGGGAAGATTGTACATACTTTTGCAACACCACTAATCTAAACACAATTTTGCAATTGTGACGTACAAGCATTGCGGTTGCGGCATTACAATTGTGATTACTTCTATTACACAAACAATGTTGTTTTAGTTGACATACATATTAGGCAGTCATATCAAGGAAATGGTTTCTGAAATAAAGAGTTAATTGTAGGGATACAATGAGTTGATTTTCTGACCAAAAGAAGTATATTCTTTTGATTAGGATCATTCGTCTATTGGAAAAAAAAGCAAGTTAGGACCGCCTTATATGAATTAAATTGAAATAGAAGGATAACTGACATGCTCGCCTGATGGGGTTTCATGATTTCCATTTAAACATATTGAAAAACAATAAGAAGAATAGGTAAACATTAGATATGCTGCAGTGTCCTAAGAAGAATACGTAAAATTAGGTATGTTGCAGTGTCCTGCTAACCCAACTGTGGATGGCCATCCTGCATAACAATTAACAGTTGTTTGTTATGACATTGTATAACAACAAAAAAGCATAAAATCAACTTACAAAATTTACCACCTATTTCCTCTTGATAAATGATTGCAGTAGCAGAGTAATTTCCATCTACAACATCACCATTACTGCTACATTTTGTACATTCTTTTATGTTATCATGATTTATAAACTTCTGAGCATTATATCATGATTTATGAATAATAAATGCTATTATCCATGCGGATATAAAGAAGGAAGTAAAATCTAACACCCCTAACTACTGCCTAAAACTAATAAAAATTTAGCTAAATAAAATTACATTGCAACTGATTAATGTAGTAACCGCCATCGTAACAAGAAAAATGATTTTCTAGGGAAGTCTTGGAATAGCGTATTTAGGCATATCTTATTAGAATACTTTAATATATTCAATAATTTTTAACTAATAATTATAAGCTTTCTAGGATAGGCTATACGAGAACTTATTTTCATAATGAAATAGCTCATATTTTCATAATGAAATAGCTCATAAAGAACTTAAGTGTAACTTACTCTCATTTCTACTTTGATGTTAACAACTTATATATAGCTCAAATATAACAAGTGTTTGTGAATGAATGTTCAATTAAGCAGTTTACCTAAATGCATTAAATTTCATTTCAAATATCTAATATATTTAGATAATGGCTTAATACCCTTTTTGGTCCTCTAACTATAGGCTCGGGTCCAATTTGGTCCTCTTTCTTTTAAAAGTTTAAAATTGGTCCCTTACGTTATTAAACAGAGTTAAATAAGTCCTTTCCGTCAAATAATGTTAACGGTGTTAGTTTTTAATGATGTGGCAGCTGACGTGGCAACAATCTTCATCTTCTTCATACAATTTCCAGATTTTAATAACAATCTTCATCTTCTTCATAGAATTTCCAGAATCCATAAAATTTCCACAAACAAAAATTTCCAAAAATTTTCATAAAACTTCCTCTCTTCTGCTGAAAAAAATAATGTAGGATTCAATTGGCCTCATTCTTATTTCTTCACATCAAAAGAAAAAAATATTCAAAAGCCAATCAAATGCTGCTCAAATTAAATTAACTCAAATTTTCTCTTCAGAACCTATGTTCGTATCACCCTTCATGAAACTTCATTGAACAAACCTTCACACCCCATTCAAAACAACATAACACAAACCCAAATCACAAACTTTTCAACCTTAACCAAACAAACACAAACACAAACCGCAACCCCAAATCCCCTCAACTCAACCTTCTTCATCAAACCCACTCAAACCAGATTTTGGCCATGTTTTTTTCGTCATATTGTTGTACAGTTTCTCCGCCATGGCCGTATTGGGTGATTCTTTCCCAAACTTTGTTTTATTTTACAAAAAGCTACGAAAGGAAATAGAATATCATATATTTTTTACAAACGCATCAAATTCCAACCTTCTTTTGTGAATCACAAATCCGGCCACGATCCCCTCACCTCAGTCTCTCTCACTTGATTTACATCCCTGTTCGTGTTCGCTTTCTTGGTCTGCTGCGCTTTCCCTTTCCTCTTCGTCAGTCTTTCTGTTCTCTTCGCATGGCGGCGGTAAATGGTGATAGGTGGAAGGTATGGCTGTTTGAAAAGTTTCAGGATTCTGATTTTAGAAAGAGATTGAAAGGGAAGAAGATTGTCGAAGGTGGGTTTTTTTTTTTTGGAAAATGAATATTGGATGAGGAGGGTCTGGAGTGTTTGTTGTTCTATTGTAATAGAAGTGGTTTGCTGAAGGTTTGAAAGGGACGAAGAGGAAATATGGAATAGGGTCGAATTGAAGTTCTCAGCTGAGGTTTTTTTCTTCACTTTCTTACTGTTCTTCCTTTTCCATTGTGTGTGTGATTTGGGTTCGAGAAATTGATGAAGAGTGAAGTGGTTTGTGTGAGTTTTGTTGTTTTTGATGACAAGAAAATGCAGGTTGCTCGTGTGTTCCTCTAAAAGAGAGTGAAGATTGTCTGAAATTCACCTCTCTGAATTTCTTTTTCTTTTCAATTTCTTTTTAATCAATGCCAACTGTTCTTTGTTGTGTTGTTGTTTTCAGGCTGCAAAAATCACAGGTTTGGCCTAGCTGTTTTGCTGCAGATATACGCAGGATGTTGTAGATAATGAAGGGGGTTCAGCAGAAGAGAGGAAGTTTTATGGAAATTTTTGGAAATTTTTGTTTGTGGAAATTTTATGGATTCTGGAAATTCTATGAAGAAGATGAAGATTGTTATTAAAATCTGGAAATTGTATGAAGAAGATGAAGATTGTTGCCACGTCAGCTGCCACATCATTAAAAACTAACACCGTTAACATTATTTGACGGAAAGGACTTATTTAACTCTGTTTAATAACGTAAGGGACCAATTTGGAACTTTTAAAAGAAAGAGGACCAAATTGGACCCGAGCCTATAGTTAGAGGACCAAAAAGGATATTAAGCCTTATATAATTGTTAAAGGCCTAATATCACAATCATCTATTTTGGACGAACATTCAAAGAATAGTTTCTTCAATCTAGGAGGTTACTTAAGCTTGACAATAGTCATCTTTTCTAGAACTTTTATAGCTTAATAAAACAGCTCGCTTAATAATCTTCTTTGCAGATTAATATCATCACTCAACTAATCAACTTGCATTATATGATCAACTTGCCTTTAATAAATTTTATTTTTTCTTAATATAAAATTTATATGACATAGGGAAAATCAAGTTATTGATTAAAATATTGAATGATAACGAGAATAACTTTACTATTGATTCAAAACTTTTTATAAATAATGTCAAAACAAAAATAATATTTATATATGAAAAAAAAATACATTGTTAATTCAAATTTTATTATATACGAAAAAAAATCATATTCTTATAAACGGGCACAACTTTAATTTTGATTAAATTTTTTTATATAAGAAAAATACTATTGTTATAAACGGTGACAACTTTAATTTTGATTCAAATTTTTTATATACAAAAAAAATACTATTGTTATAAACGGGACCAATTTTAATTTTGATTCAAATTTTTTTATATACGAAAAAAATACTATTATTATAAGCGGGCACAACTTTAATTTTGATTCAAATGTTTTTATAAACAAAAAAATACTATTGTTATAGACAGCCACAACTTTAATTTTGATTCAAATTTTTTTATATAAAAAAAAAACTATTGTTATAAACGAACACAACTTTAATGTTGATTCAAATTTTTTTATATACAAAAAAATACTATTGTTATAAACGGGCACAACTTTAATTTTGATTCACATTATTTTATATTCGAAAAAAATACTATTGTTATAAACGGACATAACTTTACTTTTGATTCAAATTTTTTTATATACGAAAAAAATACTATTGCTATAAACGGACACAACTTTAATTATGATTCAAATTTTTTTATATACGAAAAAAATACTATTGTTATAAACAGACACAACTTTAATCTTGATTCAAATTTTTTTATATTCGAAAAAAATATTATTGTTATGAACGATCACAACTTTACTTTTGATCCAAATTATTTTATATACGCATACAACTTTACTGTTCGTTCAATTTATTTGTATAAATTGTGTAAAAAAAACTAATATTTATATACGAGAAAAAATACATTGTTTGATTAAAACATTTTTATATACCGAAACAATTATTATTGTTATAAACGGGAACAACTTTACTACTGGTTCAAATATTAAATAATAGAAATTTATCGACAATTTCTTATACTTACCAATACAAATTTTTTATTTCAATCATATCTATTTTTATAATTTTACCATTTTTTCAATTTGATTAACAATTACGCGTCCATAACATAAAATCCTCGAACAGACATGCCCGTGCGAACGCACGGGTTAGTTACTAGTTTAAAAAAGATGACAAATATCATTTTTCTCTTAATTAGAAGATGGGAATTTTGTCACGTTTTTTACTTTCTATTTGAGAGAGAGAGAGAGAGAGAGAGAGGAGTATTTGATTTATAATTTTGAATTCGTTGACATCAAATATAAATTCTAACGTTTTATCTCAAATCTCAACCGTTAATATAAAATGAATCAAACTATTATATAAAGTTAAAATAAAAAATTAAATAAATATATGATATTTCTTTCTCTATAAAGTTGTCTATCTTTTAAAAAAATGATAATTTAATTCATTCCTATTAACGGTTGAGATTTGATATAAGATTTTAGATTTATAATTAGTGTCAATGGATATTGACATTATATATATATATATATATATATATATATATATATATATATATATATATATATATATATATATATATATATATGATTCATATCTTATGAGTATGTCATTTTTATGTAAGAACGTGAGATTGAATCTGAATTATTAAATTTTAAAATAAATGGTAGAGATTATAAATGGTTTTTGTTTTTCTCTCTCCTCCATTATTAAAATAAATGATGGAGGAGAGATAACAAAAATTGACATATAATCTCCACCATTTATTTTAGGGTTAAATAAGTTTTAAGTCCCTATAAATAACGCGATTTTCAAGTTTGGTCCCTATAAAATTTTTCATTAATAATTAGTCCCCATAATATTTTCCGTCTCAATTAAGAGTCCCTGACGTTAATTTGGGGTAACGGAGGCACACGTGGCTGCCATGGTGGATTTAAAAATTAATTTATTCTGATTCCATGTGCTTCCATAAATAGCTTCAGAATGGTTTTGACCTAATTGCATTTAACTATTCACCTTTCTTCTTCTTGTTGCTTGTTATCTTCAAGTGTCATCCCTCTTTCATCGCCTTGGTAAAAAAAATCATCTTTCTTGCTTGTTCGTCTTGGTCCTTCACTTTGGTATAAAATGTCGTCTTCCTTGAGCCCAATGTCGTGTGCATCTGTGAAATCACGAATTGGGAAATATTGTGGGTGTAAGGTTCGTATGGTCTCCTATCATTGCAAAAGTGGACCAAATAAGGGAAGGTTATTCTGGAGATGTCCTTATTGGAGGAATGCTGATACTTGTAATCTTTTTATTTGGGATGATGATGTTGCTGAAAAATCTGGATATGTCGATGAAGTTGGAACGAACTCGGATTTGGAAATTGTTAGCTATATGAAGTCACTTCATGAAGAAATTAAGAAGAAAAACAAGATCTTGAAGAGCAAGTTGAAAACAGAGACATTTTATGGAAGATTGAAGATGTGGTGTATTGTTGTTTCCTTTGTGTGCAATGTTTATTTTCTCATGAAATATAGATGTTGATGTCCTTTGTTGTTGTTTATGTTCTTTGGTTAATGGAATGTAAGAAATTAGTGATGTAATCTAGTCTGTGTTCAGAAATGAAAATGGTAATTTTGATATTGTTGATGTAATCCGTTTGGTTTAATGAAATGTTATTGATGTAATCTACTTTGATCCAATGTTGTTGTTGTTGTTTAACCATTTTTAGTGTAATTTTGTCGTTGTTGATGTACTGTGATCATTATGAACATGAGTTGATGTAATGTGATCAAAATTTACTGTGTTCAAGTTAATGTAACAAATTATTGTTTTTGTACATTGTTTAGTCTAATTTGAATGACACAAAATGGATGGCCAGAATACAAACTGCATAAAATGGTCATATGCAGTAGAATACAAACTTATGTAGCCATTAAGTTGCAGTAGAATACAAACTTCATTCCAAGTTTCACACTTAATACAAACATAGTGTATTTGAACATGTCATACTTAATACAACAAAAGGGATGACACAAAAAGGTCATATGCAAGCCATATGACAAAAGACAACAGTTTACAACCATTCTTACTACATTAGTGCATTACAAAAAAAGTTTCACAACAGACCAGTTTCACACAACATAATCTCCAAATAAAACACCAAAAGTTTCACAGCACACAAGTTTTCACTGAGTCAAGCTCCTTTCTATGTCTTCCCAGCTCTTCTTCCCAGGCAGACTGACATCACTTGTGTCATCTCCAACAATAAGTACTGGATCTTTTGGATCTCTTCCTGGACCCACAATGTTACGAGTCTTAAGAGTCCTTAGCCGGTCACTTTGTCTTTTTTCTGTTGCAATAGCTTTCTTGGACTTATTTTTTGGACTTAACATAGCTTTCACCTGGACAACATTAGTATATCATTAGTATAGCAAGATACATGGTTTTGGGCCACCAAAGCAAATTAACTAATGTTTTACATGTAATAAACTTACAGGGTCTTGGATAAAAGGTTTTGGGGCACTTGAAGATGGTGCATTTGGTTTTGGTACCTTTGGTCTTGGACCAAAGAAAGTCCTTACTGCATATAAACCATTCAAAAGCATCTAAACTCACCTCCTTGATCTGATTCATCTTCTCCTCATTGGCCTCAAAATAAGTTGCCTTAGCTGCAGCCATTATGAGATCTCTGAATAATGTACCTCCTCCATACTTCTTCTTGAAATTTGCATATAAATGCCTTAAACAAAACATGTGTTCAAATTCAGGACATTCTTCCTCAAAAACCTGGACCAGTCCCTGTTAACAGCATATACAGAACCACTTATTAATAAACAAGCAAACAAAAGAAAAGTAACAAAGAGTAGAGATATTGTTCATACCTTCTGTTGATCTGATATAAAACACCACTTATTGTCACTACCAATGTCATCAAGAAGCAATCTAATAAACTAACTCCAAGACTCTCTTGTCTCAGTTTCTACAACCCCAAAAGCTAGTGGGAGATATTGGTCATTAGCATATCTACTGACAACTATCAACAAGATTCCACCATATTTGTTTTTTAGGTGACAACCATTTAAACCAATAAATGGACTACAACCTAGCTTGAATGCTTTCTTAGTACCATCATAGCAAGTATAGCATCTTTCAAACTTTGGTGGTATACCAGAAATGTTCAGCTTGAATGTGTTTCCAATAGATGCCTTCCTCAATTCAGCTGCATATGACCACAACATGTTGTATTGCTTGGCTGAGTCCCCTTCAACCACCCTTCTAGCTAGTTGTCTTGCTTTAAAAGCCCTGCAACCAGTTATCTCTGTAGAAAACCTCAACCTTACATCAGCTACCACTTCATTCAATTTCATGCCTGAGTTGTTCTTCAGCTTGTCAACTATCACTTTAGAAACCCATTCTGCATTTGCATTTTTGTTGAAGAATTTTCTGCCACACTTATGCTTATGAAAGAGTGTCTTGATCCTAAAAGTAGTTGTTCTCAAAACCCTACTACATAACACAGCGTAGTCACATTGCTTTTTATCCTTGCAAACAATCCTACACCTATTTAGGTCATTTTTAGCAAACATTACCTCTCTACCATTCGACACATTATGTTCCAACACAACTTTCTTAAATTGTTTCAAGGATGAGAATTCCATTCCAACCTTAAACTTGAATTCCTTTCTGAGCTTCTCATCTTCATTAAACCTTACCAATGAAGGCCTTTCATCAGTACTGTCTCCTCCACTATCAAGCTCATCAGTCATGTAATCATCTTCAATTACATGCTCCCTATCCATCTCATTTGTGGTATGAACACTGTTGTTCACTTGACTTATACCCTCAACAACATCAGGTTGTGTCCTAGGCACGACAGCATCAACTCCACTATTTAAACCCACACCTACATCCTCATCACCATCATGCATCCTCTCTTCTTCACTATCTTCAAATTGAATCCCATCCAACGTACCTTCACTTGACTCACTCTCATCATCACCTTCAACATTTTCTTGACCTTTTTCTCTCTCTAATATCTTCTCCATATTGGTCTTCTCACCACTTTCCAACTTTGCCTAAGTGTAAATCTCAACTTCACATTTACTATTCTCAGCACACACAGCTAACATATTAGCATCCTCATCATTAACAAATGGTTTTAGATCATTTTCCATACTACCATTTTCAGACTTCCACCACATTCTAACATCCTCATGGTTAAAGGAAGGGTCCATAGATTTGATTAGGTCACGAGCTTCAAAATAAGACCAATAATATGTGTCCAGTCCACTAAAACCATAAATATCCCCCCCTTTATATCTCAACCCCACATCCTTTACAAAAGACCCTTTTGTATAAAAAACAACCTTAAACAGCCCTATACCCTACACATTACAATAACAACACAAGGGTATATCAGACTTTGCAAAATCAAAACAAAACCCTAACATACGACAGTCACGAGCAAGTGGTAATACAATAATGGAACTTACCTGAGGCTTGGGACCACCTATGTCTAGGGGGAAACGTGATTGGAAATGGATACAGGGACCACCACCACGTACGAACGGTCGCCTTCAAAGAGGAGAGAGTGAAATTAGGGATTTTGTGTTAAGTGTTTCTGATATTCTGATATTTGTGGTAACATGTTTTGTTATTTGAGAATTGAACCGTCCATGCCACATCACTTAAATGAAATTAGAATGAATTAATTTTTAAATCCACCATGCCTTCCACGTCTGCCTCCGTTACCCCAAATTAACGTCAGGGACTCTTAATTGAGACAGAAAATTTTATGGGGACTAATTATTAATGAAAAATTTTAGAGGGACTAAAATTGAAAACCGCGTTATTTATAGGGACTTAAAACTTATTTAACCCTTTATTTTAAAATCTAATGGTTCATATTCATTCTCATGTTCTTGCATAAAAATAAAAATGACATTCTCATATGATTCGTTATATATATATATATATATATATAGGAGAATGCTAACATACATCCAAAATTGGTGGGTCCCACACAAAAATACACTACATCTATTTTCTTTCTATTTTTTTCCTTCATCTTTCTAAAATGGGTTCCACCTAAAATTGGTGGGCCCCACACAAAAATACACTAAGGTATATGTTGCTAATGCACACCTACATGGGTGTGCATTAGCATAACCTATATATATATATATATATATATATATATATTGATGGTTTGATCCCAAGGATTTTTCATTACCATTCAATATAGTGTATTTAATTAAAGAATGTAAGTGGAACTTGCCTCACACATTAAAGAAGTTGATTTTGACTATAAATCAAAAAGAAAAGAAAAGTTGATATTGACTATGGATTTTAACGTTTTTATTAGCAATTGATAATGGACGAAAACCAATCACTTAATGTCCATTACCAACCAAATTACTAACAAATAAATGATGTTATTGGAAGTACTCTCTTCAAATTTCAATCCTATAGATATGAATAAAAAACAAGAACTAAGAAATTCAAGAAAGTAGAACTATCTAGTTATTATTATAAGTGTTTTTTTTAAAACAAGAAATTGATAAAAGAAGACTATTAGTAGTAACATTTTACTCATAATAATTATTATGGTAATATTTGCAATCAATCAAAAAGACGGAAATGCCCTTATTAGATTATAATTAATTTTATTAGTTTGTTTTCTAGTAACAAACTTAACATAAGAGTTTTTAAATTTAATTTAATGGAGAGTCGCCTTAAGTTTTATAAGATCGTTACAATTTGGTTGATTTTGTCTCTGGCAGTGTTGAATTTAGTTTTTATGACTCTTTCAATTGACGAAAATTTTAGATTTAACCTGTGTTTTTTTGGGATTTTTTTTTTAATATAACATGTATTTTTAAAAAAATTACTAAAAAAACTAATTTTTAAATTTTTTTTTCAAAGTGGCATAGTTTTGGAGATCCCATTAGGATGACGCCATCCCAGTTAGAGGCCATGAGTCATCTCACATGGCGCCTCAGTACAAAATAATGCCCTAATTTTTTTTCAAATTTTTTTAAGGGTGATGGTGCTTTAGTGTATCTTTTTTTTTTAATTTATTTTATTTTAAGAAGGGAAAAAAAAAAAACAACATTAATTTTTTTTTAATATTTAGTACAATAGTTGGATACAAAAAAAAAATCAATGATTGTGCCTATTTAATCGACCACCGGTCCTACAATCAGAGACTCTTGTTTGACGTCTCTGTCTAGTACCACGAGGTTGTTGAGGCGTGGCTGGGAGGAAGACGCACGTTGGCGGGGGTCAACTAGATACGTCGGCTGAGAGAAGAAAGGTTGTGGTGGGGTAACAGACCTAAACCAGCTCATATATAGTTCCGTTGGCCGAGCAGGTTGTACAACGGGGTCTGTTAAGACGAGCTGGTGTCGCATCTCCCACTAGTGACCCAACGCTGCTGCAAAGTTGGTCCACGCACCATCCTTCCACTGCGTGTCGACTCTGCGCAGGTGCCACTTTCCCAAATTGGTAGGATCCACCGGAATGTCCTGATGCATACCGAATTGTAGTTTCACTCGGTCGCTTTGGTGCATCTCAACAGTTATGAACCGAATTATTGGTGTTTTAGAAGCTCACACAGCAGCATCATTTGCGTTGGGCTGGTGGTCGAGATCGTCGTAAGGCCTCCAGATAAACTACAAGAAAAATTGTTTATTGAGTAAGTATACAAAATGTTAGAAATATCTATGGAAGAAATGTTACAAAAGATGTAGGAAAATGTACGTCGTCAGGGCCAATGTGGTCTAGCAGGTTGCGGTAGACTGTTATGGCGTTCCTGTGGTTTCTATCGTAGTTCATTTTTGGAACTGCCCACCTGAAAATGTGAAGGGGTTAGAAAATGAATTAGTTACACCTGAACATATCAGTATAGGCCATAGGCGCATGGATGTGTATAGACTTACCGTAATGGGTAGGGGAATGTGAAGGGGTTCCGGTTTATTGGAGCTAGTGTTGGCATTCTCGACCAACCCCACGCCTGAAGGAGATAGGCGCAACCATAAAATGTACACGCATTTTTTTTGGAATTTTTGCAGAGTGCACTATACAGATGTGCCAGGACAGCTGAACCCCCAACTATATTCGTGCACACTGTTAATGTTAAACAACAACGAGAGATACATAATATTTACACTGTGTCCAGTGCTCTCTGGAAACAAAAAACGACTGAACAATAGCAACAAATAACATCTAATTTTTTGTACTATGTGTAAGGCGAGGGAATCCTCGTCTAATACGATGGAGTCATGGTATTCCCTAAGGCGTTTTAAGTTAATACCTTGCCCCCTAGGTTTACCGTCGGGTGAAGGCTCAGCTTCTTCAATCTCTAGGGGGTGCCCAACAAATCGAAGCATACTTGACTATTTATATTTACGGGGCCGTTGACGGCCATGCCATCTATGCGGAGGCCCAGTAACATATACACGTCTTGGAGGGTGACCGTGCATTCACCAAAAGGAAGGTGAAATGTGTGGGTCTCCGGCCTCCATCTTTCTAGCAAGACCAGAATGAACTTTGGGTCTACATGGTATGATGGGATTTTAATCACATTTTCAAATCCACATGTTGTTAGATATGGTTCAGTGATAGGGTCGTGAGGGAAGTATGCGTGCCCACGACAACGGAACCTTGAAACTTCCTGAACAAAAAAAACCATCAACATTACTAAGACCATAAAAGACATCAAGGTTTAATATTGTAAAACAAAATAATACAGGAAAACTTACAAAGTCTTCAATGTTTTCCGACGTTCCTCGGTGGTTGCTTCCCATCGTGAGTAAAACCATTTTCGTAACTGGTTGTGAGATAATGGAATGGATGCAAAGGTTTGAACATAAAATAAGAGAAGAAGAAGAGTAGTTTGGGATGAGATGAAAATGTGACATGCTGAGATGATTTTTATAATGGTGTAAAGGGGGAGTCACATGAGTAAGCATATGTTCTCTTGCATGCTTCTTAGTCTTTGCAGTCTGCCATGTGTAGGCATGCTTGTGTAGTCATGTCAACAGTGGCCTGAAACAAAAATAATGGAGCAGAGGCATGCGAATGAATAGTAAATGCAGAGTATACGGCTACAAATTCATCAGTCTAGAGGCATGTGAATGAATATTAAACATTTTAAAATTAAAAAAAAAAAGGTTTGAACTGAGGCGCCATCTGGGATGACGACTCTCAGTTGAATTTTTTTTCGTTTTCAGCACACCTGAGACGCCATATGAGATAGCTCATGGCCTCTAACTGAGACGTCATTCCATATGGCGCCACCCTAACGGGGTCTCCTAAACTATGCCACTTTAAATTTTTTTTTGAAAAATTGATTTTTTTAGTAATATTTTTGAAAAAACAAATTATATTAAAAAAAAAATCTTTTTTTTTTGTTTATCTGCTATTGATCTTTGTGTTTGAAATCCATTCTACAACTTGATTGTTGATTTGGTGCTTCTTTCACGATGAAGTTTCTTCTGCATCCTCTGATTCAGTGCTTCAGTTTGAATGGTTAGAAATGGTCGTAATTACTTCAATTCACAAATCAAATTTTTTGCAATTTAATTTTGTAATTGTATACAGGTTCGCTAAATTTATAATTTGCATTATATTATCTTTAGATTCTAAGCTTTTTTCCTTATTTCACTGGGTTTAGGCTCTATGTCGCCTAATTTTATGTACTCTTTTTTATTTTATCTATATATAATGGTTAATTAAAAAAACTACAACTTAGTAATAACAAAACTATTAAAGATCCTAATCAAAAGATAAAGAAAAAAAAATCATTGAATCCAAAATAATTCTAGAAAAATGAGAAGACAAAAAATCTCGTTAACAACAATAAGACACCTTAAAAACAAACTAACAAAATTTTTACAACAACAATAAATAAAACATTAATTAACTTAAATAAAATCAATTCACAAACTTAATATAAAATGAGAAATTAATTAACATCACCATTTAAAATATTTCACCATTCAAAATATTTCAATAGATCGTTCCTATGCAGAAGCAATAAATTCTACAGCAATGAGTCCTAAATTTTAAAAGATTTCAAATTTTAGAAGGTTCCCAAATTTGAAAGATCAAGTTTTTTTCTCCATTAATATTAATACATAACAAAAAAGTGTTACAATAAAAACTCAATAAATTAAAAAAATACTACTGTAATGAAAATTCAATACATAAGAAACTTACTTATAATAAATTTGTATTGGAAAACACAATTTAAAAATTAAGTTTATACTTTAATTAAAGTCTGTACACAACTTCCAAGACAATATTTCTTAATTTGATTATTAACTTGTGTTTCAAAGGCATAAGTTAACGTTATCCTATAATTAAATATATTTTTAATTAATTATAATTATATTTTTGAAATGTTATTTTTAATTATTATAATTTTATTTTTTAAAATCTAAATTCATTTTTTAATTAATCGTAATAAAAAGAACAACTAAAAAAACAAAAAACAAAAAAATAGATACGTGATAGAGATGAAAATAACTTATAGAAGAAAAATGAAAATGAAAAAAAAAACCAACAAAGTGTTGTCATTCAACATCTCCATATCAATTATTGTACTCTTTTATCCTACTTTAACTTTCTCTCATGTCCACCTAATGGTAAAACAAAAGATATAATGTCTCTTGATTAAGACTATTTAACTTAACACCCTCAGTTAGACCAAACACCTCTAATACGGATAAAAATATGATATTGTTTATGCAAATTCATTTTTCAAAATTTCAAAATGTACAGTGTTGTTTACTGTGAAATTTGGTAAACAAATACAAGTTTCTATTAATATTTAAGGGATCAAACTCGAAAATCTCTGGGATATGTTTGTGTGTGTGTTATTCGTGAAAATCAAAAAGTACGCCGTAGTTAAAGTAAACTTCTTAAAAATACTTTGAAAAGATTCTGAGTGAAGTTATTTGTGAATAAGAACAACAATCGAATGACTGAGTAATTGTAAACAAAATGCAAGTAAAGTAAAGAAAAAAATACTTTGAAATCGAAAGAGATAAAATGCAAAAAAAAGGTTAAGATCAAAGTGCAGGGAATATAAAATGACATAAAAGGTAAAGGAAATCGAAACGTAAAAGAAAGACTTTTAAAGTAAAATTAATGAAATTGTATAAAGTGATGGAACGCATACGTACATCTTTCTTCACTCCTTTCTCACAACGCAGGTACTTTGAGTGTTACAGAAATGTGTACAATTTACGGACCTTTTACAAAATGAACCTAGGTGTCTATTTATACTACTATAAGATAGTTGTCTAATTATGATAAACTACTCTCATGGTGACACGTCCTAAGTCATGTAGCAGTTTTTGTAACACCCCATTTTCTACCCAACATTTATATTAAAATCAGAGTGCTAAAATTTTCAAACATAAAACAAATGAGATGTCACATTTTCAACTTAAACCACAAAATCTGGATTTCATTTAGCAATTGATACATAGCATTCGGAATACAACTTATCGAATTAATCCACCAACTTATCATTCCATTCGGAATAATTCCTTAATTTCAATCATCTTTGATTCACCGTCCAGACTCTACGCACATCTCCAACTTGACCGATACGAATTCATGAGTCCATACTCTCGCCGGTTCGCAACAACATCGCCTCGACAACATTTGCACTCTTACAATCAACATCACCTTGAACCAACTTCTACATACTAACAACACGTCCGGGAGACAAGCCTCTCCCCCACTTGTTTCAAACCAACACCTGCAGACAACAACTAGAAACTAACAAACAAGTACCGACAGTGTTTACGCGATTCTTGAAGTTCTGAAATCTACACAAAATTCTCTTCATTTTGGAATATGATTTTGTGATTGAGAGATTTGTATTGAAGGAGATATATATGGTTGAAGTTGAGCGACATTTATTGAAAATTGAGAAAGATGAAGCCGAGTGCGATATGTTGATAAGGAATAAAATGTTGGTATTAGAAAGGATGTGACGGTGTTGGAAAATGCATAGAGCTGCAATTTATGTCGAATGAGAATGATTATAGTGACGATGTTATGAGACGGTGATGTTGAGAGAAGAACGAATTCAAGAGAGACCGCGATAATATTATTGAGTTGTGGATTGAATGCGGCCAAGTGTATTGGGGTGGGGGGGGGGGGGGTGGGGGGGGGGGGGGGGGGGGGGGCGGACTGTAGCAGCATAGTGGTTGGTTGCTTTCTCTTTATATTAGTAGCAGGGGGGCGGTGCAGGATAGTAGAATCCACTTTGTTTTATTACTTCATGCGCTACAGGAAGTGGTGGAGAATTCCATCTTAAATCTTTTATTGGCTACAGGTGTGAATGTAGCATAACATTCTCCCTTCTATCCATGCGCTACAGGAAATGGTGGGTAGAATGGTTTTGATTAATTTTTGTTTTGGCTAGTTAATATATAAATACATAAATATATAATTGAAGTGGGGTTAGGAGTATAATTTAATGTATAACTTAATATATCAGTTAGTAACAGTAGCAGAGAATAAACTGGTAGCAGGATTGGGACAGAAACAGTGCCGAGAGCAAAATTAAGCGGTATAGTTAGTTGTCCGGAATCGAATGAAATTTTTTGGGGAAGTTCGTAATAATTAGTAGGTAGTGTGGTTAATTTATTTTTGTTGAAAAGCTGCTGGAAGTTGAAAATAGTAGTAATTTTAGTCGCCCGGTAAAAATTAAGCGGTATATTTAGTTACCCGGAATCGAATGAAAATTTTTGGGAAAGTTCGTATATACGAGTAGATACGTGAATGGTATTTATTTCTGTTAAATTAAGTTGAATGCGTGGAATTTCCGGTACAGTCGATTGAGTTGGTTCTTGTCCCAAAATATGGACATGTTTTTGTTGGAGGCTTAAATAGCCAAAAATTGAAAGTTGTTTATGTTGTGCTGAGTTGTTTTTGTTGTGTTGATGTTGTTGATTGTATGTCGTTCATATGTCGCATACATTGTGTTGTTTAAGTTGGCCTTGATGGCATTGATTAAGTTGGCCTTTGATGGCACCTGTTTAAGTTGAAAAATTGCCTCGATAACCTGGCATATGTTTAAGTTGGGAGTTCTACTCCGAAATGGTACCACATGCATCTGCATAAGTTGAGTCGCATTGAGTCGTATTAATAGATTTGTTGTTATGATGAATGTTGATTGGTTGTGATATGGTTGTTAATTGTGAAGTGGTGAAATTTGTATGGTTCTAATTTTAATATATTAATTATCATACTTTTGATTATATTATTGGATATCTCACCCTTTCTTTGTTTCGCCGTTGCCTTTATATTGGTAACGTGCAGGTAATCCGGAATGAAGGAAGTCTACCTTCATTAGTTCGAGTCGGTGGTTGTCGCTCTGATACGTAGCACTCGGGGGGATAATCGCGTGTTTTTCTTATTGCTTTGATTATGTTTAAGTTGCTGAATTTTATATTGATTTCGTTAAAGACTTGAATTTTGAAGTTGCTTTATGTTGGATGAAGATGCTTTAACTATTTGAAGTTAAAGACTTGTTGATTGGGAGTTATTATTTTGTTGAATTTTAAATCAAGAAAAATTTTATGTTGAACTTATTAATCCGCTGCATGAAAGTTAAAGTTGTTATATTTTAAAGAACTAAACAGGTTCGAATCAGTTATCCGGAAAGTTGTATCCTTTATGTATGATATACAGGTGATTGTAAGATATGTTTAAGTTGAAATGAATGTGACATCCTGTATGACGAAATTTTATACTCTGATATTATATAATTACGTTGGGTAGAATCAGGGTGTTACAGTTTTCCCCGACGTGTCCCACGTTTTCTAAGTAACCGCCGACGCTGACGTAGTTTTCGCCTTGTGATACCATTTGAATTTCTCAACTACTTTTGATGGGCGCCAAGAATTAGTTATCCCCTTCGAGGCCTTCGACGTCGACCATGGTAAGGTGACATGCTTAATTGGACTGTCCATTGCAGTGATGTACCCCACATGTAGCATCCAAGTCAACATTGTTTCCATTATAGTGACGAACTCTACGTCTGGTGGCTGAGTCGACGTTACTTCCATTGTAATGATGGACTCCAACCTTAGCCAACATAGCATAATACTCAATTTCACTAAGTCTCCGCGCTCTTTACCACATCCTTCGACCTTACCACTTTCGACCAGTATCCCTTTACATGACTTCCGACCTTGATCATGTGGACTCACTTGACCTTCCATGTGGTGTATCTATAGCTAGTCTCACGAATACTTGTCATTTATAGTCCAGTCGAAAAATCTAGTGTAACAAATTGCCCCCCAAAAGGCCATGTTTCGATTTGCATCAAACAAGAGAGACACGACCTTTTTTATCACAATTTTTCGATGTTGTTTCACTTCTGTTGACGTCATCGTCATCATTACCCCTTTTATGGTGTATTGTCATTTTCAAGAGATTTGCACAGAATCTCATCATTATTCATCATTCTTACTTCCTAGGAAGACGTGGGTTTTCACGTTTTCAGTAACTGCTCCCACTCCTTATTAATGTGTTGCTTTGAAACCCCAAGAAATCCCTTTAATCAATCCCACACGGTCACCAGGTGTCGGATTCAACACATACACTAAAGCTTATAAATAGTTCCTCTCAGCTCTTTTCTTTCTTTTCTTCACTTCGTCTTCTTGCATTGTTCTTCTTCGTAAAAAAAACTCCTAACCCTTTTCACCATTTCCATTTCAGAAAACTCTCTTTCTTTCATCATGTCTAAGGGCAAAGTGTCTTTCAAACCCTCTACTGGTAACAACCCATTAGCTTTCATCATCCCTCGTGCTGAGAGTGAAGAAGTGAAGGATTTCATTCCCGAACCTTCCTTTGAGAACGACAAAAATGCTATCTGGTAAAAGAAAATGTTGATCCCCTATGTTGCACCCCAAAATTTGCCCTCCTTACTCTTTTTACTAACTGGCTTATGTTTCATTTCATTTTTTTTGCATTATCATGTGTGCATATCATTAGCATGGGGTCAAGATGCTTGAGGCAGTTCAAGAAAAGTCTTATCTGGTCTACCACTTCATCAAGGGCTCACAAGTGGCAAGGGATCTCAAGTGGATCACTCTCTCCTAACCAGTGCATGAATTAGGGTTTTGAGATTCTTGGGTTTATGGCTCCAATGGGCAAGCTCCTTGGGTTTTTATCATCAGCAAATGGCATATCTTATCTTTGTTGGAGAGGATACACATCATATTCAGAGGAATTTGAATTTGGAGACTGTGCTATTTCCTCCTAGACTGAGGGGGCCACAAACTAGGGTTTGCTATAAAGTCAGTTTATTTCTGATTTTTTGGGAAAGACTTGATTCCATGGTATTCCTTGGGTCCCTAAGTATCTAGGAGTGGAAGGCTGTCCATCAGTTTGATTCAGGAGAAGTTCAATTGGCCAATGGATTGAAAAATCAGTTAACTTGGTCAAAAAGGCAACTGTGGTCAACACAAAGTCAAACCTTAGGATTTTTGGTCAACATCAAGATTATGGGGTGAAATTCATCATTTGGTCAAGGGTTGATCATTATTCATCAAGGAAACCTCAGAATCATCAAGAATCAGGAGTTACTAAATTAGGGTTTTTGTAGTAAAAGTCAACTATACTTTGACCAGGCCTAACTTCCACATACTTCATCAAAAATTCCTCAACCAAAGCCCATATTGAAGGAAATTTAATCCCCTGCAACTTTGTGTCTCACAAGCCAAGGCCAGAAATGCTTCGTTTGGGAGATATGAGCCAAGACATTATATGTCATTTTGAAAGTCAACAAAAGTCAACCTTCTTCAAAAGCTCATAACTTGAACATGGAAGATCGAACTGACATGGGACAAAAAGGGTTGGTTAGAGGACATCTTGAGGTTTCTAAAAAGTATTAGTTTGCATTAAGGAGCTAAAAATTGAAGGAGTTATGCTTAGTCAAAGTTGGGCAATTTTGAGGAGGTGCACAAAGCAAACTATGCCTAAAAAATCCAAATTTTGACAAATGGGCCATAAGTTTCTTGAGCCAAACTCAAACATAAAGCCATGCACGACCCAAAGAGCATATATTTGGTTTTTCCTCATTTTATTTTATTTTTATTGGATTTATTTAGTTAAAATTCAATATTAAATGAAATAATTCAAAAATAATGGATTATTCAGGCCCAACTCATCATCAGAAGAATAACCCTAAGTATTTAAAACCTACTCATGCATTGGTTAGGGTGGGGGACAGAGAGACAGACAGAGGGAAGAGGCACGTGAAATTGGAGGAGTTCTCAAGAAAACCCTAAAAAAGGATTTCTCACCGCAACTCACGATCCACAAGGAGTTTCTCCAGAATTCTTCCACAAAGCTTCTCTTGGATTTCACTACTTGATTCAACCGAATTCTGTTTACAACACTCACCAAAGCAAACCTCAGCTTTGTAGGTTGGTTAATTCTAGATCCAAATTCATTTTAGATTAATCTGAGCTTATGCGATGTAGATTCATTGGTTTCATGTGTTTTAATGCTTTTTGTTGATCATGAATATTGATGATGATCGAATTTGCATGAGGTTTAAATGTGGTTTATGAGCTTAATTTTCGTGCATCGATGATTTTATGATGTTTGGGCTTGATCGGATAAGTGATTTTGCAGCTGAAAGTGATTTTTGAAAATCTGTTTTTGGTGTCACAGCAGTAGTAATCGATTAACACATTTGTTGCTAACAGATTAGCAGTGTTAATTTTCACGTTTTTCTGATTTTTTTTAACTGCTAATCGATTAGCACATTTGTTGCTAACCGATTAGCAGTGTTAATTTTCACATTTTTCTGATTTTTATTTAACTGCTAATCGATTAACACATTTGTTGCTAACCGATTAGCAGTGTTAATTTTCACATTTTTGCTGATTTTTTTTAACTGCTAATCGATTAACACATTGTTGCTACCCGATTACCACTGTGCTGAATTGTGATTTTTGAGCGTTTTCAAGCATGTTTCGATACCGTTTCGTTCGTAACCTTTATGGATTGATGTGATACATGTTTAATGATTATTTTGATGATGTTGCACCTCACACCTCTGCATGTACGCGATTTCTCGACACGCGATCGTTACACTTGTATGTTTGAATTGTTCATGTTGCTTGAATGTTCTTGCACACACCACATATCACTTGAGTTTGATGCTTGATGATATTTGTTCTTGCTGCTGAACCTAATTAAATACATGTTTGCATGTTTGGTTTCATCGATTTTGTCCATTTGCATGTTGACGCATTTTTACATTAATGTGTAGGATTCATGTTTGGTTTCAATGACTTGTACCATGTTTTATTATATGCTTTTGATCATGATCAATTGAATTACATGATGCACTTGTTGCTTGCCATGCCATACTTGTATTGTGCTCAAAATGCGATGCATGCTGTCCCACTTTCACATCTGAGTTCTTGCATAAGTGCTGTTATATGTGCTGCTTATTTTGACATGCTTGCTGCCTGCACCCTTTTTACACCCCTTTTCTTGTTGAATCACGTGCTGTTATAAGCTGTCTTGCTTACATGCTGTTTATTACTGCTGAGTTTGTGTGTGTTTGTGTGTTGTTGTATGCTGCTGAGTTTGTGTTTTGCATCCTCTTTTGCTCTTTCTCTTCCCTTGAATCTCAAGACTTGTTTAAGTCTTGGATTCCTTTCCCTTTAGAGCTACCTAGTCCAACTTAATTTATGATTAAGCTTGGAGTAGGATTAGCATTAGGTCTTAGGTAGTTGTTTCTCTCCTAAACCTCACTAACCCTAGGATCTCCATGCATGATAACATTAGGACTCTTAGTTTCCCTTTAGAGTTACCCTTGTGTCTTCTCTCTTCTCATCTCAAAATGTCTTTAAAACACTTAATAATAATAAGGTGTATTGCGCCCGAGCCTTAAGTATGGGGAATGAGAAATGAGGGGCTTCCTCTCATCTTTCTAGAGTGCTTAGCGAGCGTCCTGTCTTGGGACGATGCGTTAAGTATTCGCCCCTGTGCCCTAGACTTTGGTGCAATGCAGCTTAGGAACTAACTTAAGCCACTTCTGTCCTAAAAAACACAAACCAACCTCAAACTTTTTTTGTCCTTCGGGACCTTCAACTTAAAGGCTATTTTCGAAAAGGGCACGTTACCTTCCGTATGAGTCGCAAACAGGCATCGACTCTAACTGCCGGACGCGAACTTAACGTCGCTCATAAAAAACACAAAAAGAACTTGGTCCGAACTACGTTGACTCTGAATTCCCCATTGCACAAAGGGGGTACGTAGGCCTAGGACGTCGACGTCCTACCGAGTCGGTCTTTGTCTTCCTCTTCCCCGTCTTAGCACAACCATAGATGATAGTATAACTCACCCTTAGAATAGACAACAAGCGTGGATCCCATCGAGTACGATGGACGCGTGGGGTGCTAACACATTCCCCTCGCGTAACCGACTCCCGAACCCAGGTTATGGTTACGATGACCATTCCCTTCCCTCTTCCTAAGGTTTATGCGGTGTTCCCTTTCCCTCTCTTGGGATAAATTTACACGGCTGACGACCCTGTTTTTCCGCGCCACTCTCGCGTTTGTACCTGAATGAAAATCCCGGGAGCGACAGCTGGCGACTCTGCTGGGGATTATACATAACCTATGCTGGTCCATCCCTAAGCGAGTCAGTCCTAACGCTTGCTTGTCTTTGTTCTCTTTGGGTGTTTGGTTTTGATTTGCCTTGTGTGTTATATTTTTATTTTTTATTTTTACCGCACTTTCTGCATTTCATTTTTTTATTATTACTGTCACGCTGCTGTGCTGTGCTGGCTGTCTTTGTTTTGCAGGTTGGGTGGGTCTGAGAGATAAGCCCAATACCAAGGCTTGAGTATACCCTAGGACTAGAGTGGAAAGTAGTGGGACCTACGTGCCCGCTTGGTACGTTTGTGTGTTCACGAAATTCACAACCAGACGAGGCTTTCTTGGGACGCATTCTAACGTGTGTGTCTTGCGCATGTTGGGGTGTTGATCTAGAGAGCTGTCGACTCTGGTGACCGATCATTGAGGACCTTAGTGGAAACATCCCTCTTTAGTGGTGACAGTGGCAGACCACATCCCGTGGCAAACCCATTCGCACCCGAGGGCCTGCTTTGGAACTCGCATAGGATGACCCCTACGTTTTAAAGAGAATCAGTGGAGGCACTTCTCGATTGACTTTAGTACTGTACCCAGAAGGATGAATGTACTATTGTTTCTCGACCTCAGTGCCAAAGCTGAGGACCTTCCGCTTTGGAGAATCAGTTTAGGCCTCCTCGATTGATGATGATGCCAAACCAGAAATGGTGAACGTATCATCATTTCTCGACCTGAGAGCCCAGGATACTGAACATCCTAGTACCCACACGTGAGAGGAGATGGGCATTTGCAGGTTTGCAGGTAACCGAGACCTTCAACCTACCCCTATTCTGGATTTCTCGTCAATGTCTGATTATGTGGGTTCCTCAGTGGTTCAGAGTTCTGGTTATCTGGTTTCTCGTTCAGCTAACAGCACAGCACATCCAGCAGTGTGCCTTGACCACATGTTTGCATGAGCATATAATTTTTTTTGCATTCTGACATGTTTGACATTCTGTAGGGCTTGCATCTAACTCTTGATTCCGGTTTTTTGAGGTTACTTCAGCATGGATGTTCGGAGAAAGAAGATTGTTGCCTATTCGTTCCCAGAGCCGACTTTGACACTGATTCATAAATTGATTAATATGGCTGGTTCCGGAGTTCGTACAGAGTTCAGTGGAAGGTATGGAAGACTTCTGAAATTTGTCTATAATATCTCCCAGTATGAGAAGGATGCCATTCACACACTTCTTCAGTTTTACGACCCACCTCTGCGTTGCTTCACTTTCCCAGACTACATCTTGGCTCCGACATTGGAGGAGTTCTCATTTATTTTGGGAATTCCTATTAGTCATGATATAGTTTTCTTTTCTGAAGAACACCCCGGTATAAAAGATATGGCTGTTGCTCTTCACATTAGTGAGCCTGTTCTTAACAGTAATATTGCAAAAAAACAAGGAGTTAAGGGTTTCCTATTGAAGTTCCTATTTGATCAAGCTTGTATACATGTCAAAGAGAAGAACTGGACTGCTTTCCAAGCTATTCTAGCTGTGTGTATCTATGGGATTGTTCTGTTTTCGAATATTCCTGATCTGGTGGATATGCACGCCGTCAGGATCTTTATTTCGAAGAATCCTATACCTACCTTGCTAGGTGACGTGTATCACTCGGTTCACTACAAGAATGAGAATAGGCGTGGGAAAACTGTGAGTTGCTGTGCGCCGCTCTTAGCTACTTGGTTTTTGGGTCGTCTCCCTGAATCTGGCGCTTTCGTTGATACGAAAGATTCTTTGAAGTGGTCTAAGAGGGTCATGGGCTTGACCGCTGATAACATCGTTTGGATTAATCGTGACTTGCTAGGAATGGAGATTATTTGCAAATGCGGAGAATTTCCCAATGTACCCTTGATAGGGAGGAAAGGTGGAATTAACTATAATCCCTCCCAGCTATCAGACAGTTTGACTATCCTTTGAAGAATCCACCCGAAGAGCGAGATGTCCGAGAATCATTATTCTTCAATGGTATTGAGGATCAAGGGTTGATAAGGAAAGTTGTGAATGCTTGGAAACAGGTGACTAAGAAGGGTAAGATTCCATTCGGGAAAAGTAACAATCGGGCTTTCCATCCATATAAAGAGTGGATTGAGAAGAGAGCAGAAGAGGAGCTTCTCCCATTCCCGGTGGAACCACCTTTGTACCCTTTGGTGATCGAGCCTCCTACTACTGTTGAGTTGGAGAAGTATAACAATTTATGGGCTGAAAAGGAAAGGTTGCGGGAAGAGAATA
This sequence comes from Lathyrus tuberosus, assembly GCA_022829125.1. Classification (NCBI taxonomy): domain Eukaryota; kingdom Viridiplantae; phylum Streptophyta; class Magnoliopsida; order Fabales; family Fabaceae; genus Lathyrus; species Lathyrus tuberosus. Next base: position 14,216,897 of record JALAZF010000122.1, on the reverse strand, counting down.
GTGAGCTAAAGAGAGAGATTTATCAGTGGAAACACAAGCGGGGTGAAGCTGTTCATACCACCAAGTTAAAGACAGAGCTCCTTGCTAAAGCAGAAAAAGAGCTTGCTGACATGGTCGCATCCAGGGAAAGAATGAAACAAGCTTTGGATGGTATCAGTAGCGTTCTCAGGTCCAAGGAGGAGGAATTAGGCAAGGCTTTGTTGAAGATTCACAAGTTCAATGATCACCGAGAAACTGCCATGGCTGAGAATAAGAGAAAGGAAGACGACTACATAGCTAAGATTGATCAGTTGAAGTCGACGCTCAAGAAGAAAGACGCCGGGATCTTATCAGGGATATTCAAGAGACAAGTAGTCCAAGACCAACTCAATGATGCTATAGCCTCCATAGAGGAACTGAAGGCCCAAGCTGAAGTGAAAAGATCTAGACATGAGGGACCTAGCATGGAAGGTGTTTCTGGAGTAGACGCTTGGGAGTTACATTGCCGATACTTGGATGGGATCATACACAGGAGATACCTTCTTATCCAAGGACTAATTCAGAGGCCGAAGCATCCCGACACCAGAAAGCTGTTCGAGGAAGTTCAAAACTGGTGCAGAAAGCATAGTGGATGGGGAGGATTGACTCTTGTAAACCTTGATGACATGCCTTAGTTTTCTTCCCTCTTTTATTGTATGTGGATCACCACCAGGCTTGTTGGTTGGGACCTATGGTTTTTGTATTCAGACTTGTTATCTCAGATTTGTGGTTGTTGACATTCGGCTTTTCTCTGGTTTTCTTAATATATGAGCAGAAGTTCCATTATATCTTGTTATTAAACCAGAATCAAGGGGTGGATCACCTTGTGAATTTTCAAACACGTCCATTTGCATTTGCATATTCATAATCATTTTGCATGACAGGTGTTTATTTCCGGTGTTCTTATCTTGTTTTAATCTCGGAATTTCAGATCAGCACATTCACCGGTATTTTACCAGACCAAATCAGAAGAGAATCATGGAACGAATCCAAGCTGAGTTGAGGGAAATGCGAAGCCAGATGGGGCAATTTGGGGAAGACATGCTCCAGGAGCAGAGAATGCTAAGGGAAGAGATCAATCAGATGAAGACTCAGATGGGTTTAATCATGGAAATTTTAAATAGGGAAGACAGTCCTGTGCCCGCTTCCACAACAGAGGTCCTTACTCTTCCTATCTCTTTGGGGTCTCCTCTAGACCATGGATTGCCTCGTGGATCCTCTCCACCGTCTGAACTTTTTCATCAACAACCGTTTTTTGAGGAAAAGTTTGAAAAGAAGTTTGACCAGATTTTGGTGCCATACGCTCAGTTGCTTCAGCACCTGCTCAAGTTTCAGCTGATTGAATTGATTGCTGCGGGACCTCCACACACCAAGTTTCATATGGGTTCCAATGTCCATGATAGGTGTGAATTCCATTCAGGGGCGCCTGGTCATAATGTTGAAGATTGTAAGATGCTCAAGTATAAAGTCCAAGAGCTCATTGACTCAGGGGCAATCAAGTTTACATCAGTTGGCACTGGTAAACAAAGTGATGTTACTCCCAGTGTTGTAAAGGGACTGATGACTCCCACTTTTGCCAAAGGATCCACCTCGCGTCAGGGATCTCTTCCACAACCCTTGTTTGTGCCTCAGCCGAGTGCAGAAAGGAAAGTGCAGGGCCAGACTGGGCGCCCAAATCAGCACCGACAACAGAATTATCAACAACAGGGGCAACCGAGACCAAGAAGGCCCAAAAGGATAATTGATCCTGTTCCTATCCCTTATAGTCAGCTGTTTACGCGCCTGCTCAAGAAGTCTCTGATTCAAACAAGGGGTACCGCGCCAGTACCGTACCCTATTCCTCCCGATTATGACATGACTGCTAGGTGTGAGTTCCACTCGGGAACGTTCGGGCACACGATTGATGAGTGTAATGTATTCAGGCATAAGGTGCAAGACCTGGTGGACTCAGAGATCATTGTATTCAGTGAAGATGATATGTACATAAATGGAAGCCTCCTTTCTCAAATGAACACTCAGTATGCAAGTACGTCCAGGCAGAATTAAGCTTCCTCAGCAATGGTAATCTTCAGCTTCTTTACTGCGTTTTCATTTGTAGTTTCTTATTTCTTGTTAAAGCATCGTATGCATGTAAGACTCGTTTGTTTTTTAATGATGATATTAATGCAATGAGTATGTTTTCCTTGAAGAAATCCATTCGTATTCACTCTTAAATGTTTATATGCACTGCAATATCAATTTTTCTTGTTAAGAACTCTTGAGGGAGGATGACGAAATAAGAACGCAGGTCTCTAATGGTACGCTTTTGGATAGAACCCTGTTGAGGATGTACAGGCATTGTTTCAAAACCATAAACACTGGAGAGATAAGGAGATAAACCCTCGTTAACCCCTTTGAGCCTCGGAGTAGGAGTTTCTTTCGTACGAAAAAACCCTCATATTTAACCCAGGGGCAGGGTAGGCGTCAGTTAGTTTGACCGAGCGCTCAAATTCCAAGAAGAGTGTGCAAGAGATATGAAACCCCGATGGTTATCCGTCAACAACTAAGGAGTGAGGCAGTCACAACCCTTTCAAGCAAGTAAGACAACCAGTGTCACACGCTTTGTTCAAAAGGGGAATAAAAAGAGAAAGCCCGCTAAGTCGAAAATTGAAAACAAGCGACTTAGGCAAAAGTCAGGGCATCTCGCTGGACTTCAAAATCAAAAAACTCAAAAGAGTCAGTCCAGGCAAAAATTAGGGATCAAAAAAGCAAAAAGAAAAAGCGAAAGGCGAAAAGAAAATCCCCGATAAGAACAAATTCGTGTGATTACAGACACAAAAGATAAAAGGGATGACTGTCACTCCAAAACCTCCTTAGGGGTCAAATCATTAGTGGCATAGGTTCCTTGAAGATCATAAATCTTTCGAGAAATGAGCGTTTGGGTCAGATTAACTGAACATAGGACTGGAGAACATCACGAAGAGTGGGTGGACACCGATAAACTTTGAGCCATAAATCCTTTTTTCTGAAACCGTGAACCAGACCACGTTACAACCCTCTAAAGTCCTAATTGAAACAGGGTTTATTCCGAAGGCGTACTTCAACAGGACAGCGTTCCTGACTCCTATAAGTTGTGTTAATAAGATTTGTTGGTATTGCATGTGCGCATTGTTTTGCCATTCAAAAATCAAGGTCGCGTCCCAGCTAGCGATTCGTTCACAAGGTTGGGCGACACATTTTCAATAAAAACTTCAAGGTTAACATGAGTGTTGCATTAGAATTCTCATAGATAACTTGTTCTGTTTGCATACATGTGCCTAAGCATCAATGTAGCTTACACAGTGAAAGTCAGTCAAGAAGCTTGATCCTGCCAAGTTGGGTTGCTTGAAAATTCCGAAGGACAATCATATCAAGAGGCATGCTGCCAAGAGACTCAGTGTAGAGTGGGCTCTCCCAGTAAGTCGTGTTAAGATGGAGCCAATCTGGGGCAGTCACGTCGAGAAGTCCCTCTGAAATTCAGTTATTCTGGGGCATTCATTCTAAGATCAGGGGCAAAGTCACTTCAAAGCTCATATTGGGGCAGGCCACCTCTAGAGCGTGGGAGATTATCCACTCCTGAAAATGGTTAATTGAAAGCACCTCTTCAAGGCAGAATATTTCAGGTCATTGCAAATCCCTTTCGAAGTAGTGTACTTCATGGTTTATGAAGACTGGGGCAGTTATGTCGAGATATGATAAATCTCTCCATGAGTTTGAAGACCCTGGGGCAGTGCGAACGCCCGGTCTTCTGTAAAATCCTCCTGAGGTGATTTCTTCCATTAGACCTGGTGGTCTGGGGCAAGTGGAAAGTTCAAAGGGCCGTCTATGACCTTAGAAACAAGTCAGGATTGAAGGGCAACAGGATCGTACTTCCCCAGCAGCTTACTCTCCCCAGCATTGAGGTTGTACTTTCCCCAGCAGAGCAGACCTTCCCTAGCAGGAGACTTAGGAGGTATTTTCCCCAGGTCAAGACGTTATTTCCCCACAAAGTCAAGGTGCTCCTTCTCCCCCATCAGCAGGCTAAGTCCAGCAGTATCCCCAGCAGGTTCTAAATCCAAGTGATATTTGATGCTCTCTTGGTCCAGGCCGTGGTCTCCTTTTTCAAAAGGTTATGTATAACCCCCAGTAGAGCGAATGTTCATCTGAGACTTCATCCCCAGCAGAAGTTATTGATCCAGAGAGTCGGTCACGGCGATCCTTCTCAACGGAGTTCTGGGATTCAGAGGACAATTTATTTTTGTCAGCCCGATCTGAATCATTCTTTTCTCTCCGGCATTTATTTTGCTGGAGGGACCCCTTTTGCATATCATAAGCACTTGCATTGCATCCTCAAACGCGTAGCATTTCCACTTCGTGTGGAGCATTACGGCAAAATTCAAACATTTGCATTCGAAGCATAAGCCAGGTTTGACGCTCTCTTTGCCAGTTTCTCTTTCTCAGCGGAGATAGCACAATTCAGGAGATTTTGGGAGGGATGTGTTCCTCATATTTGTGTTCCCCGACAGAGTATTTTATTTAGACTTATCCATTCCCCAGCGAGATTAATCCCCGATAAAAGTTGCTTGAAACCTTTACACCCGTCTGTGTACTTTTTTTATACCCGTCCGTATTGAAACCTTTACACCCGTCCGTGTACCTTTTTGATACCCGTCCGTATTGAACCTTTTTACACCCGTCCGTGTACCTTTTAGATACCCGTCTGTATTGAACCTTTTTACACCTGTCCGTGTACCTTTCCGATACCCGTCCGTATTGAACCTTTTTTTCGCCCGTCCGTGTACCTTTTCGATACCCGTCCGTATTGAACCTTTTTACACCCGTCCGTGTACCTTTTAGATACCCGTCCGTATTAAAACCCTTTACACCCGTCCGTGTACCTTTTTGATACCCGTCCGTATTGAAACCTTTACACCCATCTGTGTACCTTTTAGATACCCGTTCGTATTGAAACCCTTTACACCCGTCCTTGTACCTTTTTGATACCCGTCCGTATTGATACCTTTACACCCGTCCGTGTACCTTTCCGATACCCGTCCGTATTGAACCTTTTTACACCCGTCCGTGTACCTTTTAGATACCCATCCGTATTGAAACCCTTTACACCCGTCCGTGTACCTTTCCGATACCCGTCCGTATTGAACCTTTTTACACCCGTCCGTGTACCTTTTTGACACCCGTCCGTATTGAGCTCTCCACACCCGTCCGTGTACCTTTTAGATACCCGTCCGTATTGAAACCTTTACACCCGTCCGTGTACCTTTCCGATACCCGTCCGTATTGAACCTTTTTATACCCGTCCGCATTGAACCTTTGTGATACCCGTCCGTATTGAAACCTTTACACCCGTCCGTGTACCTTTTAGATACCCGTCCGTATTGAAACCCTTTACACCCGTCCGTGTACCTTTCCGATACCCGTCCGTATTGAACCTTTTTACACCCGTCCGTGTACCTTTTTGATACCCGTCCGTATTGAGCTCTCCACACCCGTCCGTGTACCTTTTAGATACCCGTCCGTATTGAAACCTTTACACCCGTCCGTGTACCTTTCCGATACCCGTCCATATTGAACCTTTTTATACCCGTCCGTATTGAACCTTTGTGATACCCGTCCGTATTGAAACCTTTACACCCGTCCGTGTACCTTTTAGATACCCGTCCGTATTGAAACCTTTTTACACCCGTCCGTGTACCTTTTAGATACCCGTCCGTTTTGAATCCTTTTACACCTGCCCGTGTATCTCTTCAGTACCCGTCCGTAATTGATTTTCTGAATTCCTTGACGACCGTCAGTGTTTATCCCCGGCATAGTTAACACTCGTTTGTGTTTATTTCGTGACTTTCCAATACTTTGGTTTTCAACACTCGTACGTCTCGTGACAAGTGCATCATTTATTGTTCGTCCCCCAGTGAGTCGTCCCTCTTCTGTCGGTCGCAAATTTCTGGAGTTCTTTCAGTATTCAATCCCCGTGTATCCTGGAATGTCTGAGAGCCGTTGCTATCATACCTTCAGGACCAAGTTGATTGAATAGGGGCAGCTGTTGCACCCGAAAATTTGCCCTCCTTACTCTTTTTACTAACTGGCTTATGTTTCATTTCATTTTTTTTTGCATTATCATGTGTGCATATCATTAGCATGGGGTCAAGGTGCTTGAGGCAGTTCAAGAAAAGTCTTATCTGGTCAACCACTTCATCAAGGGCTCACAAGTGGCAAGGGATCTCAAGTGGATCACTCTCTCCTAACCAGTGCATGAATTAGGGTTTTGAGATTCTTGGGTTTATGGCTCCAATGGGCAAGCTCCTTGGGTTTTTATCATCAGCAAATGGCATATCTTATCTTTGTTGGAGAGGATACACATCATATTCAGAGGAATTTGAATTTGGAGACTGTGTTATTTCCTCCTAGACTGAGGGTGCCACAAACTAGGGTTTGTTATAAAGTCAGTTTATTTCTGATTTTTTGGGCAAGACTTGATTCCATGGTATTCCTTGGGTCCCTAAGTATCTAGGTGTGGAAGGTTGTCCATCAGTTTGATTCAGGAGAAGTTCAATTGGCCAATGGATTGAAAAATCAGTTAACTTGGTCAAAAAGGCAACTGTGGTCAACACAAAGTCAAACCTCAGGATTTTTGGTCAACATCAAGATTATGGGGTGAAATTCATCATTTGGTCAAGGGTTGATCATTATTCATCAAGGAAACCTCAGAATCATCAAGAATCAGGAGTTACTAAATTAGGGTTTTTGTAGTAAAAGTCAACTGTACTTTGACCAGGCCTAACTTCCACATACTTCATCAAAAATTCCTCAACCAAAGCCCATATTGAAGGAAATTTAATCCCCTGCAACTTTGTGTCTCACAAGCCAAGGCCAGAAATGCTTCGTTTGGGAGATATGAGCCAAGACATTATATGTCATTTTGAAAGTCAACAAAAGTCAACCTTCTTCAAAAGCTCATAACTTGAACATGGAAGATCGAACTGACATGGGACCAAAAGGGTTGGTTAGAGGACATCTTGAGGTTTCTAAAAAGTATTAGTTTGCATTAAGGAGCTAAAAATTGAAGGAGTTATGCTTAGTCAAAGTTGGGCAATTTTGAGGAGGTGCACAAAGCAAACTATGCCTAAAAAATCCAAATTTTGACAAATGGGCCATAAGTTTCTTGAACCAAACTCAAACATAAAGCCATGCACGACCCAAAGAGCATATATTTGGTTTTTCCTCATTTTATTTTATTTTTATTGGATTTATTTAGTTAAAATTCAATATTAAATGAAATAATTCAAAAATAATGGATTATTCAGGCCCAACTCATCATCAGAAGAATAACCCTAAGTATTTAAAACCTACTCATGCATTGGTTAGGGTGGGGGATAGAGAGACAGACAGAGGGAAGAGGCACGTGAAATTGGAGGAGTTCTCAAGAAAACCCTAAAAAAGGATTTCTCACCGCAACTCACGATCCACAAGGAGTTTCTCCAGAATTCTTCCACAAAGCTTCTCTTGGATTTCACTACTTGATTCAACCGAATTCTGTTTACAACACTCACCAAAGCAAACCTCAGCTTTGTAGGTTGGTTAATTCTAGATCCAAATTCATTTTAGATTAATCTGAGCTTATGCGATGTAGATTCATTGGTTTCATGTGTTTTAATGCTTTTTGTTGATCATGAATATTGATGATGATCGAATTTGCATGAGGTTTAAATGTGGTTTATGAGCTTAATTTTCGTGCATCGATGATTTTATGATGTTTGGGCTTGATCGGATAAGTGATTTTGCAGCTGGAAGTGATTTTTGAAAATCTGTTTTTGGTGTCACAGCAGTAGTAATCGATTAACACATTTGTTGCTAACAGATTAGCAGTGTTAATTTTCACGTTTTTCTGATTTTTTTTAACTGCTAATCGATTAGCACATTTGTTGCTAACCGATTAGCAGTGTTAATTTTCACATTTTTCTGATTTTTATTTAACTGCTAATCGATTAACACATTTGTTGCTAACCGATTAGCAGTGTTAATTTTCACATTTTTGCTGATTTTTTTTAACTGCTAATCGATTAACACATTGTTGCTACCCGATTACCACTGTGCTGAATTGTGATTTTTGAGCGTTTTCAAGCATGTTTCGATACCGTTTCGTTCGTAACCTTTATGGATTGATGTGATACATGTTTAAGGATTATTTTGATGCTGTTGCACCTCACACCTCTGCATGTACGCGATTTCTCGACACGCGATCGTTACACTTGTATGTTTGAATTGTTCATGTTGCTTGAATGTTCTTGCACACACCACATATCACTTGAGTTTGATGCTTGATGATATTTGTTCTTGCTGCTGAACCTAATTAAATACATGTTTGCATGTTTGGTTTCATCGATTTTGTCCATTTGCATGTTGACGCATTTTTACATTAATGTGTAGGATTCATGTTTGGTTTCAATGACTTGTACCATGTTTTATTATATGCTTTTGATCATGATCAATTGAATTACATGATGTACTTGTTGCTTGCCATGCCATACTTGTATTGTGCTCAAAATGCGATGCATGCTGTCCCACTTTCACATCTGAGTTCTTGCATAAGTGCTGTTATATGTGCTGCTTATTTTGACATGCTTGCTGCCTGCACCCTTTTTACACCCCTTTTCTTGTTGAATCACGTGCTGTTATAAGCTGTCTTGCTTACATGCTGTTTATTACTGCTGAGTTTGTGTGTGTGTGCTGTTGTATGCTGCTGAGTTTGTGTTTTGCATCCTCTTTTGCTCTTTCTCTTCCCTTGAATCTCAAGACTTGTTTAAGTCTTGGATTCCTTTCCCTTTAGAGCTACCTAGTCCAACTTAATTTCTGATTAAGCTTGGAGTAGGATTAGCATTAGGTCTTAGGTAGTTGTTTCTCTCCTAAACCTCACTAACCCTAGGATCTCCATGCATGATAACATTAGGACTCTTAGTTTCCCTTTAGAGTTACCCTTGTGTCTTCTCTCTTCTCATCTCAAAATATCTTTAAAACACTTAATAATAATAAGGTGTATTGCGCCCGAGCCTTAATTATGGGGAATGAGAAATGAGGGGCTTCCTCTCATCTTTCTAGAGTGCTTAGCGAGCGTCCTGTCTTGGGACGATGCGTTAAGTATTCGCCCCTGTGCCCTAGACTTTGGTGCAATGCAGCTTAGGAACTAACTTAAGCCACTTCTGTCCTAAAAAACACAAACCAACCTCAAACTTTTTTTGTCCTTCGGGACCTTCAACTTAAAGGCTATTTTCGAAAAGGGCACGTTACCTTCCGTCTGAGTCGCAAACAGGCATCGACCCTAACTGCCGGACGCGAACTTAACGTCGCTCATAAAAAACACAAAAAGAACTTGGTCCGAACTACGTTGACTCTGAATTCCCCATTGCACAAAGGGGGTACGTAGGCCTAGGACGTCGACGTCCTACGGAGTCGGTCTTTGTCTTCCTCTTCTCCGTCTTAGCACAACCATAGATGATAGTATAACTCACCCTTAGAATAGACAACAAGCGTGGATCCCATCGAGTACGATGGACGCGTGGGGTGCTAACACCTTCCCCTCGCGTAACCGACTCCCGAACCCAGGTTATGGTTGCGATGACCATTCCCTTCCCTCTTCCTAAGGTTTATGCGGTGTTCCCTTTCCCTCTCTTGGGATAAATTTACACGGCTGGCGACTCTGTTTTTCCGCGCCACTCTCGCGTTTGTACCTGGATGAAAATCCCGGGAGCGACACCCTACTCCATGAATAACTAGTTGTACGCCTTCTCTAGGCCTTACCCCTCCAAAAGGTCACACGCTACAAAGGTCTCTAAACTTTTTCCTGGTTACCTCCTTACCATACATGCTGCATTTGAACAATGGGATCTTGACCTTTCTTTCATGGTCAAACCTAACCGTGTATTTCGATCTGCTCCACCGACTCCTACCAAGGAGTACTTGGCGTGGCTCAACAAGGTTCAAGCCAAGAAAAAAGAGCATTGGGAAAAAATAGGCATCTATGACATGGTTAATTTGTCTAGAACTAGCCCCAGGTACAACCCATGCATACTGCTGGCCTCGATTTTCTTCTGGGAAGGTTCGACCAACACTTTCAGCTTCCTTATGGCATGTTGACGCCAACTTTGTTCGACGTCGCCTCGATCACAGGTTTAAATCCTGTCGGTGCCACTTTCTGTCCAACATTGGAGACTTGGTATGGGTTTACCATCAAGCGTCCTACCTAAAAAAACTTCATCTTCGACAACTACGACACCACCAGCGAAAATGTCTCTGACCAAGAACATATCGCTTTCTGGGCATTTTGGCTCTCTTATTACGTCTTCTGCTCTAGCTCCTTGTAGGTGGCGAAGAAGTTTATTCCTTTGGCCATCTAACTTCATGAGGAGTGAAAGATTTCCCTCAGCAAACTGCTCTTGGCCAATCTCTACAAATCTCTTGGAGACGCCTCCAACAAACTCAAACACTTCTCTGAGAACACCGAAAGTAAGTTATTCCCACTCTCTGGCCCCTTCTGGATCTTACAATTGTGGCTGAACGTCACTTTCGAACCAAGGTTCCACGTCACTGACTCCTTAACCCTGATGAACGAGGGCACCAGGTTGGCATTGCTTACTCCATACGAGAATCCTCTATCGAACATCCTCATCAAATATATCAACCTGTTTCTAGAAACCAAAGTTTTTGATGCGACCATGGCCCCGTTTGTGGATCGCTCGGTTGGTCCAACTTGGTTAAAGGACAAGTTTCGTGGCTCCTCTCTTTGGACCGCTGCTATGTCGAATGCGGTTTGGGCCACTTTTCTTACCCCTACAATCCTGTTATCCAGAATTGAGGTTGGCGCTATTAGCTACGGCTTTGCTGGTTACCAACCTAATTTGGTGGCCAGACATTTTGGTTGCAGTCAATTTCAACCCTCATCCCTCTATGTCTGGGAAGATGATATCTACTGGTCAGAGCGTAAGTTTGACTACGAGGAATTTAAAGAATGCACCAAATACACTCGCAACCAGGTCTTAAAGCTTCCCTTTTTTGAATTCCAACAATTATTCAATATAATTGTTGACTTTCACAACTGGTGGAATGGGTATCTAGCACTTTACTTCTCCGAAGATAGTTTTTTTACTAGGATTTCTGATGCTCTCTCCGACGTTCCTAAAAAGCAACATGGTATGCTTCTCTAAGCACCTCTTTTAACTATTTCTTTTTTCTCTTTTTTCCTTTCACTAATATGTCGCCATCATATTGTTAGAACAAGATTTGGTTCTGCAAGATATCTCTTTGTTTTGATAATAACAAAGTTGTATTTGTGTGAGAACAATTTTGGTACTCCAACGTTTGTTTTCTTAAGTATTGACAAACAGATTCTGACTCTGATAAAGATAATTCTGACTCTGATAAAGGTATCTTTGACTCTGATAGAGATCATGTGAAACGCCACTCTCAAATTATCAAAATTCGCTTATGCGTCAAAGAAGCAAGATTGCTTCTAATATAATGTGCTTCAGAAAGACTCTAAGAAGACAATATGTTGTTGCTGCAATGTTCTCTTGGATTCTGGCTCTGAATATAACTCTGATACTTATCTTCTGAAGACTAAGTGCTAACGATTCTGAAGACAAGGTTCTGATGAACAAGTTCTGAAGACTCTGAAGACTTAAGTTTCTGAAGACCAAGTTCTGAAGACTCTGAAGACAAGGTTCTGCTGAACAAGTTCTGAAGACTCGGAAGACTTATGTTTCTGATAACCAAGGGTTCTGAAGAAGGAGTGTTGAAGACTCTGAAGACAAGGTTCTGCTGAACAAGTTCTGAAGACTCTAAAGACTCAAAACTCTGAAGACCCAGTGATTCATTCTTCTGATCATGCTTCAATCATATCAATTCAGAAGCCTCTGATGGATAGAAGAAGACAAAACGTTTGCGAGGGAAAATAGTACATAGTACAGATCAAACACGTTCTTTTCCACTACCATTCCTCTACCCTGATTTGGTGGTATAAAGGACAATTTTAGTGTACGATTTTCATCCCAGTATAACGACATTATTTCAAGTCGCCAGTATTCTACTGATATTCCTGATCTGCCCTTCAACGAATCTTTTTCTGGATATATAAAGACTTGATCATTCAAAGAATCATGTGTGACACCAAGTGTGAAAAAGATATATACAAAAACACTGATTCATACAAGAAAGAACTCAGAAATAGAAAAATCTATGAGTGAATAGTAAAGCACCACAATACAAAGAAGAAGATTGTTTTTACTGTATAGATTCTCTCTAAGTTAGTTTGAGCTAGAAATTGTGTTTATATCAGCTTATGTAAGAAGCATTTCATTGTAAACATTTTATTTGATCAAACATTTTTTTGAATTCCTTAAGGGACCAGTTGGGTCATAATCCTTAAGAAGAGACAGTTAGTCTGTGTATGTTAGTCATCAGCAGTCGCTAGTGCAGTTGTAATCAATTCAGTTATAGTGGATTAAGTCCTTGTGTATAAGGAGAATTCACCTTGGCGGGTGGACTAGATTAACTTGATAGTTTTCAAGTGAACCAGGATATATCGTGTGTCTTTATCTATTGTTAGTCTATTTGCGATCTTTGTTTGAGTTTCACCAAAAGCTTTCATTTTGAAAACCCAATTCAAACCCCCATTTCTTGTGTTTTTCTCACACCTTCAATTGGCATCAGAGCTCCGATTCTGATTGTGATAAAATGATTCATCAACACTTCACTGTGTTCAGTATCGATCCAGTATTTGTGTGAGATATCATGGCTGCTGCAGCTAATGTTAATCCTGCTGTAGAAGAGAAAGATCATTATAGTGCCAAACCACCAGTCTTTGATGGTGAAAAGTTTGACTACTGGAAAGACATAATAGAAATTTTTTTTCTTGGTTATGATGTAGATCTTTGGGATCTGGTAGTCGCTGGCTAGACTCACCCTGTTGATGCTACAGATGCTAAAATATCCAGAAGTGATATGACCAACCAATAGAAGAAAGATTATAAGAATCATCACAAGGCAAGAACCATATTGATAAATGCTATCTCTTATACTGAGTATGGGAAGATAACAAATAGAGATACTGCCAAATCCATTTTTGATTCTCTGAGAATGACTCATGAAGGAAATGCTCAAGTTAAAAAGACAAAGGTGCTGAACCTAATCCAAAAATATGAGGCATTCACAATGGAGGATGATGAAACAGTTGAGACCATGTTTTCAAGGTTTCAAATGCTAGTCGCAGGACTTAAAGTTCTGGACAAAGGTTACTCAACTATTGATCATGTTAAAAAGATCATCAGAAGTCTTCCCAAGAAATGGAAACCTATGGTAACAACTTTAAAGCTATCCAAGGATCTTAACAACATAAGTCTTGAAGAGCTTGCTAGTTCTTTAAGAAGTCAGGAGATAGAGTTGGAAGAAGATGAACCTCAGAAGAGAAGTAAATCTATCGCTCTTAAGTCTAAACATGAAAAGGAAAAGGCTTATTAAGCTGAGGAAGAATCAGAAGATGAGTTGTCACTAATCTCTAGAAGGATCAACAAACTCTGGAAGCATAGGCAAGGAAACTTCAGAGGATCAAGAAGAAACAAAGGCCACTCTGAGTCATCATCTGGATAGAAGAAGCATAACTCCGAAAAGGAAGTCATCTGCTATGAGTGTAATGAGCTAGGTCATTACAAGAACGAGTGTCCAGAGCTCAAGAAAGACAAGAAGCCTAAGAAGAACTTCTCCAAAGCGAAGAAAGGACTGATGGCAACTTGGGACGACTCTGATTCTGAAGAAGAAGACTCTGATGAAGAACAAGCAAATGTTGCGCTAGTAGCAACAATTGATGATGAAGTTTCTGGAGAACCAGAAGACAGAATATCATCAAAACCATAATCAGACTCAGACTCAGACTCAGAGGTATTATCTAAACTCTCTCGTTGTGAATTAGAGTCATGTCTTTTAGAAATGCTGTAAAAGTATCAAACTCTTCAGAGTAAATACAAAGATCTTTAAAGATCACATGTAATTGCTTATGAGGAAAAAGATAAGCTTGAGCAAAATAATTCTTCTCTAAATGAAAACATGTTTTCCTTAAAAAATAGTAATTATGCCCTGAAAAGCAAAGTTGCTAAATTAGAAGAAGAATTAATCTCCAATGTCTCTGACACAAGCTGTATCAACAAGTATGATAGAACATTCCAGTATTTTCTAGCTAAAAGCATAGATAGAAGTAGAATAGCTTCCATGATCTATGGAGTTAGCATAAATGATAAGAAAGGTTTGGGATGTACAGAATCATCTGAAATTGACGAAAGTCAAACTGTTAAACCAAAACCTACCTATGACCATTTTGTGCCTTCTGACACTGAGATTGTTTGCTCTGAGCTTGCATAAGAACCCCCACCGACACAAAAATCTATTTCTAAAGTTAAATATTATGCACAAATTCCACTTGATTATCCTGTTGCACATAAGTCCAAATTTGTGAAACACTCTGGGAAAGCTAACAAGAGAGGAACCAGAAAATGGGTACCTAAAGACAAGATAATTTGTGTTGCAGATATCCTTAGCAGCTCAATTGAAACACCAGTCATGGTACCTAGATAATGGTTGCTCGTGACACATGACGGGAAGAAGGCATATGTTCCAAATTTTGGAACTTAAGCCTGGAGGCTTCGTCGATTTCGGAGGAAACCAGAAAGGAAAAATCATTGGCTCTGGAACCGTTAGTAATGGTAACCTTCTTTCTATTACTGATGTTCTTTTAGTCGATGGTTTGATGAATAACTTATTGTCAATTAGTCAACTTAGTGACAATGGTTATGATATCATCTTTAATCAAAAGTTCTGTAAGGCTGTAAGTCAGAAAGATGGTTCAATCCTATTTGCCGGAAAGAGGAAAAAGAATATTTATAACATTAGACTTTCTTATCTTTGTGAACAGAATGTCAAATGCTTAATGTCTGTTAATAAAGAGTAATGGGTATGACATAGACGTTTAAGCCATATTAGCATGAGGAGGATTTCTTAGCTAAATAAGCTTGAACTTGTCAGAGGCTTGCCAAATCTTAAGTATTCTTCAGATGCTCTTTGTGAAGCATGTCAGAAGGGAAAGTTTTCTAAAACTTCCTTCAAAGCAAAGAATGTTGTGTCCACCTCTAGACCATTATAACTTCTACACATTGATTTATTTGGACCAGTGAAAATTGTCTCAATCAGTGGAAAGAAGTATGGATTAGTAATCGTTGATGATTATAGTCGTTGGACACAGGTAAAATTCTTGAAACACAAGGATGGGTCTTATTCTCTGTTCTCTACCTTTTGTTCTCAAGTTCAAACAGAGAAGCATTGTAAAATAGTCAGAGTCAGAAGTGATCATGGCGGAGAATTTGAGAACAGATACTTTGAGAATCTTTTTGATTCCCATGGCATTTCCCATGATTTCTCCTGTCCCAGAACTCCACAACAAAATGGAGTAGTGGAAAGGAAGAATAGGACTTTGCAAGAAATGGCTCATACCATGACCCAAGAAACTGACATGGCTAAGCACTTTTGGGCAGAGGCAGTAAATACACAATATTACATTTAGAACATGGTTTCAATAAGACCTATTCTGGGTAAGACTCCTTATGAATTGTGGAAGAATAGAAAACCCAACATTTCATATTTTCATCCTTTTGGCTGTATTTATTTTATTTTGAACACTAAAGAGAATCTTGGCAAGTTTGACTCCAAAGCACAAACAGAATCTTTAACACAGAAACACGAATTGTTGAGGAATCAATTCATGTCAGATTCAATGATAAGCTTGACCCTGAAAAGTCAAAGTTAGTTGAAAAGTTTGCAGATCTGTATATCACCTTATCATAATCTAAAGAAGAAGAAGATTCAAGAGAAGCAGACAAAGATTCAGATTCTCCAGATTCAGATACAACCTTACCAGAAATTGAAAATAACCCATCTCATCAGAAGAAGAATAGATTAAAGACTTCTCATTCTGAAGAATTGATTCTGGGAGATAAAGCTGATCCAGTAAGAACTAGTTCATCAGTTGATGAAGCTCTTAAGGAAAATGAGTGGATTCTGGCCATGCAATAAGAACAGAATCAATTCACCAGAAATGATGTTTCGGATCTTGTTCAAAAACCTAAAGGTGTCCACGTCATTGGAACTAAATGGGTATTCAGAAACAAGTTAGATGAGAAAGGTGAGGTCGTAAGAAACAAAAAATGACTGGTTGCACAAGATTATAGTCAACAAGAAGGGATAAACTATACAGAAACCTTTGCACCAGTTGCCAGGTTAGAATCTATTCGCATTTTAATCTCATTCATTGTGAATCATGACATTACTTTATATCAGATGGATGTAAAGAGTGCATTTTTGAATGGCTATATTTCTGAAGAAGTGTATGTGCACCAACCTCTTGGTTTTGAGAGTTCTGAAAACCCAGATTTTGTTTTCAAACTTAAAAAATCATTATATGGTCTGAAACAGGCTCCCAGAGCTTGGTATGAAAGGCTAAGTTACTTTATTTTGGAAAATGACTTTACCAGAGGAAAAATAGATACAACACTTTTTTGTAAAACCTTTAAAAATGACATTCTAATTGTTCAAATCTACGTTGATGATATTATATTTGGTTATGCTAATATTTCCTTGTGCAAGGAATTCTCCAAGTTAATGCAGACTGAATTTGAAATGAGTCTGATGGGAGAACTCAGATTCTTTTTGGGAATTCAGATTGATCAACGTTCAGAAGGAACGTACATTCATCAGAGCAAGTATGCAAAAGAACTTCTGAAGAAATTCAATATGTTAGAAAGTAAACCTGCTAAGACTCATATGCATCCGACATGCATTCTGGAGAAAGAAGAAGTAAGCAAAAAGGTTTGTCAGAAGCTCTATCGTGGTATGATAGACTCTCTTCTGTATTTGACAGCTTCTCATCCAGATATTCTATTCAGCGTATGTCTTTGTGCTCGTTTCCAATCAGATCCAAGGGAAACTCACTTAACTGCTGTTAAGAGAATCCTAAGGTATCTAAAAGGAATAACTAACCATGGCTTGATGTATAAGAAAACATAAGAGTACAAGCTTTCTGGTTACTGTGATGCAGACTATGCTGGAGACAGATTGGAAAGGAAAAGCACTTCTGGAAACTGTCAGTTTCTGGGAAGTAACCTCGTCTCCTGGGCAAGCAAGAGACAATCAACAATTGCTCTCTCAACTGCAGAAGCAGAATACATCTTAGCATCTCTGTGCAATACTCAGATACTCTAGATAAATAATCAACTTGAAGATTATTAGATACAAGAGTGTAACATTCCTATCTTCTGTGATAATACTTCTGCCATTTGTTTATCTAAGAATCCTATTCTATATTCCAGGGTAAAACATATTGAAATAAAACATCACTTTTTACGTGACTATGTTCATAAGGTACTTTTCAGTTAAAATTTGTGGATAAAGATCACCAGTGGGCTGATATTTTCACCAAACCCTTGCTGAAGATAGATTCGTATTCATTCTGGAAAACCTATTTATTAAACCTTGTCCAGAATTAGATGATAATATTTTAATGTGTCAAGCTACCAGAATTTGTGATATAAGATTCTGATGTTAAGCAAAGTGTGTTAATTATTTTTTATTGATCTTCTGATTCATGATACTTCTACAAGTTAGAAAATGTCCTGATTAGAAATTAGTCCAATCAGATACCTCTTGGTATTCTTGACGTTGGGAACATCAAACGTGCTCTCTTGAAAACAAACAGCTATGATTATTTATAACACGTGTCCAAAATCAAATCATTCCTACTGTTGAAGAGACACCTCGAGCATTGTGATTTCGTGAGACTAGGTTTCAAGTAATTATTTCCTATTTCTCCTTAATATCCCCATAATCATGTTTAACACATTGGATTTGAAAATTTACTGATAACTGTTTAAATCTTTATGTCTTCCTCTCTTAATATGCATTCTTAAAGCTGTGTGTAAGACAAAGATTTCTTGGAACTAAACATTTTTCTTCCTTTATTCTTTATCAGATTCTGCCCTCCCACTTTCGAGTATACATTTATTTGTATTTATTGACTGATGTCATAATTTGAATAACGTATACCTGATCTGTGATCTTTTGGAGACTGGTACACTCCTTTATCATTCTTTGTTCTTGTTTGTATCCCTTGTATTGAAAATGATGAATTCCTCACCTCAATTCATCTAGTCTTTATTGTTATTTATTGCTATCACTCTTTGTTCTTTTTATATACCACACTTCTCCTCATAACTATTCATCCGTTTCTAAACTTGCTTTTCATTCCTATCCTTCTTATTTCACCATGTCTATCAAAACTTTTGCTAGCAATGATGAAGTTATGGAGGTCATTAATGAGAAAAGGCCAAATCTCCCAAGACTAAGAGACTCAAGCATTTACATTTCCACCAGCATGCAAATTCAAGGATGGTCAGGATACTATGCAATCCTGCATGGACCCATTTATCCTGTCATGGTGAAAGAATTATGAAAATATGCACAGATTGGAGAAGACAACAATTATGTCTGGTCTTCTATTTTCGGTGTTCCGGTCTTCATAACACCAACCTCCATCGCCCAAGCCATCAATTGTGTTCAATCTGGAGTGACTGTTGAAGATTTTCATATGAACTATTCCTTAATTGAAGATCTCATTGAAATTCATGATGTGTCTCGAAACAGGTATGAACCCTATAATCCTGAAGGACTTCTCCTTGATAGAAAGTTGTGGTTTCAAATCCTGCTTACCAATTTTTGCCCCAGAGGATTTGCAAAAAACACCTTGATTCATGATGATAAACTATTTATCTATTTCATGATGTACAACGTCCGAGTGAATCTTCCGCAAACCATCTTCAATCATCTGAAGAACTGTGTTGAAATCTCCAGAAATCAATACAAGTCCTTCATACCTTATGGAAGAATTCTGTCTGAGTTATTCTACAAAGCTGAAATCATCACTCTAGCCAGAATACTTGGACCAGAGGATGCTACAGATGAAGAAAGGTGTGAAAGGGTTGATGAGGTGGAGGATTTCTGATAGCTGGTTGGCCGGTGTTTCTGTTGGTCTCTCTTTCATTTTTTTTCTCATTGTTGTTTCTGTCTGTTGTCCTTGTTGTTTGTTTGTTTTCCTATTTTGTGTTCTGTACTATGCCCCTGGCGTTTTGTTTTAATCAATGAAGAATTTTCCTTATCTGTATTTATCTTATCTTACTGCATTCCATTATGATTGCCATAAAAAGGGGAGAAGTACTGAATTTAACTTGTCTAAATTCTTTCAAATCAAAATGCTTAAGTTAATCATTGATTACCTTTTTTGATTATGACAAAAAGGGGGAGTATTAATATGGAAAGTTATTTTGATAAATATGTTGTCTCTAGCATTCTAACATTCTAACACTTTAATTGCATATCTTTTTAGAATGTTTTTAAGGAAAAATATTTATATTGGCAAAATGACTCTGATATCAATTAGGCTCTGATTTACTTAATCAAGCTCTATTATCAGAATACATCACCACTATAATCAAGCTCAGATATTATGGATCTGTCTAGAACTTTTCAATCAAGATCTGTATCCCAAATCTTATAAGATTTTGTTAAGTCTTAGATTCAGGGGGAGCTTGATAAAGGGAAGTTTACTTTGAACTTATCTGAGTCAATTATTATTATCTTCGTACAAAATTGTGTTATCAAAATACATTGTTTTGTCATTATAAAAAAGGGGGAGATTGTTAGAACAAGATTTGGTTCTGCAAGATATCTCTTTGTTTTGATGATAACAAAGTTGTATTTGTGTGAGAACAATTTTGGTACTCTAATGTTTGTTTTCTTAAGTATTGATAAATAGGTTCTGACTCTGATAAAGATAGCTCTGCCTCTGATAGAGATCATGTGAAACGTCACTCTCAAATTATCAAAAGTTGCTTCTGCGTCAAAGAAGCAAGATTGCTTCTGATCTATTGTGCTTCAGAAAGACTCTAAGAAGACAATATGTTGTTGCTGCAATGTTCTCTTGGATTCTGGCTCTGAATATAACTCTGATACTTATCTTCTGAAGACTAAGTGATAACGAATCTGAAGACAAGGTTCTGATGAACAAGTTCTGAAGACTCTGATGACTTAAGTTTCTGAAGACCAAGTTCTGAAGACAAGGTTTTGCTGAACAAGTTCTGAAGACTCTGAAGACTTATGTTTCTGATAACCAAGGGTTCTGAAGAAGGAGTGTTGAAGACTCTGAAGACAAGGTTCTGCTAAACAAGTTTTGAAGACTCTGAAGAATCAAGACTCTGAAGACCCAGTGATTCATTCTTCTGATCATGCTTCCATTATATCAATTCAGAAGCCTCTGATGGATAAAAGAAGACGAAACGTTTGCGAGGGAAAATAGTACATAGTACAGATCAAACACGTTCTTTTTCACTACCATTCCACTACTCTGATTTGGTGGTACAAAGGACAATTTCAGTGTACGATTTTCATCCCAGCATAATGACATTATTTCAAGTCTCCAGTATTCTACTGATATTCCTGATCTGCCCTTCAACGGGTCTTTTTCTGGCTATATACAGACTTGATCATTCAAAGAATAATTTGTGACACCAAGTGTGAAAAAGATATATACAAAAACATTGATTCATGCCAGAAAGAACTCAGAAATAGAGAAATCCATGAGTGAACAGTAAAGCACCACAATACAAAGAAGAAGAGCGTTCTTACTGTATAGATTCTCTCTAAGTTAGTTTGAGCTAGAAATTATGTTTATATCAGATTATGTAAGAAGCATTTCATTGTAAACATTGTATTTGATCAAATAGTTTTTTGAATTCCTTAAGGGACCAGTTGGGTCAGAATCCTTAAGAAGAGACAATTAGTCTATGTATGTTAGTAAATAGTGTAGCACCCCAAAATTTGCCCTCCTTACTTTAGTACTAACTGGCTTATGTTTCATTTCATTTTGCATTATCATGTGTGCATATCATTGGTTCTTAGCATGGGGTCAAGGTGCCTGAGGCAAGTTCAAGAGGAGAAGATGTTCTTCAAAGGGTCAAGCAAGAGAGCTCAAGTGGATCACTCTCTCCTAACCAGTGCAGAAATTAGGGTTTTGAGATTCTTGGGTTTATTGCTCCAATGGGAAAGCTCCTTGGGTTTTTATCATCACCAAATGGCATATCTTATCTTTGCTGGAGAGGATACACATCATATTCAGAGGAATTTGGATTTGGAGACTGTGTTATTTCCTCCTAGACTGAGGGTACCAAAATTAGGATTTGCTATAAAGTCAGTTTATTTCTAAATTTTTTGGCAAGACTTGATTCCATGGTATTCCTTGGGTCCCTAAGTATCTAGTAATGGAAGATGGTCCATCAGTTTGGTTCATGAGAGATTCAATTGGCCAATGGATTGGGAATCAGGAGAATTGGGGAAAAGTCAACAGTGAGAGGGGAAGTCAACTGGGAAATCTTGAGGTTCTCTTCAAGGTTTTCAAGGTCTCACATCCTCATATGGTCTTCAAGGGTCAAGTTCCATACCATTTATCAAGAATCAAGGGTTGGTACAAAAGTTACTAAATATGGAAATGACCTATAATTTGAAAGTTTCCTTTTTGGGCATATTCTTACATTACATTCAACTTGACTTTTCATCATCAAGAAAGCTTCAAATGAATTTTCCTCAAACATGAAAGTTGAAGATCTTTTTCTCCCTTTTCCAACAAGTACTAGATGGCCTCCATATCATTTGTGAAACTCAAGTTATGATCAAAAGAAGGCAAAGTGGTTTTTAGGGTTTCTCATGATTCCATTTCCACAACTTTTGCATTTTGGGACATAGTGACCTATAATTGATGCCTTTGTTTCAAGCCACATTTTAACATCAAAGAACAATCCATAAGGGTCATTTTTGGCCTTTGAATCAAGTGAATCCATGGTGTGTTCATCACTTTTTTTCCATTATGCAAAATTGCAAGATCATTCTAAACTCATGAACCAAGACATCTCAAGGCCCAAATCAAATACAGGTGTGATTAGCAATTGAAGTATAAGTGATCCATCATAGAATGTTTGGGTGTGCATGCATGTAAGAGGGTGTATTTCACATAATGCAAATTTGTTAAATGGGCCAAAACTCATTAACCAAGGAATGATTAAGACCTAAATGATCAGATGTGGAATAACCCTAAGTATTTAAACTTACTCATGCACTGGTTGGGAAAGGAGACACGTGATTGAGAGGAGAAAAAAGTTTGAACCCTAAAACTTGCATCATTCAAATCTCACAATCCAGAAGAGCTTTTCCAAAACTTCTTTCACCATCTGAGTCCTGAGGATCCATAGAGCACAAAGCAATCATCACTTGAAGCTAATAGCAAGGGAATAGGTGGCGTGATCTCAGGTTGGTGGTATTTTTCATGATCTTAAAACTCAGATTTTTGACATGCATAATGTTGTGTGACATTCATTGATCATCCTGGTATATTTTGTTTTGAATTTGGACGTGTAATTTGGTTGCTGCGTGAGTTTTAAAATTTTGAACCCTAACTTGTTTCGTGCGAATCTCTTTGTGTGTTGATTGTTTGCAAATTTTAATGTGATATTTGAGATCCTGGTGAAATTCTGGTCAAGATAGTGTATTTGTTTGCGCGTTTTGGTGCATTTTTCATTGCAGGTGGCCGGAAAGGGTGGCCGGAACCCTAGCTCCGGCCACTGGTAAGGGTTCCGGCGAGGTGAAGGGGCTGGAGGTAGAAGATGAAGTTTCCACCGTTGATTTGTTTGATCCCACGGCCCACATGCTGCCACATTTTTTTTTCTGATTTTATTTAATGTTTGTGTGTTTGCTAGCTCATGGTTACTATTGTGTGCATCATATCCTAATCTCTCATTTTAATTACTTTTTAAACATTTGATTTAATCTTGGACGTTGATATGATCATGTGGTTGACATTGTGCCAACAAATTAATGAAATCATGTGCTGCTCACGTGTGATTCCATGGTATGCTGAGTGATTGTATGCGCGTGTGTGTATGTTAACTATGGTGTACATTGTGATCTGAACCTCTCATCATAAATACTTATTGATTGCATTGACTTGATATGAAGTGTCAGATTAATCCAATGGTGAGTCGTGAGTCAACCCATTGACTGAAGTCCACGGTGCATCCTTATTTTATTTTATTTTTTCTGATGGATTTAAATGTTTGGGCTTGCTATTTACACACCCACCTTCCAGCCCATTTCAATTACCAACGTGATTCTTCTGCTTTTCACACCCCCCATGTTATTTCAATTTATTCATTTTATTTAATTGCATAATGTTCATTTTAATCATTTTAAAAATAGTTAATTGCATTAAAAAATTCCCAGAAAATTCATGAATCACATTTAGCATTTTATAAAATTTTCTCAAATTTTATTTTTTATTTTTATTTTATTTTTAGCATCTGAAATAATTATTTGTGTATTTTCTTTTGAATTTATTCCTTACATGCATACTCTAACTTGTTTATTTTATTTCTCATCATCCATAAAACTTTTTGAACTCATTCTTTTTGAATTATTTCATAAACACATTGAATTACATTAAAATATTTTTCTCTCATTTTTAAAATCATTTCATATTGCATTTTAGTCATTTCCTTTTGCATATTGAGTCATGTTTCTCTTCTGAACTTTGCATAGTTGTTTGTTTCTGGTTGAGATATTTTGATAATTAATTTGGTAATTTTAGAAGATGTTTTTCTAATTATGGGATTGCTCTTTGTTTGAGGTCTTCTTGTATGCACATCCTTGATCATGTCTGATTACTTGTTTGAGAAGGCACTTGTGCCATCATTTGGGATTGCTGCTTTGACTTCATAATTCATGTTTAGGTCATCCACATTCTGTCTTGGTTGAATTTCACTTGGTTTATAATCATTTCTCTTTGGTTTGTGACTTGCTTGGGTTTCATTTATCTTACTGTCATGTATTTCTGTTTGTACTAACCTTTTATGCAGGGGCTGAGGTAAGTTGTTTGAGGGTGTGGATAGTATCCATGTCCACTCTCACTCCATCTTTGCATGATAACATTAGGATAGATTTTCCCCCGTAGTATTTTCTTTTCTTTTGAGTCCATCCTTTCATCTCAAACATTTCTAAGATACTTAATAAGGTCAACTTGACTTGCACACAAGCCTTAAACATAGGAAATGAAGATTGAGGGGTCCCCCTTCTCTCTTCTAGAGTGTTGAGCATACGTCCCATTGGGGGCGACCATGCGACGCATTCGTTCCCGTGTCATAGACTTTGGTTCAAGTTGAGTTACGAACTAACTCAAATCACTTCTGTCCTAAAAAACACAAACAAACTTCAAACCTTTTTGTCCTTCGGGATTGTCAAACTAAAGGCTATTTTCAAAAAGGGTATGTTACCTTCCGTCTGAGTCGCAAACAGGCATCGACCCTAACTGCCGGACGCGAACTTAACGTCGCTCATAAAAAACACAAAAAGAACTTGGTCTGAACTACGTTGACTCTGAATTCCCCATTGCACAAAAGGGGGTACGTAGGCCTAGGGCGTCGACGTCCTACCGAGTCTGTCTTTGTTTTTCCCTTTCCCGTTTTAGTGCAGCCATAGATTTTAGGATAACTCACCCTCAGAATAGACAACAAGCGTGGACCCCATCGAGTACGATGGACGCGTGGGGTGCTAATACCTTCCCCTCGCGTAACTGACTCCCGAACCCAGGTTATGGTTGCGATGGCCATTCCTTTCCCTCTTCCTCAGGTTTATGCGGTGTTCCCATTCCCTCTCTTGGGATAAATTTACACGGTTGGCGACTCTGTTTTCCGTGCCACTCTCGCGTTTGTACCTGGATGAAAATCCTGGGAGCGACAGCTGGCGACTCTGCTGGGGACTCTGGGTGACCTATACTGGTCCATCCCTAAGCGAGTCAATCCTAGCGCTTGCTTGTCTTTGTTCTCTTTGGGTGTTTTTTTTTGTCTGCTTTATTTGTTGTATTTTATTTTTACCGCATTCTCTGCATTGCATATTATTATCAGCTGCTGCACTGTTTTTCTGTTTGGCGGGTTGGGAGTTCTGAGAGATAAGCCTAATACCCAGGCTTGAGCATACACGTAGGATTAGCGTGGCAAGTAGTGTGACTCGTGTGGCGTTTGGCCAGACGTAGTATACATGAAAACTCCACATCCAGACGAGGTTTTCTTTGGTAATGTTCTATCTTGCGCATTGGTGCAGATGATTGAATGTAACCTGGAAAACTGTCGACTCTGGCGACCATTCCCGAGAACTCAGTAACGACACTCCTCTCTAGACATGATAATGGCAGACCAGAAATGGCAAACCCATTATACATGTCGATCCGAGGACCCAATACTGGGAACTTGCTATAGGGTGTCCTTTGGAAAAGAATCGGTGGAAGCACTCCTCGTTTGGCGATAGTACTGTACCCCAAGGGATGAATGTACTATTGCTTCTCGACCTCAGTGCCGAAGCTGAGGACTTGCCATGGGATGTTTTCTTTTTGAGGGGAATCAGTTGAGGCCTCCTCGATTGATGATGATGCCAAACCAGAGATGGTGATCGTATCATCATTTCTCGACCTGAGAGCCCGTGATATTGAGGATCCTCGGCTTTCTAGTACCCACATGTGAGAAGGCAGGGTGTTTACAGGTTTGCAGGTAACATTGAACTTCAACATACCCGGTTTTCTGATCAGCAGATTTATCAGTGTGGTACTATGGTTACTATGGTTATTCTGGGTATTTGGGCAGATCTTTGAGATGGTTCAGTTTGTTCAGTGCAGCAGTTGTCCAGTATGTGTGGCATCCTTGATCCCATGTGTGTATTTGCATCATCATTTTGCATCCTAACATGTTTGTTCATTTGCAGGGTTGCATCCTAACTTTGATTCTGGTTTTTGAAGACTATTAAGGATGAGTACTGGGAAGAGAAAGAGAATCATAGTGTACAAGTTCCCATTACTTTTTCTGGATACTGTTCACAAGATTGTGTCTATGGCAGAACCTGGGGTATTGGCAAACTTTAGAGAAGAGTATGGAAGAATTCTGAATTTTGCTCGCAACATCACTGAATACGAGTATAAGGCTTTGCACACTCTGGTGCAATTCTATGACCCTCACCTGCGTTGTTTTCTATTCACTGATTATCTCTTGGCTCCGACATTGGAGGAGTTTTCTCTCATTCTGGATGTTGCCATTAAAGAAGAAGCTCCTTTCTATCCTTCTGAAGAACTTCCTGATTTGGAAAAGGTTTCCGAGGCTTTGCATTTGGATCCATCTTTGCTGAAAAATAACATTGCCAGTAAGGGAGGGTGTAAAGGTTTTCATGCGAAATTTTTGATAGAACAGGCTGCTGTGTATGCTAAGGTTAGATGTTGGACAGTTTTCAACGCCATCTTGGCTGTGTGTGTCTATGGAACAGTGTTGTTTCCGAATATGAAGGATTTTGTGGACATGCACGTTGTCCGGATATTTACCATGAAGAATCCGGTACCTACTTTGCTTGGAGATCTATATTATTCAGTGCATTATAAGAATGAGAAGAGGAGGGGAGGACCCCTTTATTTTTGTGTGCCAATCTTCTACAAATGGTTTGCTGATCGTCTTCCCAAATCTGGGGCATTTGTAGATACTCAAGGAACTTTGGAGTGGTCCAAAAGATTGATGGGCTTGAGAGCAAATAATCTAATTTGGGTTAACCGTGACTTGTTGGGCCAAGATATCATGATTAGTTGTGGAGGTCTCCCAAATGTGCCTCTAATAGGAAGGAAAGGGGGAATTAACTACAACCCTATTCTTGCTATTAGGCAATTCGGGTATGCCTTGAAAGAGCCACCAAGAGACGAGGAGGTCCAAGAATCTTTATATCTGAGTGGGGAAATCAATCCAGAACTGTTAAAAGAAGCTGCAAATACTTGGGAAAATCGTCATAAGAAGGGGAAGGTTTCTTTTGGGAAGAGCAACAACAGAGCATTTCCCGCGTATGAAGATTGGATTCAGAAAAGGGTAGAGGAGGAGCTTTTGCCATTTGCCAAAGAACTACCATCTTACCCCTTGCTGATTGAGCCTCCTACCACAGTTGAGATAGAGAAGTTTAACAAGTTGTGGGCTGAAAAGGAAAAGTTGTGAGAAGAAAATAGTGAGCTACTAAGAGAGATTTATCAGTTGAAACATGAGCGGGGTGAAGCTGTTCATATCGCCAAGTTGAAGACAGAGCTTTTCGCTAAGGCAGAAAAGGAGCTAGCTGACATGGTCACATCCAGACAAAGGATGAAGCAAGCTCTAGACGATATCAGTAAGGTTCTCGAGTCTAAGAAGGAGGAATTGGACAAGGCTTTGTTAAAAATTCACAGGTTCAATGCTCACCGAGAAACTGCAATGGCTGAAACTAAGCGAAAGGAAGACGATTATCTAGCTCAGATTGATCAATTGAAGTTGAAGCTCAAGAAGAAAGACGCTGAGATCCTATCAGGGGTATTCCAGAGACAAGCAGTTGAGGGTCAACTCAATGAAGCCATAGCCTCCATAGAGGAACTGAAGATCCAGGCTGAGGTGAAGAGACCTAGAAATGAGGGTCCTAGCATGGACGGTGTTTCTGGAGAAGACGCTTGGGAGTTGCATTGCCGATACTTGGAAGGGATCATGCATATGAGAGACTTTCTCATCAAGAGCTAATTCAGAG
The DNA here is from genome assembly GCA_022829125.1 of Lathyrus tuberosus. Classification (NCBI taxonomy): domain Eukaryota; kingdom Viridiplantae; phylum Streptophyta; class Magnoliopsida; order Fabales; family Fabaceae; genus Lathyrus; species Lathyrus tuberosus. Next base: position 14,189,117 of record JALAZF010000122.1, on the reverse strand, counting down.
ACCAAAGCATCCCGACACCAAAAAGCTGTTCAAAGAAATTCAAGACTGGAGCAAAAAGCATAATGGATGGGGGGATTGACACTTGTGGACTTTGATGACATGCCGTAGTTTTCTATTTTCATTATTTGGACCACCGCCAGGCTTGTTGGTTGGGATCTATGATTATTGTGTTCAGACTTGTCATATTGGATTTGTGATTGTTGACATTTGGTTTTCCTCTGGTTTTCTTAATATATGAGCAGAAGTCCCGTTCTACCTTGTTGTTAAACTGGAATCAAGGGGTGGATCGCCCTGCGAATTCCTCAACATGTTCATTTGCATTTGCATATTCATGATCATCTTGCATAATCATTTTGCATAATCATTTTGCATAACAGGTGTTTATCTCGGGCGTTCTTACTTTGTTCTCCTCTGCAGTACAGGATTGATCAGCCAGTTCATCGATATTCTACTTAGTCTGTGATAACTAGAGGATGGCCATGGAACAACTCCGTGCAGAGATGCTTGAAATGAAGGTTCAGATGAGGCAATTTGGGGAAGACATGCTGGTCATGTCCCAGGAGCAGAAGATGCTGAAGGAGGAGGTCAATCAGATGAAGACTCAGATGGGTTTGGTCATGGAAATTTTGAATATAGTGTTAAAGAAGGAAAATAGTCATGTGCTCGCTTCTGCAACAGAAGTCCTTAATCCTCCCATTTCTGTGGGATTTGCTCTAGATCATGGATTTCCTCGTGAATCCCCTCCACAACCTTTTGCTGCAGAAGCTCCACGTCAGCAACCTTTGTTTGTGCCTCAGCCAAATGTGGAAAGGAAAGTGCAAGCGCAGGTGGGGAGCCCAAATCAGCATCGACAACAGAAGTATCAGCGTCAGAATCAGCATAGGCCGCGCAACAACTTGGAAAGAAGGAATGCTCCTCTTCATCCAGTTCCCATGTTGTACAGTCAACTCTTGCCACACCTGGTTCGAAACTCATTGGTGGAGCCTAAGACTTTGAAGCCTGTTCCAGAACCATACCCTCCGGGGTACAATCCCCATGAGCAATGTGGATATCATGGAGGATCTATGGGGCACTCAACCGAAGATTGCAAAGCCTTCCAAGCCAAAGTGCAACAATTGATTGACAAAGGGTACATATCATTTCCAAAAGGAGACTTGGTGGTGCATGTCAACCTCTCATCTGTTTGAAGACTTCAAGGGTCGTCTCCTAAAGCCAGTAGTCCAAGCGGAGTCAAGTCTTCTCAACAACGGCAGTCATCAGTTTCTTTACTGCATTTTCATTTGTAGTTTTTCATTTGTAGTTTTTCGTTTCTCGTTAAAGCATTGTATGCATGTAGAAACTTGTTTGTTTTTAATGACAATCATAATACAATGAGCATATTTCCCTTGAAGTAGTCCATTCGTGTTCACTCTTAAATGTTTATATGCACTGCAACACCAACCTTTCTTGTCTAGAACTCTTGAGGGAGGATGATGAGATGAAAACGCAAAATCTCTGGTTGTATGTTCGAGGATAGAACTCTGTTGAGGATGTACAGGCATTGTTTCAAACCCCTAAACACTGGAGATATAAGGGAGATAGACCCTCGTTAACCCCTTTGAGCCTTGAAGTAGGAGTTTTCTTCGTACGAAAAAGTCCTCATACTTAACCCAGGGGCAGGGTAGGCGTCAGTTAGTTTGACCGAGCGTTCAAATTTCAAGGAGAGTGTGCATCTGAGGATCCATTACCTTCTATCCCACCGTCAAGAGGTCAAGAGATGTGAAACCACAATGGTTATCCATCAACAATCAAGGAGTGAGGCAGTCACAACCCTTTCAAGCAAGTAAGACAACCAGTGTCACACGCTTTGTTCAAAAGAGGAATAGAAAAAAGAAAGCCCGCTAAGTCGAAACTTGAAAACAAGCGACTTAGGCAAAAGTTAGGGCATCCTGCTGGACTTAAAAATCGAGAAGCTCAAAAAAGTCAGTCCAGGCAAAAATTAGGGATCAAAAAGCAAAAGAAAGCGAAAAGCATTACAAAAGAAAATCCTCGATAAGAACAAATTCGTGTGATTACAGACATAAAAGATAAAAATGGGTGACTGTCATTCCAAAACGCCCTTAGGTGCCAAACCATTAGTGGCATAGGTTCCTTAAAGATCATTAACCTTTTGAGAGATGAGCGTTTGGGTCAGATTAACTGAACATAGGATTGGAGAACATCACGAAGAGTGGGTGGGCACCGATAAATTTTGAGCCATAAATCCTTTTTACTGAAACCGTGAACCAGACCACATTACAACCCTTAAAAGTCCTAATTGAAACAGGGTTTATTCCGAAAGCGTACTTCAACAGGACATCGTTCCTGACTCCTATGAGTTGTGTTAATAAGATTTGTTGGTATTGCATGCGCGCATTGTTTTGCCATTCAAAAATCAAGGTCGCATCCCAGCTAGTGATTCGTTCACAGGGCTTGGCGACGCATCTTCACTAAAAACTTCAAGGTTAACATATTTGTTGCATTAGAATTATCATTCTCATAAATAACTTGTTCTGTTTGCATACATATGCCTAAGCATCAATGCAGCTTACACCGTGAACGTTAGTCAAGAAGCTTGATCCTGCCAAGTTGGGATGCTTGAAAATTCTGAAGGACAATCATATCAAAGGGCATGCTGCCAAGAGACTTCGTGTAGAGTGGGCTCTCCCCAGTAAGTCGTGTTAAGATGTAGCAAATCCGGGGCAATCACGTCGATAAATCTCTCCGAAATTCAGTTATTCTGGGTCGTTCGTTCTAAGATCAGGGGCAAAGTCACTTCAAAGCCCATATTGGGGCAGACCACCTCTAGAGCGTGGGAGATTGTCCACTCCTGAAAATGGTTAATTGAAAACACCTCCTCAAGGGTCAGAATGCTAAAGCAAAGTATTTTCAAGTCATTACAATCCCTTTCGAGGTAATGTGCTTCGTGGATTATGAAGACTGGGGCAGTTATGTCGAGATATGATAAATCTCTCCAAAGAGTTTGAAGACCCTGGGGCAGTGCGAACGCCCGGTCTTCTATAAAATCCTCTTGAGATGATTTCTTCCAGTAGACCTGGTGGTCTAGGGCAAGTGAAAAGTTCAAAGAGCCGCTCATGACCATAAAGACAAGTCAGGTTGCAGGGCAACATGATTGTACTCCCCCAGCAGTTTGCTCTCCCCATCATTGAGATTGCATCTTCCTCAGCAGAGCAGATTTTCCTCTGGATCAAGACGTTGTTTCCCCATAGAATCAGGGTATCCACTTTCCCCAGCCAGTCAGGAAGTGTGCTTTCGCCGACAACGTTATGTTCTAATCCCCAGCAAGGTGAGGGTAAAGTCATTCCCCCCATCAGCAGGCTAAGTTCAGTAATGCCCCAAGCAGGATGGTATTATGGATTGTTTTCCCCAAGTAGGATGGTATCATGGGCTGGCATCCCCCAGCAGGTTCTGAACCAAATTGATTATTAGCAATTTTCAGTAACAGATCACCGTTTCTGTTATTGGCATTCATTCTCAACCCCCCAGCAAAGGAGAAATCCCAAGTTTTGGATGTTACCTTTAGTAGAGGTCACATGTAATCCCCGGTAGAGTGTACATGCTTCTGGATTTCATCCCCGGTAGAAGTTGTGGATCCAAAGAGTCGGTCAGTGTGATCCTTCTCAGCAGAGTTCCTGGATTCAGAGGACAATTTATTTTTGTCATCCCCAGCTGAATTGGTCTTTTCTCTCCGGCATTTATTTTGCTGGAAGAACCCTTTTTGCATATCATAAGCATTTGCATTGAATCCTCAAAAGCGTAGCATTTCCACTTCGTGTGGAGCATTGCGGCAAAATTCAAACATAGGCATCCGAAGCATAAGCCAGGTTCGAGTTTTCCTTTGTCGGGAAAAAAGCCGGATTTCGGGAGATATCTTTCGACTTTACTCCACAAGTATTGGGTTAGTCATTCAAAGCAATATTCGGCATTCCCTTGCAGAGTTGTTTGCCAGGAGCGTTAATCCATGATTTCACTTTTACCCCTTCGTCTAGGTGGTCCTTTGGTCTATCCCCTCAAGGTCTTTTATCGTCAGACGCCCGTCCGTGTCCTTTCAGCACCCGTCCGTGTTTGAACCTTTTGTTTTAATGCCCGTCCGTATTGATTTTTGATGCCCGTCCGTGTCCTTTCAGCACCCGTCCGTGTTTAAACCTTTTAAGCCAATGCCCGTCCGTATTGACCTTTGACGCCCGTCCATGTCCTTTCAGCACCCGTCCGTGTTTGAACCTTTTGTTTCAATGCCCGTCCGTATTGATTTTTGATGCCCGTTCGTGTCCTTTCAGCACCCGTCCGTGTTTAAACCTTTTAAGCCAATGCCCGTCCATATTGACTTTTGACGTCCGTCCGTGTCCTTTCAGCAACCGTCCGTGTTTGAACCTTTTGTTTCAATGCCCGTCCGTATTGATTTTTGATACCCGTCCGTGTCCTTTCAGCACCCATCCGTGTTTGAACCTTTTGAGCCAATGCCCGTCCGTATTGACCTTTGACGCCCGTCTGTGTCCTTTCAGCACCCGTTCGTGTTTGAACCTTTTGAGCCAATGCCCGTCCGTATTGACCTTTGACGCCCGTTCGTGTCCTTTCAGCACCCGTCCATGTTTAAACCTTTTAAGCCAATGCCCGTCCGTATTGACCTTTGACGCCCGTCCGTGTCCTTTCAGCACCCGTCCGTGTTTGAACCTTTTAAGCCAATGCCCGTCCGTATTGACCTTTGAAGCCCGTCCGTGTCCTTTCAGCAGCCGTCCGTGTTTTAACCTTTTGTTTCAATGCTCGTCTGTATTGATTTTTGATGCCCGTCCGTGTCCTTTCAGCACCCGTCTGTGCCCGTCCGTATTGGATCCTTTTGCCTTTCCAGTACCCGTCCGTATTGAACCCTTTTCACACACGTCCGTGTACCTTTTCGATACCCGTCCGCATCTGATATCTTTGATTCCTGGACACCCATCCGTGTTTATCCCCAGCATAGTTAAACACCCGCTTGTATTTATTTCATGACGTTTCAATACATTATTTGTATTGGTCTCCAACACTCGTACGTGTTGTGACAAGTGCAACATTTATTGCTTGTTCCCCAGTGGAGTCGTCCCTCCTTTGAGGATTGCAAATTTCAGGTTTCTTACGGTATTCAATCCCCGTGTATCCCGATTGTCTGAAAGCCGTCGCTATCATACCCTCAGGACCAAGTTGATTGAATAGGGGCAGCTGTAGCACCCCAAAATTTGCCCTCCTTACTTTAGTACTAACTGGCTTATGTTTCATTTCATTTTGCATTATCATGTGTGCATATCATTGGTTCTTAGCATGGGGTCAAGGTGCCTGAGGCAAGTTCAAGAGGAGAAGATGTTCTTCAAAGGGTCAAGCAAGAGAGCTCAAGTGGACCACTCTCTCCTAACCAATGCAGAAATTAGGGTTTTGAGATTCTTGGGTTTATTGCTCCAATGAGCAAGCTCCTTGGGTTTTTATCATCACCAAATGGCATATCTTATCTTTGCTGGAGAGGATACACATCATATTCAGAGGAATTTGGATTTGGAGACTGTGTTATTTCCTCATAGACTGAGGGTACCAAAATTAGGGTTTGCTATAAAGTCAGTTTATTTCTGATTTTTTGGGCAAGACTTGATTCCATGGTATTCCTTGGGTCCCTAAGTATCTAGGAATGGAATATGATCCATCAGTTTGGTTCATGAGAGATTCAATTGGCCAATGGATTGGGAATCAGGAGAATTGGGGAAAAGTCAACAGTGAGAGGGGAAGTCAACTGGGAAATCTTGAGGTTCTCTTAAAGGTTTTCAAGGTCTCACATCCTCATATGGTCTTCAAGGGTCAAGTTCCATACCATTTATCAAGAATCAAGGGTTGGTACAAAAGTTACTAAATATGGAAATGACCTATAATTTGAAAGTTTCCTTTTTGGGCATGTTCTTACATTACATTCAACTTGATTTTTCATCATCAAGAAAGCTTCAAATGAATTTTCCTCAAACATGAAAGTTGAAGATATTTTTCTCCCCTTTCCAACAAGTACTAGATGGCCTCCATATCATTTGTGAAACTCAAGTTATGATCAAAAGAAGGCAAAATGGTTTTTAGGGTTTCTCATGATTCCATTTTCACAAATTTTGCATTTTGGGACATAGTGACCTATAATTGATGCCTTTGTTTCAAGCCACATTTTAACATCAAAGAACAATCCATAAGGGTCATTTTTGGCCTTTGAATCAAGTGAATCCATGGTGTGTTCATCACTTTTTTTCCATTATGCAAAATTGCAAGATCATTCTAAACTCATGAACCAAGACATCTCAAGGCCCAAATCAAATACAGGTGTGATTAGCAATTGAAGTATAAGTGATCCATCATAGAATGTTTGGGTGTGCATGCATGGAAGAGGGTGTATTTCACATAATGCAGATTTGTCAAATGGGCCAAAACTCATTAACCAAGGAATGATTAAGACCTAAATGATCAGATGTGGAATAACCCTAAGTATTTAAACTTACTCATGCACTGGTTGGGAAAGGAGACACGTGATTGAGAGGAGAAAAAAGTTTGAACCCTAAAACTTGCATCATTCGAATCTCACAATCCAGAAGAGCTTTTCCAAAACTTCTTTCACCATCTGAGTCCTGAGGATCCATAGAGCACAAAGCAATCATCACTTGAAGCTAATAGCAAGGGAATAGGTGGCGTGATCTCAGGTTGGTGGTATTTTTCATGATCTTAAAACTCAGATTTTTGACATGCATAATGTTGTGTGACATTCATTGATCATCCTGGTATATTTTGTTTTGAACTTGGACGTGTAATTTGGTTGTTGCGTGAGTTTTAAAATTTTGAACCCTAACTTGTTTCGTGCGAATCTCTTTGTGTGTTGATTGTTTGCAAATTTTAATGTGATATTTGAGATCCTGGTGAAATTCTGGTCAAGATAGTGTATTCGTTTGCGCATTTTGGTGCATTTTTCATTGCAGGTGGCCGGAGAGGGTGGCCGGAACCCTAGCTCCGGCGACTGGTAAGGGTTCCGGCAAGGTGAAGGGGCTGGAGGTAGGAGATGAAGTTTCCACCGTTGATTTGTTTGATCCCACGGCCCACATGCTGCCACATTTTTTTTTTCTGATTTTATTTAATGTTTGTGTGTTTGCTAGCTCATGGTTACTATCGTGTACATCATATCCTGATCTCTCATTTTAATTACTTTTTAAACATTTGATTTAATCTTGGACGTTGATATGATCATGTGGTTGACATTGTGCCAACAAATTAATGAAATCATGTGCTGCTCACGTGTGATTTCATGGTATGCTGAGTGATTGTATGCGCGTGTGTGTATGTTAACTATGGTGTACATTGTGATCTGAACCTCTCATCATAAATACTTATTGATTGCATTGACTTGGTATGAAGTGTCAGATTAATCCAATGGTGAGTAGTGAGTCAACCCATTGACTGAAGTCCACGCGTGCATCCTTTTTTTATTTTATTTTTTCTGATGGATTTAAACGTTTGGGCTTGCTATTTACACACCCACCTTCCAGCCCATTTCAATTACCAACGTGATTCTTCTGCTTTTCACACCCCCCATGTTATTTCAATTTATTCATTTTATTTAATTGCATAATGTTCATTTTAATCATTTTAAAAATAGTTAATTGCATTAAAAAATTCTCAGAAAATTCATGAATCACACTTAGCATTTTATAAAATTTTCTCAAATTTTATTTTTTATTTTTATTTTATTTTTAGCATCTGAAATAATTATTTGTGTATTTTCTTTTGAATTTTTTCCTTACATGCATACTCTAACTTGTTTATTTTATTTCTCATCATCCATAAAACTTTTTGAACTCATTCTTTTTGTATTATTTCATCAACACATTGAATTGCATTAAAATATTTTTATCTCATTTTTAAAATCATTTTATATTGCATTTTAGTCCTTTCCTTTTGCATATTGAGTCATGTTTCTCTTCTGAACTTTGCATAATTGTTTGGGTGACTTATCTGGGGAATTTTGGCATGAGCTTTTGATATGTTGTTTTTTTCTGGTTGAGCTATTTTGATAATTAATTTGGTAATTTTAGAAGATGTTTTTCTAATTATGGGATTGCTCTTTGTTTGAGGTTTCTTGTATGCACATCCTTGATCATGTCTGATTACTTGTTTGAGAAGGCACTTGTGCCATCATTTGGGATTGCTGCTTTGACTTCATAATTCATGTTTAGGTCATCCACATTCTGTCTTGGTTGAATTTCACTTGGTTTATAATCATTTCTCTTTGGTTTGTGACTTGCTTGGGTTTCATTTATCTTACTGTCACGTATTTCTGTTTGTACTAACCTTTTATGCAGGGGCTGAGGTAAGTTGTTTGAGGGTGTGGATAGTATCCATGTCCATTCTCACTCCTTATTTATCTCATCTTTTCCTTTCTTTAGGCTTAGATTGTTGTCAAACCTCCCCTTAGGGCCATCTTTGCATGATAACATTAGGATAGATTTTCCCCCGTAGTCTTTTCTTTTCTTTTGAGTCCATCCTTTCATCTCAAACATTTCTAAGATACTTAATAAGGTCAACTTGACTTGCACACAAGCCTTAAACATAGGAAATGAAGATTGAGGGGTCCCCCTTCTCTCTTCTAGAGTGTTGAGCATACGTCCCATTGGGGGCGACCATGCGACGCATTCGTTCCCGTGTCATAGACTTTGGTTCAAGTTGAGTTACGAACTAACTCAAATCACTTCTGTCCTAAAAAACACAAACAAACTTCAAAACTTTTTGTCCTTCGGGATTGTCAAACTAAAGGCTATTTTCAAAAAGGGTACGTTACCTTCCGTCTGAGTCGCAAACAGGCATCGACCCTAACTGCCGGACGCGAACTTAACGTCGCTCATAAAAAACACAAAAAGAACTTGGTCCGAACTACGTTGATTCTGAATTCCCCATTGCACAAAAGGGGGTACGGAGGCCTAGGGCGTCGACGTCCTACCGAGTCTGTCTTTGTTTTTCCCTTCCCCGTTTTAGTGCAGCCATAGATTTTAGGATAACTCACCCTCAGAATAGACAACAAGCGTGGATCCCATCGAGTACGATGGACGCGTGGGGTGCTAATACCTTCCCCTCGCGTAACCGACTCCCAAACCCAGGTTATGGTTGCGATGACCATTCCTTTCCCTCTTCCTCAGGTTTATGCGGTGTTCCCTTTCCCTCTCTTGGGATAAATATACATTGCTGGCGACTCTGTTTTCCGCGCCACTTTCGCGTTTGTTCCTGGATGAAAATCCTGGGAGCGACAAATAGTAGTTGCTAGTGCAGTTGTAATCAGTTCGATTATAGTGGATTAAGTCCTTGTGTATAAGGCGAAATCACCTTGGCGGGTAGACTGGATTAACTTGATAGTTTTCAAGTGAATCAGGATATATCGTGTGTCTTTCTCTATTGTTAGTCTATTTGTGATCTTTGTTTGAGTTTCACAAAAAGCTTTCATTTTGAAAACCCAATTCAAACCCCCATTTCTTGTGTTTTTCTCACACCTTCACATATGAGACTGAACCTCCAGCTGACAACCACGTCGAGGGGCCTTCTGAGTTGAGAGAGACGAAGTAGCCATAAGATCCCAAGAAGAAGGTACTTTCACTTCTTATACTTATTTTTGTCTCCGAGGCACTTTTCATAATTTTTTACTTCTTCCAGATTCGAAAAAGAGACCATGAATCCCCAAATCCTAAACCCAAGAAGAAGAAGACGAAGACTTCCACTGCCACAAAAGTTGTTACTCCCCTAAAAACTACCCCTGCCCCAAAGACTACTACTGCCCCTTGTTAGGTATCGTGGTTGACTCTCACTCGTACTTCTTACTCTTTTTAAGCATTCCACTTATTTGACCATTCCTTCAGGGTATTCCACAACTCATTCTGGTCCTGGTCGAGGATGCCTGTTCAAAGGACTTTGGCGAACCTCTCATCTTCTCGAGGTCAAGGTCGAGAGCTTCTTCCAAGCTTGACGATAGCTTCTAGAAGAAAGGAACTCCTAAAAAGTCCACCCCCAAAAAGGACACGGATAAAACTTCTGCAGGTCATTCTGCCATATCTCCAAAAACTGCTCCAAAGGAAAAAATTAGGGAAAAAAGAAAGGAATCTACCCAGGATCTGACGCCCTAGTTGATGAAAACACCACTCCACTCCAAAATAATCCAGTCGATGAAGCTAGTGATCCTAAGGTATGCGTCAGCTTCCTTTGTAACTTGTTTGTCATCTTTATTCCCAATTCCTGATAACATTTTCCTTTCTTTTAGGTACATCCTGAAATGACCAACGATCAAGAAGTGACTCACGCAGGTATCCTTCGATCCACTGCCTCTATTCACTTTCATATATACATTGGTCAGATTTCCTTGACTCAAGCCTTTCGACCATTCTAATAGTCTCCCAGCCAATGAATACAACAACAACCTCAACCGGAGGTGATGATGAATGTTGGATCCCACTCCACTAATGTCATGGAAGAGGCGGATAACAACATTGTGTCTGTTCATGACAACATTGCTCCAAATAACTTTCAAGCTGACAAGCCTGCAGAAGACAATGAAGGACAAACTGACCCTCATATTGAAGTTGCCCCTATTCAAGAAGATATCCAACTAGGTCACCCAGAGCCAACTCAAGTTGATGTACATGATTCTATGTCGAACTCTTCTCTCGGCCAAGCAGAAATCTTAGCTTTCAAGAGGAAAAAACCAACTGAGGCCCTCACGACACTGCAGAAGTTGCGCAGGTTGTTAGTGGACTCTAAATTGGCTCAATCTTTCGACTCACCTCTAACCGACACTGGAAATAATTCCATCAATATCCCTGTCCAACAACTGAAAGCTAACATCTTTGAAGTCGACCTTTTTGCTGCGATTGAAAAAGATGTCGGGAAACTGCTAGCTGAACTCAACAAACAGCGGGTGTCTGATGTCCTGCTCAAATTTCTCTTAGAGTTTAAATCCTTCTTCAACCAAGTGTGCAAAGATGTTGATATCAAACGCTCGACCACCTCCAAACTTTAAAGCTTGAAGGCTTCATTTGCACCAGCTTGGGAAGTCAGCGATGCATCTAATCAAAAGGTTGATCAACTTAAAGCCTAGATCCAAGAATACAACGATATGAGTTTGGAATTGTCTAAAGAGATTCCTAGCTTGGAAAAGGAGAAGTTTTAATTGGCCTCAGGATAATCACTTCCCACAAAGGAGATGATTGATGCTAAATCCACCAAAGGAATTGAGCACATTGAGATTGCGCTTAATCTAGGACTTGAGATCTCTCCTTTAGAAGAACTACTTGTCCGCCTCCGCACTAGACTCGACCTCTCCAAGACCAAGATGGAAGATTTCAAGGCACAATTTCCCGTTTGATTTGTATTTCCTCCTATTTACTTTTTTTAATCTCCGCTTTTGTAATGGCTATGCCCACTCTATGTAATGACTTTGCCATTTTGGCATTTTAATACCATGGTGGCAACTTTGTTTTGTTTAGCATATTACTTTTGTTTAATTTGAATTTCTTGTAGCATAGGTCTATAGAGTTTAAGGTACTTACCATTTACTTTTAAAATTTGTTTGTCCATGGCTAATTCTTCGATTTCGTAGGCGTTATTTGAAAATACTTGGAGTATTCAAAATGGTCCTTCCCAATTTGGGGAACACTTGCCTAGGTTTCGATCTCTCTGATCCATAAGCAAAATAACCTTCCAAACGTAATCTCCACTTGAGAATGTTTTGGACTTAACCTTTTTATTTTAGGCTTTAGCAACTCGTTCTTTTTTCCTTATCATCGTATCTAACGCTGCCAGCCTCTCTTCGTCCAAATTAACCACTTCGTCCAACATCATACTCCAATATTGGTCTGACAGAATTTCATGCTGACGTTGAATTCGAACTGACTGCAAGTAAATCTCTACAGGCAAAACAACTTCGTGTCCATAGGCCAATTGAAATAGAGTCGTAGCTGTTGCCTCTTTGGGAGTTGCACAACAAGCCCATAAGACTTGGTCTAACATTTGATGCCAATTCTTTGCCTTCTTCCCAAAGTTGTTATCAGCTTTGACCTGCCCGTTCGCCTGAACATAGTAGGGAGTTAAAGTTAATAATTTAATTCCCATTTCTGATGCAAAATTTTGCATCTTTCGACCACTAAACACTGACCCTTGGTTTGTCGTAATGGTCTCAGGAACTCTAAACTGGTAAATAATGTGCCTTTAAATAAACTCAATTATGGCCTATTGATCAGCCTTCACTAAAGGTATTGCTTCAACCCACTTTGTGAAGTAATCAATTCCAACTAATATGTATTTCTGGCTTTTAGAGGACGCAAGTCGAATTTCCCCAACTAGGTCCAACGCCCATCCACTAAATGGCCAAGGTTTCACTATCGCATGCAACCCGCTCACAGAGACATGTTGTATGCTTGATTGAATCTGGCACTCTTGGCAACCTTTGGCAAAATCAATGCATTGTTTAAGTATTGTAGGCCAATAGACACCCTGGCGACATAATAACCACTTCATTTTGTGCCCCACTTGATGAGCACCACACTCTCCACTATGTATGTTCGACACGACCAAATATGCCTCTTCTTCGCCAAGGAATTTGAGCAGCACTCCCTCAGGGGTCTTTTTAAGCAACTCATTGCCAATGATTACATAATTCAAGGATTTATACTTGATCTTTCGATTTGTTGACCCAACTAGGTTCTTCAAGTAATCGACTGTGGGTTTTCTCCAATCAGTGCTAAGTAAGTCTTTGACAATACATATCTCGAAGTTCTCTAAGTCTACCACTCTAAGTTTAGTCGACACCAGATCTGATGGAGAAAGCCTCATCGCTTGAACTCTTCCTCACACTTCAATCAACTCCTTTAGCATTCCTTTTGGTACCTTTATACCTTGAAGCAATTTGTGCTAATTTGTTTGCCTCGTGATTCTCAGATCTGGGAATATGTTTCATATCCACGAAGTCAAAACATTTGATCAGTCGATTCACTATAACAAAATACATGATCAAATTCTCCTTAACACACTTGTATTATTTTGTTATTTTCTTCACGACTAGCTTAAAATCTCTTTTTATCTCGACTCGCCTTGCCCCCAAATCCAATAAGATCTTGAGTCCAACTATCAAAGCTTTATACTCAGCCTCGTTGTTGGAGTAAGAACCCTCGATTTTAAACTTGAACTTTGTTGGTACTTTGGTTGGCGATACAATCAAAATTCCAATGCCATTTCTATTCTTATGGCTTGACCCATCGAAGTATAACCTCCAAGGCTCCATTTCGAAATAATTTAAATGTGTGTCGACCACCACATGATCCACGATGAAGTCCGCAACTACTTGACCTTTCATGGCCTTTAAAGGCACACATGTAAGGGAATATTTGGTTAAAGCAAGTGCCTATTTTCCAACTCGACTATGAAAAATTGGATTAGACAACATGTATTTAATAACATTAAAGTGGGAAGAAACAAAAACATCAACTGACCTTATATAATGTTTTAACTTCATACAAGAAAAGTACAAACATAGGCACATCTTTTCAATTGGGCTATACCTAGTTTCGACATCATTAAAAGCTCGACTAAGGTAATATATGCCTCATTCGACGCCACTATCATCCTCTTGGGCTAATAAAATCCCTATGGTCAGGACTGAGGCCTAAATGTACAACCTCATACATTTGTTTCTAACTGGCGGTGCCAATATATGAGGATTTTCTAAATATGCTTTAATTTCGTCAACACCTTCTGATGCTCAAGTTGCCATATGAACTCTTCTTTTCTCAGACGAAGCAGTGGTGAAAATGTTTGCACTTTGCTGCTGAGGTTCGATATAAACTTTCTTAAAAAGTTGATCTTCCCTAAGAGAGATTGCAACTCCTTCTTTGTCGACAGAGGCTTCGTCTCTTTGATGGCTTTCGTCTTATTTTGATTTATCTCGATCCCTTTCTTGTGGATCACAAAGCTAAGAAAATTCCCTGCCTGCACACCGAAAGCACATTTAAGGGGGTTCATCTTCAAACTATACTTCCTCATTATTTCAAATGATTGCTTAAGGTGGTCAAGATGATCATTACTCGATACAGATTTAACAACTATATCGTCGATGTAAATTTGCATAAACATCTCAACATAAACATCAATTGTAACTAGGTAGCGAATACCTGTTTCTTGGGCTTTTTTCACCTTGGCATACATCATGGCACCTCTAGTTTTTTTTACATTATTTGTATTAACAGATGTTGCAGCAGATGTTGTATGGGAGGTGCTCGTCGAACCGGCCATGACTATCAAGAGAAATGATATAAACCTCAAAATGATCAAGAGAAACTATACGTTTCAATAAAAACAAATGGAAAATCGTAGAAACAAAATGATCAAAAGACAAACTAACGTAAAACCTTAGACAAAATTATCAGTGGAAAATAGAGTGATATATAACTCATTTCAGTAAAGAACAAACTTGTTGCAAAATGACTTTTGATGAGTATCTGTTGGAAGAGTTTTGATGAACATTTGTTGGAAGAGTTTTGATGAATATCGCCTAGGGTTTTTGTGAAATGAGAGTGACGAAATGACGTTTGAGCATTGATAGGTAGATGAAAAGTTAGAAACTAGCTAGATTGTAGTATGAAGTATCTCATGCAATAATTGTTTCACGTTGGTTTTTCTATAAAAACTACGTGGCATTATTAATTAAAATATAAAACATAAAAAACACAATAGTGCCTTATTCTGGGAATTCAATTAAAAGATATATAACGTCGATTTTTGTTGTAACATCGAGGGGTTTGAAAATATCAAATAAAAAATTAAAATAAGATTTTGAAAATAGTATTTTAAAATTGATTAATGAAAAATATATTATCTCTCGATTGGACAATGTCACCGAGTTAAATACTAATAAAAAAAATATAAAAAAATATCAATGATAAAAAAGGAACTTGGAAAGGCGCCAAGTGAGAAACGGAAACTAAACAACTAGAAAAAAAACATAAAATGCAATTACTGAGTGTCGAAGCGAGCTCCTTTATAGATTTATTCCCTTGCTTTTCTGAAAAACCAAGGTAAATGGTTGTTAATTTCTTTTTAAAAAATAAAATTTGGCGCTCCCGCTACCTATTCCCTTGTTTTTCTATTGCTTGAGGTGTAGCTTCACCATAAAAAGTGTTATTTATTGTAGTGTATATATGTTTGTCACAGGAGCTATCAGCTAATTTGTTTATATGTTTTTGTCACAAGAGCAACCCACACTGAAGGTGGCATCACACCGGTCCAAGATGAAGGACTTCCTGAAGATTCTGATGCCTGAGCAGGTCAGTCAGATTATACAAGAGTTCAAGCTGCTTGATTTTGCCCACTGCTCCATCACCATGCTCGACGCTTCACTACTTATGTGTTTATTGAGAGGTGGCATAAGAAGACATCTTTATTTCATCTTCCGTTCGAGGAAAAACTATCATTCTGGATGATGCCTTCGCATTGTTCCATCTCCTCATCGGTGGCAGATTCAGGACGACTCTCGTTTTTAGCATGTCCCTTGCATGTCAGACTATTGCACGAGATTTAGGATTATCTGAAGTGGAGGTGCATAAGGAGTTTGGCTAGACCAAGGGCGTGCACCTTTGTATGTCTTGGCTTCGGAAGATATACGATCAACTTGTAGCTGCTGGGAGATATGAGGTTGCCGCTAGGGCGTGCATGCTACATATAGTAGTATGTACTCTCTTTGCGGTCAAGTCTGGTGTTTATATCGATGCCCAGTAGACGTGCCTCTCCAGTAGCCTCGAAGACACTAGTTGGGCTTTGGGTATGCTGCATCGACCTTTCTGTATACAACCCTTGAAGTGGCGACGACCTTTGAGACCAAACAACTTGCTGGCTATTTGAGTTTGTTACATGTATACTTGAAATTATTATTTGTTGGTTATTTCTTATTTAATTTTTACGAATAACATTTCTTCTTTATTATTTATTGTCTCTGTTTTGACATCAGTGATGGATATACGAGCATTTCCTATAATTTGTGATAAGAGGGTGCAGAATTGTGAGGTGAGGTCCCCACAGGCGAAAAGGTGGAAGGCTAGAGAGTCACATCTTGGTGGTGTTGTTGAGTACAGTGGGAGGCTCGATGCGCTGACTGTATATGATGTCATATAGACACCATACACTGGTCATAGAGTCCAACGTGAGTTAGAGGAGTCGTCATTATATTCAGGTTATATGTGGTAGGAGACCACATTTGCTAGACACTTGCCTGAGAGGTGTATGCGATAGTATGGTTATGTTCAGAGTATCCCACGACCAGTTCCAGATATACCATATTCAGGTATTGATTGGTGGTTCCAGAGTAACTTCACCAGCTTTGGTCATGCCATTAGAGATCAAGCAGTCACTGTTCAACACCCCTCGCAGTGTGATGATGGTTACTTAGAGTGGTACCTCACTGGTTCACACCCTTGCATCATCCCACCTCCAGATGGTTGTAGTTATTATGGATAACCTCGTGGGTTTGGTAAACCCAGATGACGAGATTTATATTGGATTATCTCGGGCTGCACACATATCCTGTGGGGGGCCTATTTATATATCTTTTGTATTTTGTATTATTTATATCATTTGTATATTATTTAGACATCTTCATCATAACTCTTTATTTGCTAATATTTTTTATCTTCCTTAAATTGCAACTCAACATTAACTAACATCTGACAATGGATTACATAACTTAAATAGAAAAAACTTAGCACTACCATATGATTAATAAATAAGAAAAGCGTAAACACTACCAGCCGATTCTGGACGTTTCAGCATCTCCATTATTTTGTCAACAAATCTTGAAAGCTTAGCATCTAACTTGATCGGCCCCTTTGTTATCTTACGGCAAAATGATCTCCACATTTCCTTCACGTCCTCGTCGGTCTTCAACTTAATAAGGTTGCTTTTCACCCTTCCGTCAGTATCAATCCAATCTTCAATAAACTCGATCTTTCTCACTTTTCTGTGTTTGGCATCAGGAAACAATTCATTCAACTTGGACGTCAGGCCATCAAGATATGTGCTGCCATCTGAAAGCCGAAGCTCTACAGGAGGAGAAGCTCCGTTGAAGTACATTTCTCCCTTAATAAAAAATTGAGGAAGAAGCATTTTTTGAGATGTATTTATCAAACAATAAGTGACCCTTTATTTATACAACTTTGCATTTACTCTGGATCACACAAAATTGTCGGTGCGATCACAGTCATCCAAAACTGTCAGCAAAATCCTGAACATCCAAAAAATAAAACAAATAACACCATCAAAAATTTCGCTTAGGTTGAAATTTCTGGTATCACCATGTAAATTTCAAATTTCCTGAACTGATTTAAACTTACCGAAAATTTCAAATACGCTACTGGAAATTTCGGTCTGTATAAAAAATTTCATTATAACTACCAAAAATTTGGTCCATTTTTCAGCCAGGGGCAATTTTGAAAATATAAAAGTTTGGGGAGTGACATGTCTAATTTAGGGGGAGAGGGATGGGTGGCAAGTTAAATTCTCCTTGATTAGCATTGATTTCATATATATCACCCCATTTATTCATTTTTAGCTCCGATTTTAATTGTTATGTATTTCATATTTTAATAAATATGTATCAACTTAAAAAAAATGGGAATGAAAAAGAAAGATTTATTTTTGGGTTTAGTTTCTTCTATGTTGATATTTTTTTAATTTGTGTTATTTTAAAATATTAAATAAATTGATTTAAAATTTAATTATAATTTGCAATTATTTTTTTAATGACATGGGCAATTCTATTGAGATGGATTCACATAAACCTCGTTGCATCAGTGTTATATCATTTATGATGATGCCACGTCTTCAAATTTGATTGGAGATTAAAAATTTTATAAAATTTTTAAATAGAGAGATTAAAAAATTGGAGGGACTATAACGTTAAAAGAATGAAAATATGGGGACCAAAATACATTTAAGTCTTTTTTTAATTGTTTCTTGGGTTAAATAGTCTATTGGTCCTTGTAAGTTAGCGAGTTTTTGAGTTTGATCCCTCTATCTTTTTTTATCTGAGTCCCTATATCTCACTTTTGTGTTGGCGTTAGTCCCTGGGGTTAGAATTTTTGAAATTCTGGTTAAGCAGATCACAAAGATGTCGGACGGGATGTCGAGACACTTGATCTCTGCTCCACACAAGGATAATGAAGAACAGAATAAACAGCAGAAAGAAAACAACACACAAGAATTGTTAACCCAGTTCGGTGATGAACAACACCTAAGTCTGGGGGCTACCAAGCCAGGAATGAAATCAACTAAGTAGAATTGGTTCTAAGCTAAATTCCAACGTTTACAACTTAGCACCTAGAAACTACCCTTCCTAGATTTCTACCTAAGACACTCCTAGGTATTTCTCAATTCCCTTTCAACCACAGCAGTGACTGAAAAATTACAACTCAATAAACTGTCCTACTCAGGTATTCATGCAATACAAGAGAGGCTCACAAAAGTACAAACCCTAGTACTCTACAACAGCCGTAAGCTTCCACACTTATTCTAGGTTAAATCCATCCTATTTATATTGCAAAACAGAACTGGATTTGGGCTTCAAAATCGCAGCCATTCAGCTCCACAGAATATGCGACCTATTCTTCTTTAGAATAGTTTCTTCAATCCTAAGTTTCCAAAAATGTCTCCTTACATAGAAACCGGATATTCTTTTTAGAATCAGAATCCCTGATTTCTCAGATGCCACCTAGGACCAAATCAAATTCCAATCACACTTGGAAAACAGAAACAATTATTTCAAACTGTAACAGACAATGAAGTCGAATAAACATGATATGACATCTTGTCTGACACTTTAACCTGTAGTTAGTTCATCATGTCAGGACATCTTGTCCAACTTCTATCTACTAAGTTAGTTTTACCAAAATTGATGCCAACCTCAAAGGCTTGGACTCATCAATCTCCCCCTTTGGCAGATTTTGGCTAAAACTAATTTCACTTGACCTGCAAACAGAATTATTCAGAACAGGGAAACCAGATCATCAGATCAGCAGCGGAACATAAACTAAACTTTGTCTCCCCCTCAACCAGTACCTTCTGCAAGCAGCACCAGCACTACTCCCCCTCAATGGTTAGTAGCATATCAACAGTAATGGTTAGTAAAGTTAGTATTACTCTCCCTTTTTAACCATAATATGACAAAGGTAGAAACACTAACTTAAAAACCAAATAAACAGTATAGAGTAATTAAAGTACACACCCAAACAAAAGTAAAAATTATCCTGGGAATTCAGCCCTTACACAACCAAAAATTAAACTAGAACTTGAGAGAATGCTTGACAATCCTCTCATCTCTGATGGGAATACATATTCAGATATTTGAATAGCATTCCCATATCCAATGGAATGTTATGCCTCTTCAGATAGGCAAACTCGAAGCTTGCCTCTCAATACTTCAAATTGATTCGCGTCCAAAGCTTTAGTAAAAATGTCAGGTAGTTGATTTTTTTGTGGCAACATGCTCTAGGGTTATGATTTTGTCCTCCACAAGGTATCAAATAAAGTGGTGCATGATGTCAATGTGTTTAGTTCGGCTGTGCTGAATGGGATTCTTTGAAATATTTATTATACTCAAGTTGTCACAGAAGAGTGTCATAACCTCTTGCGTGACATTATATTCAGTCAGCATTTGCTTCATCCACATCATTTGCGAACAACTACTCTCTGCTGCAATGTATTCAGCTTCAGCAGTAGACAAGGAGACACAATTTTGCTTTTTACTGAACCAGGAGATTAAATTATTCCCTAGAAAGAAGCATCTACCAGAAGTTCTTCTTCTATCGTCTGCATTTCCAGCCCAATCAGCATCACAATATCCTATTAATACAGAGTCAGAGCTGTGTGTATAGAGTAGTCCGTAGTCACATGTACCATTTACATACTTCATAATTCTTTTAACCTGATTAATATGGCTAACTTTGGGTTCAGCCTGATACCTTGCACAGACCCCTACAACAAATGTTATATCAGGTCTGCTGGCTGTAAGGTATAAAAGACTTCTGATCATGCTTCTATAGAGACTCTGATCAACACTTACTCCTTTTTCGTCTTTAGACAATTTCAGGTGAGTAGGAGAAGGTGTCCTCTTGTGTTTTGCATTCTCCAAACCAAACTTTTTAACAATATTTTTGGCATATTTCCTTTGATAGAGAAATATAGAATCTTCCATTTGTTTGACTTAGAGACTAAGGAAGTAAGTTAATTCTACAACTAGGCTCATTTCAAACTCAGATTGCATTTTCTTAACGAATTGTTGAACCATCTCTTCTGACATTCCTCCAAAGACAATATCATCGACAAAAATTTGAGCTATCATGAGTTTGCCTTCTCTTTCTCTGACAAAAAGGGTTTTATCAATTCCTCCCTTTTTGTAGCCATTTGTGACAAGTCAATTAGCCTTTTATACTAGGCCCTTGGAGCTTGTTTCAACCCATAGAACACTTTCTTTAGCTTGTATACATGATCTGGGAATGTAGGACCAACAAAACCTTTGGGTTGTTCCACATACACTTCTTCGTTCAGGTATCCGTTTAGAAAGGCGTTTTTGACATCCATTTGAAAAAGCTTGAATTTCAGCAGACGTGTTATTCCAAGTAGCAGTCTTACAGACTCCAGTCTGGTTACAGGAGCAAAAGTTTCATCAAAATCCACCCCCTCTATCTGAGTGTACCCTTGAGCAACAAGTCTAGCCTTGTTTCTTGTGACTACACCATGTTCATCAGACTTGTTCTTAAACACCCACTTTGTACCAATCACATTTGATCCTTCTAGACAGGGTACGAGATCACAGACATCATGCCTCTTGAACTGCCATAGTTCTTCTTGCATCGCATTAATCTAGAATTCATCCGTCAAGGCCTCTTTGACATTCTTGGGTTCCATTTTTGACACAAAACAGGCACTTGCAACAACATCTCGTGATCTGGTCATTCTTCCTCCATTTGGGTCCCCTATTATGAGTTCCTTGGATGATCTTTCCGAATTCTGATGGAGGGGCCTTTGTTAATCCTCTCAATCACTGTAGGTTCATAATTGTCATCATTGGTTTCTGCAACACCCTCAGAGTTATCTTGGGGTGTTTCAACATCCTCTGTGACATCTTCCTCCCCCATGGGAAAGAATGCTCCAATATCATTTGTAGCTTCGACTTCTAACGGTGAGTCATCAACCACAACATTTATGGAATCCAATACCACTTGAGTTCTTGAATTATAGACTCTGTAGGCTCAGCTATTGGTAGAGTATCCTAGGAAGATTCCTTCTTCACTCTTGGGATCTATCTTCCTTCTTTGCTAACAGTCTTCCAGGATGTAGCATTTGCTTCCAAAGACTTGAAAGTACTTCACAGTTGGCTTTCTACCCTTCCATAATTCATAGAGTGTGGCAGATGTTCCAGACCTGATGGTTACCCAATTTAAGATGTAGCAAGCTGTGTTCATTGCTTCAGCCCAAAAGTAATAAGGAAGTTTTTTGGCATAAAGCATGACCCTAACACATTCTTGAATAGTTCTATTCTTTCTCTCAACCACACCATTCTGTTGAGGAGTGATGGGTGAAGAGAACTCATTACTGATTCCTTCTGATGAGCAGAACTCATTAAACTGTTTTAAAACTCCTTCCCACGTCGCTTCTGATTCTGAAAATGCCACAATCCTTCTCTCTTTGTAGTTTCTGACACAGTCCTTTGAAGACTTCAAATACCTCTGACTTCTCTTTGATAAAATGCACCCAGGTGTACCTTGAGAAATCATCTAGTACAACATACACATACCTTTTTCCACCAAGGCTTTCAACCTGCATAGGTCCCATTAAGTCCATATGGAGAAGCTCTAAGTTTTTAGAGGTGGTCTGATGTTTAAGCCTTTTATGTGACATTCTAGTTTGTTTGCCAATTTGGCATTCCCCACATATCTTGCCTTCGTCTATCTTCAGATTGGGAATATCTCTGACAACCTCCTTGGATATGACTTCTTTCATTCCTTTCAGGTGCAAATGACCAAGTTTCTGATGCCATATCTTCACTTCGTCTTCCCTTGACACCAGGCAAGTGGATCGACACTTAGTTTCATGAGGAGCCCATAGGTAACAATTATCCTTAGATCTAGTACCTTTCATGATAAGTTCCTCTTTATAATTTGTTACCAGGCACTCAGATTCAGAGAATTTAACCTTAAGACCCTGATCACACAATTGGCTAATACTTACCAGATTTGCTGTCAATCCTTTGACATACAGAACCTTATCAAGACTGGGCTGACCATCATACTTTAACTTGCCAACCCCTTTTACCTCTCCTTTTGAACCATCTCCAAAGGTGACATGACCAGTGGAATGGGGTTTGATGTCCACCAAGAAATTCTTGACACCTGTCATGTGTCTGGAACACCCACTGTCAAAATACCAGTATTCTTTAGCAGAGGCTCTCAAGGAGTTATGAGCTATGAAGGTGACCGTTTGTTCCTTAGGGACCCATTTCTTCTTTCCTTTAGGAAACTTCTTCCTTCTTTTGGATCGAGTTGATGATTTAGGATAACCATTCAACTTGTAGCAGTGAGCCTTTAGGTGACTGTACTTACCACAGTAATAGCACTGCTTGCCCTGTTTTGTTCTTCCTTGAGAGATGTTCTGAGGTCTTTGTTGATGTTGAGACATTCTTCTTGACATCACTTGAGCTGAGTTTCCTCCAGTCCTCTGTCCTTTGATCTCAACCTGATCATTATAGCCCAGACCTCTTCCACTTCCAGTATTTCTTCCTGACATTAGGATTTCATCTAGCACATCTGAGCTATTGTTCATCATCCTTATATACTTGGTCATGTTGTTAAGTTTGGAGTTTAAAAACACCACTTCGTCCTCCAAATCAGAGATTGTTCCCAAATGATTTAGTCTTTCATCACAAAGTTGAGAAATAAGATTCTGCTGATCTTGTCCTAATTGACACAGTTTAGCACTTTGAATGCATACCTCCTTATATGAGGCAACAAGGTCACCAGGGGTGAGATTTCCAATATCTAAATCCTTGTTAGAATCATAAACTCCAGTGAGTGCAGATACCTTTTTAGCAGACTCTCCATTGCTTGAGGAGTCATCCTCAGACCACGAGGTGGATAGACCTTTTTTCTCCTTCTCGTGGAAGATGGGACATTCACCTCTTGTGTGTCCAAAACCACCACACTCAAAGCATTGAATTCCATTTCCTTGGTTTGGTTTTTTATATCAGCTAGGTCTTCTTCCAAAGTTTCTCGATCTATAGATGTCGGAAGTCCGGGCCTTGACTTGTTCTTAGACTTCCTATCCAGTTTCTTCACCAGTTGGTGATACTATTTTTCAAGAAACCCCACAACTTTGGACAGGTCCTCATTGGAGTCACCTTCTTCTTGGTTAGTCACCAAGGCCAGACTTTTCTTCTTTTTATCCTTCTCGCTGATAGCCATTTCAAAAGTTTGAAGTGATCCCATAAGCTCATCTACTTTGATAGTAGTTATATCCAGAGCTTCTTCTATAGTCGTCACCTTTATATCAAATCTCTTGGGAAGAGACCTTAGAATTTTCTGAACCAACTTGGCTTCAGGAATTTTCTCTCCAAGGTCACTAGATGGGTTGGCAATATCAACAATGTTCATGTGAAAGTCATGTATACTTTCATCCTCAAGTTCTCAAACTTAGTGGTGAGAAGCTGAAGTCATGATGATTTAACTCGAGAGGTTCCTTCATGAGCAGTCTTCAAGATTTCCCAAGCATCCTTTGTAACAGTGCAGATCTTGATGAGTCTGAAGATGTTCTTGTCCACACCATTGAAAAAGGCATTCAAGGCTTTGGAATTTCCTTGAGCAAGCTTATCATCTTCATCATCCCAATCTTCCTCAGGTTTCAGCTCATTAGTGAGCTTCCCATCTTTGTCTTTGGTCTTTGGTGGATCCCACCCTTTAACCACAGACTTCCAAGCTTTACCATCCATGGACTTGATAAACGCCACCATGCACACTTTCCAATATTCATAATTGGAACCGTCAAGTATGAGTGGTTTATTTAGAATTCCTCCTTCTTTATCCATCGAACCAGAAAGTATTGTCCCTGAATCTCACCCAGATACAGAGCAGAATGTCTGCTTTAATACCAATTGAAATTCTGGTTAAGCAGATCACAAAGATATCGGACAGGATGTCGAGACACTTGATCTCTGCTCCACACAAGGATAATGAAGAACAGAATAAACAGCAGAAAGAAAACAACATACAAGAATTGTTAACCCAGTTCGGTGATCAACAACACCTACGTCTGGGGGCTACCAAGCCAGGAATGAAATCAACTAAGTAGAATTGGTTCTAAGCTAAACTCCAACGTTTACAACTTAGCACCTAGAAACTACCCTTCCTAGATTTCTACCTAAGACACTCCTAGGTACGAGACCCTTCTCAATTCCCTTTCAACCACAACAGTGACTGAAAAATTACAACTCAATAAACTGTCCTACTCAGATATTCACACAATACAAGAGAGGCTCACAAAAGTACAAACCCTAGTACTCTACAACAACTGTAAGCTTCCACACTTATTATAGGTTAAATCCATCATATTTATATTGCAAAACAGAGCTGGATTCGGGCTTCAAAATCACATCCATTCAGCTCCACAGAATCTGCGACTTATTCTTCTTTAGAATAGTTGCTTCAATCCTAAGTTTCAAAAAATGTCTCCTTACATGGAAACTGCATATTCCTTTTAGAATCAGAATCCCAGATTCCTCAATCTCAGATGCCACCTAGGACCAAATCAAATTCCAATCACACCTGGAAAACATAAACATTTATTTCAAACTGTAACAGACAATGATGTCGAATTAACATGATAGGACATCTTGTCTGACACTTTAACCTGCAGTTAGTTCATCATGTCAGGACATCTTGTCCAACATCTATCTGCTAAGTTAGTTTTACCAAAATTGATGCCAACCTCAAAGGCTTGGACTCATCAATTTTGTTAAAAAAAGATGACTGAGAACACTACAATGGATAAAAGCTTTGATTGAAGGTGATGCTGTGAAACAATACAACCTTTTGTGGAGATACTCTGTAGAGTTAAGGAGAGTCAATGTTGGGAACACTTGAAAAATGAATCTGACAAGGGTTGGACCAACAATACAACCAAGGTTTGAAGGCTTTTATTTTTTCTTAGATAGGATTAAGAAGGGCTTCACAACATCTTATAGACCATTCATTGGAGTTGATGGATGTCATCTTAAGACAAAGTATGAAGGGACTCTTTTTATTGCAGTTGGTAGAGATCCAAATGACCAATAATATCCCATAGTTTTTGGTGTATGCGAAACTGAAACAAAGGAGTCATGGATGTGGTTTCTTACCATGCTTTTGAAGGACATTGGTCAAGAAAAGAGATGGGTTTTCATCTCTGACCAACAAAAGGTACTTTCACAACTGTAATGTTTTTTGGATCTCATCCCTAACTATATAATATGTGTTGGTTTTCATCCCTAACTATGTTAATTGTTTTTGGTTTTCATCCCTAACTTTGCAGAGTTTGATACCTGTCTTTGAAGAATTGTTTGAGAGATAAGAACACAAACTTTGTCTTAGGCATTTATATGCCAATTTCAAAAAGAATTTTGGCGGAGGCACACAAATCAGAGACTTAATGATGAAAGATGCAAAAGCCACATATATCTAAGCCTAGGATGCTAAGATGAAAGAATTGATGGAGCTCAATGTGAAGACTTAGCAGTGGTTGTCAGGCATACCTACCAACACATGGTGTAAGCATGCATTTTATTTTTATCCTAGATGTGATATTCTTATGAATAATGTATCTAAGGAATTTAATAGAACTATAGTAGTTGCAAGATATAAACCAATATTAACTATGTGTGAATGGATAAGAAACTGTCTCATGAATAGGAATGCCAGCTTAAGGGAAATGGTTGATAGATGAAATCATAGGATAATGCCTAGACCTAGACTTAGGTTGGATAAGGAAGTGAAACAGGCAGGGAATTGGATTCCTAAGTGGTAGGGTGATACATTATGGCAAGTTGTACATACACATACCAGGAATAGTTTCATTGTGGATACTTCAAAGAAAACATGCACATGTAATTTTTGGGAACTAGTGGGAATTCCTTGTACACATGCAGTAGCTGCATTAGGTTTTAGGAACCAATGCCCCGAAGATTTGTTGGATGACTATTATTCCAAAGATACTTATGAGAAATGCTATGGTTATAATGTAAGTCCTATTAATGGACATGACATGGGGCCAGAGGTTGACATGGAAGAGATATTACCTCCAGCATATAAAAGAGGACCTGGAAGACCAAAGAAGTTGAGGAGGAGGGAACCTGTTGAAGACCCTAATAAGGTAAGGATGCAAACCAATTATTATTGCACAAGATGTGGTGTACATGGTCATAATGCAAGAAGTTGTACAAGTTATGTAGTTGACCCTAAAGCTCAAAAACGAAAGGTATTGAACTTGTTTTAGCTTTTCATATGTTATTAATGTTATTGATATGTTATTAATGCTCTAATTTGTTTGTCCAGAGAAAGCCAAAGAAAACAACAACACGACAAGGACAAACTCAAACTGTAACACAAGAACAAACTCAATCAAAATATCAAATGCAACACAAGAACAAAGTCAGCCTACTGAAGCTCAAACAGCAACACAGAAAGAAACACAACCTAATAAAACTCAAATTGATGATGTCCCTGAGTTTGAAATGCTTGCTGCAAATCCTGTAGCAGCATTTGAGGCAACTCAAACTCAACCAAATCTTGTTGTTTATGGGCTTGTTGCATCTGTACAAAGTCAACCAAATCATAGTGTACTCGTTACATCAACTCATAGTGCATCTATCACATCTTCACAAATTGATGATGTACCTGACTATATTTTGAGTGCACATGTTCCAACAACTACTGATGTACCTGCTGCACCTGCTTCTACTATTCTAAGAGTTCTTAAGCCATATGAGTTTATTATACGATTTCATAATGACTTAGAATTATTCTGTTGATGTATTGCACCTCTAATATTCTATATTTTACAGAAGAAGAAGACAAAGAAAACACAAGTTGTAAGAAAATTGGAGTTGAGGAGAAGTGACAGAACAAGAGTTCTTAGATGCAAAAACATGAAAGGATAAGAAAGTAATCAATCGTAACCTATGGATGTGGACAAGAGTCCATAAGCATCTTGTTATGGTGTATTTTGATGCCTTTTGGCTATGCTTGGTGTGTTTTTATTGTATTTTGAGACAAAAGTCTATGCCATTTGGATTTATGTAATTTTGAGACATATAACATCATTATGGTTTATGTATGGTGTGTCTTTGTTGTACTTTGAGACAAAATTATATGCCTTTTAGCTTTATGTAATTCTGAGACATTTTTATGGTTTATGTATGGTGTGCCTTTGTTGTATTTTGAGACAACTTTATATGCCTTTATGTTCTACAATAATAAGTAAACACATGAAATAAAGGGATGAAATACAAACATTTCATTAACAAACAGGGATGTAATACAAAATAATCATTAAGAAAGAGGGATGCAAAACAAGAAGCTACAAACATATAGGGACAGAAATCCAAAATTTTATTGGTTCTGATTCATTTCATAATGAAGCCTTACAGGGACGGAATTCAACAACTTTCCTTCTTCAAGGGACTAAAACAAAACAAAAAAATACAGACACCATGAACATGAAAATCACTACCATTTCTAGTAAGCAAAGAACAAACACCATGAAAGAGTCAACAATAGCTTAAATTTTTTGGCATTCTTCCTTTCGTTTTCCAGCTTCAATTTCATCTTATCTTTTTTCCTAGCTTCAAGATCTTTAATGATGCAACCTAACTCCTGAACTACCTCTGAGCAATTGCATCTGATTGAGTTTTTGTGTTCACTTGATGTGTTGCGTTCAATTTCATCATCTCATATAAATAGATTTCAACCTAATCCCAAATTAGAACACTTCCTGAATCTTCTTTTAGGGTTTTCAGTTGAATTTTAAATGAACTTTCTCATAGCTTTATTGCAACCAAAAACTGGGAATTAACACTCCGAGAAATTACCTACAGATGATGTTGCCAGTATTGAATCTGCACTAGGTTTTGAAGATTTGAAGAGAGGAAGAAGCGACGACGAATAAGAGATGCAAAATGGTGTCTTTTTAGGATTTAGTCCTCCTTTTTAAGGCCCCTCCACTAGGTTTTCCACGTATTCAACACATAAAATAATAAAACAATTCATGTGTTCATCGTTAGTCCAGTCATCTTTTTTTAATAGAATTCTAACCCCAGGGACTAACACCAACACAAAAGTGAGATATAGGGACTCAGAAAAAAAAAAAGATACAGAGACCAAATTCAAAAACTCGCTAACTTAAAGGGACCAATAGACTATTTAATCCTAGTTTCTTTAATAGTTTTTCTAAATCTTCTTCTACGTCTAGTTGTTTGTCTCATCCATGTCTAATTTTTCTAAATCTACAAATCTTCTCTCTACATACTCAAACCACCTAAGTCTATTTCCACCATCTTTTCTACTATAGGTGATATCTCAACACTCTCTCAATATTGTCATTTCTAATTTTATCTCGTCTAGTCTTACCACACATCCAACGCAATATTTACTACAAGAAAACTGCTTAGAGGCGTCGACAAAAATCAGACGCTAACATACCAAAAAATACGTTAAAGAGAAGTTAAAACATAGATTAAAAATCAAAAGTTATTAGTGTCTTTCTAAGTTGTTATTTCATTGATGTGTAGTTGTTATTGGCTTCGAATGTGATCAGCATTAGTTTTTAACGCCTCATGTTGCAGACGTTATTTCATTGATATGTTACCATTATTAGCCTCAATTGTGGCCAATGTTAATATTTAAGGTATCATGATAGGGATGTTATTTCATTTATGTGTAGCCATCATTGGCATCTTATGTTCGGTATATTTATCAATGCTTTCAACCATCCTTTTTTGTGTAGAAATTGGATATCCTCTACGCCAACTACAGAGACTAAACTCTCAATTCAGGTAGGATTTCAATGGGTGGAAAAACTTTCCCTCAAGAGAATCTAACATTGTTGCATGTTCAAGCCGAATTCGAACCTAAGACCTCTGGTTAAGTTAAAAGAGATCTCTTATCTCATCCAAATCCTATTGGGTCTTTCAACCATCCTTTAATAACCTACATATCAATATTTTTTTACCAATCTAATGAACAAAAACTTAAAAAAATCTATGGATTCATTTAACTCAAAAAAAGTCACACAGTAAAAAGAAAAGAAGATTGTTATTTCAATGCAACAACTCTCAACAACACAACACACATGTTAGCAAACAATTTCTCAAACATATTCACTACTCTAAAAAAAGCACCAAGATTAATTTTTGTATATAGAAGACAAAATAATGCTTTATTTTAGCCAAAACCCCAACCCCAAATTGAAATCTTCAATTTCCGAGGCACTAAGCATGAACCTAAACTTATATGATACCTTATTGCTTTAACCATCATATGATTCATACATGGTATTTTCATTAATCTATAACAATAACATGGTAGTTAAGTCCTTACTCTACACCCTCGATGAGTTTGCCAAAACTATGTATCTTCACTATCTTTAGAATCAAAGACTTTTTTTTAGAAGGCAATGAAATGATATTAAACCGGCTGCATAAGGGGTGCAGCAACCTAAATACACAACATTACAAGGATCTATTAAGGCAGATAAAAGGCACAGTGTACCACTCGTAAAAAGAAGAACAATACTTAGGATTCTCTATTGTTAACCAACTCTAGCTGCAGTATTTAATTGAATTCAGTAGCTCCAAAACTGACTTCAACTTGTTGTCAAAGATGAAACAGTTCCTACTATACCAAAGGAACCAAACAGTTGCTGCCCAAACTACCAGACCCCTTGAATTACCAGTTTTTCTTTTAATGACCTCCTCAAAATCCAAAAAAGAAGCGAGGCAGCTATGTTTACTGATGCTAATAATTCCCAACCACTTTTCTATCCCCTTCCAAACTTCTACTGCAACAGGACAATCTAAGAATACGTGAGAGGAAGTTTCCTCATGGAAACCGCACATTTTACATCCAACATCTCCATCAGATAAGCTTATGTCCCTCTTCACCAATTCGTCTTTAGTTGCTAACCTGCTTCTCAACATTTTCCAAACAAAAATATGAACTTTCGAAGGAACTTTCATTTGCCAAGATTTCCTCAATCCGCTTATACAGACTTCATCTACTCTACTCACCTCAATTTCACTCCTTATGCTATGGTAGCAGGAATTAACAGAATAACCATTAGAAGAGAAGGAGAAATTGCTCACATTTGGATCCCATATTCGTCTACACTGTCTATGCTAGGAACAACTTTAACTAATAGATCCATAAGGTATTCAAACTCTCTTTCCATAACAGAGTCTTGGGGAAAGGAATTGAAACATAATTTCCAAGACCAGACCTTGCCACTCCACTCACCTAGCTCTGCAACAGAACCACAAGGATCTTTCGAAAAAAGAAATAAGTTAGGTAAAACATCTTTCAAAGGAACCTCAAGAATCCAGCAGTTGTGCCAGAAAGCAATCTCTTCCCCCCTCCCCAACTTATACTTCACTTTCTCCACAAAGAAATTCCTCTTAGAAGCAATATCATATCCTAAACTCAACAAATCCCTCCAACACAAAGAATACGGATTCTTCCCTTTCACTCCATCATATCTATTGACAGCCAGAGGAAAATCTTTACCATACCTGCTTTCTAACACACCCTTCCACGCACAATCTTCCTTGTTTAACAATCTCCATTTCCACTTCATGAGAAGAGCGTTATTGAAACTAGCAAGATCCTTGATGCCCAATCCGCCTTTTTCTTTTGGCAAACAAATAATCTTCCAGTCCACCCAATGAATCCTATTCTTGGAATCACAACCTCCCCATAGAAACCTACTCTGAATACTCTGCAGCGACTTAATTACCCCAGTTGGGACCTTACAAAAAGAGAACGCGTACAAAGGTAAAGCATTTATGACAATGTTAATGAGAACCAGTCTCCCTCCTATAGACAATTGTCTCCCTTTCCAATCAGCTAATCTATTCCTTACTTTTTCAATCATCTTCTGCCAATGATGAGTTCTCCTATGACTGTCTCCTATAATCACGCCAAGGAAAGAACATGGCAGATTAAGGATGTCACAATGCAGAAAGTTGGATGCAGTAGACAGAAACTCAGGGCTCAAGTTGACTCCTCCAATAATGCTCTTGAAGAAATTGATTTTGAGTCCTGTTAGCAACTCAAAACCACGCAAAACAACCTTGATGCACCAGAAATTAGTCCACTTTGCCTCCCCCAAAAACAGAGTATCGTCTGCGAACTGAGAAATGCTTATACTCACCTCTTACCCCACTTTGAAACCGTCATATAAACCTATAGTCTCAGCCTTATTGACCATCCTGTTTAGCACTTCCATTACAAGAATGAAGAGGAAGGGCTACAAAAGGTTCCCTTGGCGCAAACCTTTCCCAACAACGAAGTCCTTAGAAGCACTCCCGTTAACTAACACAGACATGGTTCCTTTACACACTAAAGATTGGATCCAAGAAACCCATTTACAACCAAAATTCATCTTAACAAGTAAACTTTTAAGAAAATCCCACGACACGCAGTCGTATGCCCTCTCAAAATCTATCTTCATCATCATACAACTCCTTTTGCTACGTTTTTCTAAGTCGAGAACTTCATTAGACGTAAGAACTCCATCAAAAATGCATCTTCCTGGCATGAACGCCGTCTGTTTAGTAGACACAAGGGAACAAATCACCTTCTTCAACCTGCTCTTAAGCAATTTGGAGAGAATTTTCTGATAGCAATTGACTAAACAAACAGGCCTATAATTTCCAAGTTCTTGAGGATTCTTAGTTTTGGCAACAAATAGGCCTAGAATCAAAGACTTGTTCTCATCCAAATACTGCTCTCCAAAAACTATATTTGGTCAACAAAAAGATAAACTATTGTTAATATGGTGATTAATGATCAATAACTATAAATTCAACAATACAAATATTACTAAAAATTGATCTTATTGAATTGAATCACTTTATCTGCCTAACTGATAAAGATTCTCATAATAGGCTTGGCTTAGCTACAAAATGGCGACTCTTACTTGGTTTACTATTTGTCTAAGTGAAAAAAGTAAAAGTAAAAAGATGAAACCACCCAAATTTATATTTTATTTTTTGTTGGTTAAAAGGAACAAAAAATGTGAAGACATTAATTTAAATAAGTAATAAAACTTATGAAAGTCTCATTTCATTGCACTGTAATGACTGTGAAGAAGACAAAAACCAAACATTAATCTCATTTGTTGCATCTACATTGTCCTATAGTAATAAGAATAAATATTTTTATAAAAAAGAAATATGAATTTCCTTAATTTTTCATAATTTTGTTTGTTCCACGTCATGTTGACTCTATAGAATAATGTTAATTTAGATCAACATAGTTTTCTCCAAAAATTGGTTTTGGTAAATATATTGCGTTTATAAAAGACTACATAAAAAAGGTGACTCAAACTTACAAGCTAAATTGAGTTGTAGTAAAGTTATGTATGCCCCAAAAGTTCCCAAAAGTTGAGGTTGATAATAAGTAAAGTCACAAAGTTGAATTTGAATCCATGTTTGGTTTTTAACTTCTTCACAATCATCACGCTGCAATGAGCATGGTCCGTACTGGAACCAGAATTGAACTTGATCGGCGATATTGAACTCTTGGAGCGGTGGTGTTGATCTTTGAACGCGCAGGGTGGATATGCAAGGTTAGCACTCTAACACCCAAGTCTATTACAAAGTCTAAGATGAGTGAAGTGAAATCATGAGATCAGAAAAGTATACCTTAAATCTCACACGAGCAGGTTATATACATTGGATAATTTTGTTGGGCTTGGAATGTTTGGGTTGAACATATGGATCTCCCTGTATTGGGGCTTTGGTCGTTTCAGAACCGGTGTCCCAAAGGATTGTTGGGTGTTTTATCAGTTGGGAATTCATTCAAAGTTGCTGCTGGCATCTTGTTAACAAATCTGACGATAAGGAGAAGTGGGAAAACCATGGAGTAGTTCCATAAGTAGTTATTAATGATAACAAATCTGAATGATTTAATAGTTATTAATGATAAAATAGTTTTAATTGCGTGATTGGTCGAGTTAAATCAAGAAGGTTGAGTCTTGGGTCATTTGATGAGTTTAGAGTCCTTTCGACAATGTTAGAGTTCAACTTATATAATAATGTGTTGTATTGAGTTGTATGATGATTTTGAGTTGACCATGTTAAATGTGTGAGTTGTAGAATATTACTGTTACCCTGTCGATGAGCATATTTGTTGAGTAATAACATGTATTACTCTGTTGATGAGTAATGTTGAGCATGTAGAATAATTTTCTCACCTTGTTGGTGAGCTTACACGAGTAATAATATGTTTACCTAGTTGATGAGTAATATTGAGCATGTATAATAATTTTCTTACCCTATGAGTAATAATATGTTTACTCTGTTGATGAGTATTGTTGAGCACATGTGTTAATATGTTCCCTATTGGTGTGTAATGTTGAATGAATATATAATTATACACATGTGTTAAGTTGTGATTACATGTATATATTATTGAGACGAGTAGTTCAGATGAGGAACTACATTGGTGGCCTGTGTAGCGAGCGATTTTGGACGTGGTTCTTAAGCACTTCCGCTCTGGGGTACTACAGGTCGATTCATTTTTTATCCTATTGAAGCTGATGAAGGAAGGGAAATAGATGTCTCCAACTAACTCTGCTTGCATACTGAGTTTAAACAGCGGTCTGTTAGGTTACGGATGCTATGTGGAAGTGGGGCCTCTTTCTGCTTATTTTGTTAAGAATGAAATGACGGGACTATGCTATTGGTAGGATGTTAGGACTGATGCTTTTCGATTGATGTATGAAGGTACGGGATTTTGGGTTTTTTATTAGTGTGCTCGCTAATATTTCTCTTTCAATCTTATGCCTACGTATTCCCTTTTACCGAAATAGGGAAATCAGAGCGATCGTAGTTCCTCCTATTCTATGGGAGGAAATGGTGTTTTGGTGTCTTGTTCAAAGCCCAAGACGTGAAGCTAAAGGTGGTTTGTATCTTGTTCAAAGCCCAAGATATGAAGCTGAAGGGTCTATTTGTATCTTGTTCGAAGCCCAAGATGTGAAGCTAAAGGGTTTTGACTTTAGAGAGAATTTGTCATCTCTAAAGAGGGTCTGTTTGTCACAACTGTTGGGTGACTGATTATAAAGGAGAATTACTTTAACTGGGATATGTGAATCCAACAATGCCATAATTTCCTTTATAGGGGATTTTCAACCTGAAGGAGAAGACTTTAACTCAGTTTAGAGCAATGTCATCTTTCCTTAGGAATTTCTCATGCTAAAAGAGGGACAATGGCGTTGATGTAAATAATCCAGAGGCTTGCCGCTTACAGCAATTAGATGAAGGGGAAAGGAGTTGTTGATGTTTATATACTGTGAACGAGGCATAGGTTGATGCTAAAAGGTGGATTGACTTAACCGGGGTTTTCTTATACAAAGCCTAAGAGGAGGCTATTGGCCCAACAAGAGGGTGTTTTTATGTGTCTCGTACGAAGCCCGAGAGAGAGGCTAAAAGGGTTGACTCAACAAGAGAGTGCTTTTGTATATGTCTTGTACGAATCCCAAGACGGAGGCTAAAGGTTGCTTGACTCAACAAGAGAGTCTTTTATACTCAACAAGAGAGTGTTTTGGTATCTCGTACGAAGCCCGAGATGGAGGCTAAAAGGTGCTTTACTCAACAAGAGAGTCTTTTATACTGAACAAGAGAGTGTTTTGGTATCTCGTACGAAGCCCGAGATGGAGGCTAAAAGATGTTTGACTCAACAAGAGAGTCTTTTATACTCAACAAGAGAGTGTTTTGGTATCTCGTACGAAGCCCGAGATGGAGGCTAAAGGTGTTTGACTCAACAAGAGAGTCTTTTATACTCAACAAGAGAGTGATTTGTATCTCGTACGAAGCCCGAGATGGAGGCTAAAAGATTTGCTCCACTGGGGAGAATCATTTGTACAAAGCCCAAGAGAAGGCTAGGGTAACTATTTCAGTTGAGTAACAGGTCCAGCATGTTGGTTAAAAGAGAAAATCAGTTCTTATATGGGTAATGTTGTACTCATGGATTTGATCTGAGGATCGGGATTATTTCCTGTTCTCTATGGAAACGGGGAATCCAAAGGAGCTTTAGACTGTCCGAGTCTACGGGTTTTATCTTTTGTACCATGCTTAAGAAACAGTAGTAGTAAGATCTAGACTCTTTGAAAGACTGTTCTATTAAGATGAATAATTTTTGTTCCTATACCTCTAGGAGGTCGTCGGGACAATTTGTACGAAGCCCAAGAGGAAGCGAGAAAACTTTTAAGAAGCCGAGGGACAATTTGTACGAAGCCCAAGAGGAGGCTATCTTCCCGGAGGAAGAATCATTATATGAAGCCTAAGAAGAGGCTGTGAAAACTTCTAAGAAGCCGACGGGTCCTTGTACAACGCCCAAGAGGAGGCGGGGATGATTTTAGGAAGCCTGTAGGTCCTTGCACTAAGCCCAAGAGAAGGCTGATAAACAGTTCCAGAAGGGGTTTCACTTGGAACATTGGCCTTCTGTATATGAACTGTTCAAGGGGGAGATTTCTTAAATTTAGTTATCTAAAATTGTTGCGAAAGAAAATTCTCATGGTTTAGGTTATGTTGAAATATCCGGTATAACGTCGGATGTAGGGAGACGAGGTTTTGTCTAGTTCTAGACGTAATTTTTGGGGAAACTCTAAATATCTATACTATTATTACACAGTCGATATGAGTTTATGAAAGAAGACTTACAGTGAAACAACCTCATAGTACAGTTAGATACATATGAAAGCGGTAAATGAAAGCGGGTAAACACTTACTCGGTTGTAGAGCTTCCATGCTGTTTTGTTAGTTTTTCAACAAAGAAAACTTTGATAACAATATTATATTCAAAATCAAAGGAGAAAGTGCTTTGAAAAGATTTTTGGGACTTACAGCATAAGGAGAGGCCTAGGGTTTTATCAGTGATCGCACTGTCGTTTTGTACAGGGACTTATAGAAGTGACTGAGGCCCAAGAAAGGTTTTCTGTACAAGGGGATGGGTCTTACACTCTCTCAAGAGGCCCAAAATTATTGAAAGAAAAAAGAATGAGGCTTATATCACAAGGGTAGACCCAGATAATTCTTTTGAACTGGCGATCGCGCCGAGCTTTTCTTTTAACGCAGAGGGACTTATACAATATCTGAGGGCCAAAGATTGTTTTGGTTAAAAAGGGATTGAGTCTTACACTCTATTAGAGGCCCAAAGATTTTGAATGAGTCTTATAGCTCGAGGAGAGGCCCAGATGGTTTGTTTTAAATGGGCGATGATCGCGTCGAACTTTTGAAATACAACGGGACTTATAGAATAAGTGAGGCCCAAAAGAGGTTTATATTTACAAAGGATTGGGTCTTACACTCT
Organism: Lathyrus tuberosus; assembly: GCA_022829125.1. Classification (NCBI taxonomy): domain Eukaryota; kingdom Viridiplantae; phylum Streptophyta; class Magnoliopsida; order Fabales; family Fabaceae; genus Lathyrus; species Lathyrus tuberosus. The sequence goes on along the minus strand of JALAZF010000122.1, from coordinate 14,152,410 downwards.
ATTAGAGGCCCAAAGAGTTTAAAAATGATTTGTTTGAGTGAAAATCAAGGAAAACCCTAAATTCGTTTTCTTTTAAAAGGAAATATTTAAAGAAAATAAAATAAAATGATAAAAATACCAAATAAGTTTGAATAAACCACTTGTGATTTTTGTTGAAGGTTTTAAAAATGAGGTTTTCATCACAAGATGAATTAAAACCTACTTGGTTATGATTTTCCAAAATGGATATTTATTTTTAAAAGAGTTTAAAAACAAATAAAAGACATTTATTCACAAAAATACTAATTATATTAAATAAATAATATAAATCTAATTTTTTTGGGGAATAAAATATTTCAACATTTTTTTAATTTTTTGCAAAAAGAACCAATAAAAAATAATTAAAATTGAGGGAGTTATTAATTTTTTAATTAATTAACAAAACATGAAAATATTGGAAAAAATAGCAAAATGTGAGAAAACACAAAATGGCATGGGTGGGGTTTGAACCCATGAACTCAAGGTTATAGGGCGCGCGCCTTACCACTGGGGTGGTGATACATCCGTTGATTAAAACAAACCAACAAATATACAAGGCTTGCCTTGTTTTCTAGGCCTGGCCAAGGCAAGACAAGGCAAGTTTTGGCAAGAAACAGGAAAATCCATAACTTTCTCATTTCTCCATCGTTGGGGACAAAATTTATATGCATCTGGCCTAGAATTTTACAAGGAATCCAATGGTGGTGGTATTTTTTCCAGATCATGTTCCCTCCTCAAAATTCGATGGTGGTTTTGAAATAGGCCTATAATGGCATTTTCTATGCTACACTTTGGTTCATGCATGAATTACATGATGATTTGTTCAAACACAACATATATAACATGTACAAGATGTGCATGATCAGTGGACCTCAAAGCAATGCATATTTCAAAGAGTCCAAGTCATGATGCTCACCTCTCTTTTGAGCTTTTGGAGTTTTTGTGCAATCTGCCAAGTTTCTTGTTCTAGAAATGGTTTGATGCTTTGGACACTCTCAAATAATCCCTTAGAAGCTTTTAGGATGAATGGAATCAGCTGGAACCTGCAAAAACACAAACTGGCCCTTTCTTGCAAAAGGGGTTAAAATGGCCAAAATAGCAACTTCCTCAAATGGTGTTCCAGATGGAGGGAACCATTTAGGACAGTTCAAGGATGATATTTGGAGTGTGTTTGAGGCTTTATCTGGTTTGGAAAGTGACTAAATCAAGACGTGGCTTGAAAAATGCACAAAAAGCCTATTTTGAGGTTGTGAGAGGTGACTTTGAGATTTAAGGATTACAGGTCACTTGTGTGAGTTTGGATAGCTTAGATATGATATATTGGAGGTGTTAGGATCATGAGCTATGATGGAAATGCTCTCTAACTCAAAAACTCAGAGTTACCTTGCTAAAGAAGGTATTTTTTCCTAAAGAAAGTGATTTTGAGGAAAACATCTGTTTGATGGCTTTGGTGTACTCAAACTGAGCACAAATGAGCTCTATTTATAGTAGAGCAAGTTTGTTTTGGGATCAATAGTGAATGGCAACCACAACAGAGGTTTGGCCAATGTTGATCAATAGGAATCCAAGTCTCCTCTAGCCATTGACTAGAGGTTAGAGCACAGAGCTGTGGTTCCCTAGTTGTTGGATGAATCTTGACTGAATTCAGTTGCAAATGTGTCAGTCCATGCCACCTTGGTGCATCCATTAAATGCTCCAATCCAAAATTGGAGTCTTGTCCCTCTTTTAGGGATTTCTAGGTTTGGCATGCAACTTCTTGTTCCAAAGACTTTGGAGGCTTGGATCAGTGTTTTTTCCCTTTAGATTTGATCCTCAGATGTGTCCAAAGTGATGACAAGGCTTGGAATTATCTAATTTTGCCAAATCGAGCAAAAGTGCAAAATTCTGCCCAGCCTTGGCAGTTTTCAGCAAGGCATATTGCCATTGTCATATCTCATGACTCAAGTTAAGTTTGGTGATGTTCTTGGCCATTTTGGAAAGCCCTAATATGATACAACAACTGTTTGATCATAATTGGTTTTGATACCTTTTGGATCCAAGTGAAAAATGCCCCTACATTTGGAAAAAAGTAAGGCAGATTCTGACTTAGTGAAAATTTCACTAAGTGTTGGAAAAAAGTGACATTTTCAATTTTTGTGATTTTGATCATTCCATAACTCAAAATCCATGATGAATTGTGTCGCTCCCGAGGACTTGCATCCATGGTACAAACGCGAAAGTGGTGCGGAAAACAGAGTCGCCAACAATGTGTATTTATCCCAAGAGAGGGAAAGGGAACACTGCGTAAACCTGAGGGAAGGGAAAGAGCATGGTCTCGCGACCAAGAGAAACGGGCAAGGGAGTCGATTACGCGAGGGGAAGGTGTTAGCACCCCCACGCGTCCATCGTACTCGATGGGATCCACGCTTGTTGTCTCGATCATAGGGTGTCGTCATCTGGAACTCCACTGCTGCTGGAACGGGAACGGAAAAGAGCAAAGAAACGAGGGAGAAAAGAAAAAGAAGTAACTCGACAGGACATCGCTCGTCCTATGCCTACATACTCCCTCGTACAATGGGAAAGTCAGAGTCAACGTAGTTCGGACGCGAACTAGGGGGGAACGTTGCTCGCCAAGACATCGCCGTCTTGTGCCTACGTATCCTCAATCGGACGAGAAAGAGGAAATCAGAGCAGTCGTAGTTCGACCTAACGAGGTCGGTTAGTGTTTTTTATGAGCGACGTTAGACTCGCGTCCGGCAGTTAGGGTCGATGCCTGTTTGCGACGAGACGGAAGTAATATGCCCTTTTCTGAAAATGATTTGAACTTAACAATCCCGAAGGATAAAAAGATTCGAGTTTGTTTTTGTGTTTTTTAGACAGAAGTGGATTGAAGTTAGTTCATAACTTGCATTGCGCCCAAGTCTGTACCATAGGAACGAATACTTCGCGCATCGTCCCCAACAGGACGTACACTAAGTACCCTAGAAGAATGAAGGGAGACCCCCCATACTTCACTTCCCATATGTAAGGCTCATGCGCAATACACATTAATCCTTTATTAAGTGTTTTAGGATTGTTATGAGATGAGAAGAGAAGACTCAAAGGAAAAGAAAAAAACTCTAAGGGGAAACTAAATGATCCTAATGTTATCATGCAAAGGTGGCCCTATAATTGAGTTTGAAAGGGGAAATGTCTACCTAAGTTAGCATGCAAAGGGAAGCCTAATGCTAATCCTACTCCAAGCTTAATCGAAAATTAAGTCGGACTAGGTAGCTCTAAGGGAGTGAATCCAAGACTTAAACAAGTCTTGAGACTCATGGGAAGAGAAAGAGTGAAAGAGATGAAGAAGAAAGAGAGGTATAAGATGAGAAATAAGATGGGGCAGTAAGCACATCATACACATCATATCTAATTTATATCATAGATAAAATCAAGACTTAAACAAGTCTCAAGAAAAGAAGGAGAAAGAAAACTCAAATATGTACAAGTGTTCAATCATCAACATGTTGACACAACAAAGATTCAAAGCACTTAAGTACTAAACATGATGCGCAAACAGAGCCTACTTTGAGGTAGGGCTTCAGATGTACTCAATATGCTTCTAACATGGATAAAACCCTAGAATGATACTTGAAAGATAAAGTTGAGATTCTAGGGGTACCTAACGGAGAAGGTCCGTTGCCTCTTCGATGCACACAAAAGCTCAAGAACACTTACAAAAGCTTCAAATGGTCAATCGGATCAACAATCAAGATCGACAAACTCAAGCAAGCAAGGCTCCAAGAGAGAAGGTCCCAAGGTGGACGGGAACCAAGCGATCAAGTACTTCGCGATTTGCATCAAGAGATCTCATCAGTTCAAATAAGGCTATGGAAATAAGTCTAAGAGAAATATGAAGATCAACACAAGGTTAAAATTAATCACACATTCTAAAATCACAAGGTAATCATACATCTAAACCAAAACTCAACATGAGAAATTAATCAAGAATTAAACAAAATTATTAACCAAAAATTAATGATCTAAAGCAAAATATCCACACTTAAATTCAAGTTCTAAATAACTCCGAACAAATGATCCAAAAAAAATAACTCAAGGTACAACTCAAAATGTGATTAAAATAAAAAAAACTAAATTAAAATTTAACAAAACAAATAACTATTAAGATGGAGGGTTTGGCGTACGGAGCTGGAGGTGTGAAAATGAAGAAGAGGTCAGATGGGCCTAAAGCCCATATTCTCATAAACAGATTTTGCCAAAAAAACCAAAACACCATGCTAATAACAAAGGGTGGTACGCATAGAACCAGGGTGTGTGAGTCAGAAAAAGGTCATGGGCCAGGGTGAAAGCAATCAATAGCGATATCCAAAATATTCACAACCAACAACTATTAACAGGTCAAACACCATCAGCAATATCCAAAACATTCACCACCAACATCTATCAACAGATCAAACATTGAGAAGATTACATTTCATAATCACCAAACAAGACGTAACAACAAATGGTCACAGAAGAACATCGCGCGATAAATCGGTTCGACCTTCGCCTTGCTCGTCTTTATCCGTTTTCGCCTCCGATTCGCTCTCTTTTTGTCCGGATTTCTCTTTCGATCTCTCGCTACGCTCGGTTCGAACATGTTCATTTCAGGTTGTGGGTGTGAGTGTTTTGAAGGGTTTGAATGAGTGTTTCACGATTTGGTTCTGTTCTTCTTTTACATTTCTGGTTCCGGTTATGATTTGATTGTGAAATGGTTTAGTGGTGATTTGGGTTGATGTGGGGTTATTGTTGTTGGAGGTTGGGTTCTGAAATGAGATGAAAGGTTGAAGAGATTATTATGTGGAAGGGATTAAGGAGATTTATGGGGTTGAATGTTATGAAGGTTATTAAGATGACTGATGTTCAGAATAGGTTTTTTGTGCGATTGAAGAAGAGGAAAGTTTTATTGTTGTTTGAAGAAGTGATTCTGAGTTGAGGTTATAAGAAAAGGTTTTGGTCTGGTAATTGTTTGAGACTGTGATTGTTGTGTTGATACAGTGAGGGAAAGAAATAGAGGAAGTTTGGGGATTGTTTAGAGTTGTTGATTTGAGTTTATGTGTGAAGGTTTGAAGGATGATTGAAGAGTGATTTTGGAAGAGTGTCTTTAGCTGAGAGAGCTTGAAGGAGAAGAGTGAAGCAGGCCTGCTTTTATAGAGTGGAGTGAGGGAAAAATGGGGAGAGAATTTGTGGATTATGAGCTGGAAATTTGTTGCTGCGTTTTGGAAAGTTTTGTCGTGTTTGTTCAAGAGCTGGTGGTGTGCATACGGTTAATGGTTGGCAAGGTCGTGGTTTGTTGCTTTGTGCGCAGGTATTACGTTGTGGTCCATGGTTTTCTCTATTTTCTCCATTTGAAAACCAATGTGCTGTAGCTTTCATTTGTTTGTTTAAACATTGTTTGCATGTAAAAACTTGTTTGTGTTTTGAATGATGATTTTAATGCAGTGAATGTGTTGTTCTTGAAGTAATTTACTTTTATGCACTCATATCATGTTTATATGCACTGCAATACCAATTTTCTTGCTTAAACTCTTGGAGGGAGGATGATGAAGTGAAAAACGCAAAATCTTCGGTTGTGTGCTTTTGGATAAAACCCTGTTGAGGATGTACATGCATTGTTTCAAATCCCTAAACACTGGAGATATAAGGGAGATAAACCCTCGTTAACCCCTTTGAGCCTTGAAGTAGGAGTTTCTTTCTAGAAACGAAAAACCCTCAATCTTAACCTGGGGCAGGGTAGGCGTCAGTTAGTTTGACCGAGCGTTCAAATTGCAAAAGGAGTGTGCATCTGAGGATCCATTACCTTCTATTCCACCGTCAAGAGGATAAAAGATGAGAAACCACAATGGTTATCCCGCAACAATCAAGGAGTGAGGCAGTCACAACCCTTTCAAACAAGTCAGACAATCCAGTGTCACACGATTTGTTCAAAAAAGAGAATAAAAGAAAGAAAGCCCGCTAAGTCAAAACTTGAAAACAAGCGACTTAGGCAAAAGTTAGGGCATCCCGCTGGACTTCAAAAATTGAAAAACTCAAAAGAGTCAGTCCAGGCAAAATCAGGGAAATAAAAAAGAAATAAAAAAAATGAAAAGGATTACAAAAGGAAAAATCCTTGAGCAGAACAAAGTCGTGTGGCTACAGACACAAAAGACAAAAGGGGTGACTGTTGCTCCAAAACCTCATCGGGTCTTAAACCATCGATTGCATGGGTTCCTTAAAGATCATAAAACCTTTCGAGAGATGAGCGCTTATGTCAGATTAGTTGAACATAGGAGTGGAGAACATCATGAAGAGTGGGTGGGCACCGATAAACTTTGAGCCATAAGTCCTTTGTTCTCAAACCATGAACTAGGCCATGTTACAACCCTTAAAAGTCCTAATTGAAGCAGGGTTTTATCTGAAGGTGTACTTCAGCGAAATAGCGTTCCTGACTCCCATGAGTTGTGCTAATAAGTTTTTTTGTTGGTATTGCATGTGCGTATTGTTTTCCATTCAAAATCAATGTCGCATTCTAAGCAGTGATTCACTCATGTGGCCTTGCGACATCTTTTCAATAAAGACTTCGAGATTAACATGTGTGTTGCATTAGAATTATCATTCTCATATTAAACGTTTTCTGCTTGCATGTGTTTGCCATAAAAGAAGCTTACACAGTGAACATCAGTCGAGAAGCTCGATCACGCCAAGTTGAGATGGTGAAAACTCCGAAGGACAGTCATGTCAAGGGGTATGGGGCCAAAAGACTGTGCGCAGCTTAGGGGTTCCCGATAAATGGTGATAAGATGCGGCTAATCTGAAGCAGTCACATTGAAAACTCTCCCTAAAGCAGTCAAACAGGGGCAATCATGTCGATTTGACAAATCTCTGTAAGATCAGTCAGGGGAAAAGTTTCTTCAAGACTTGGGGTAGGCCACCTCTAGAGCGTAAGAAGTTGTCCACTCCTGAAGACGATTAATTAAAAGCACCTCTTCAATGTTCGGAATACTGGGGCAAAGTATTTCAGGTCATTACAAATCCTTTCGAGGCAAGTTACTTCATGGGTCATGAAGTCTGGGGTAGTTATGTCGAGATGCGATACATCTCTAAGAGTTTGAAGACCCAGGGCATGTTGAACGCCCGATCTTCTATAAAATCCTCTTGTGATGGTTTCTTCGAATAGACCTGGCAGTCAGGGGCAAGTGGAGAGTTCAAAGATCCGCTTATGACCATAGAGACAGGTCAGGCTGGGTAACAAGTTTTTTTTCCCCAGTAGCGTTACTCTCCCCAGCACTGAAAGTTCATCATCCTCAGCAGAACTCATTCCCCCCAGCAAGCAGTTTAAAGTGGATTGCTCCGAGGTGGGTGTGGTTGTATCTCCAGCAGGAGGTGTGTTGGATGTCTTTGAAAAGACTTTATTTTCCCCGCAGAGCCTGGTAATCACTTTCCTCAGGAGGTCAGGAAGTGTAGTTTCGTCAGCAACGACATGCTCTAATCCCCAGCAGGGTAGTAGGGTTTCTCCCCAGTAGAGCTACTCCCCTTAACGTTGAAACTTCATGCTCCTCAGCAGGTTGTTACTTTCCCCAGCTAGAGTTTCGAGGATTATCTTCCTCAGCAGAGTACAGAGGATTAATTCCCCAGCTATATAGTTGTGATTGATTTATCACTTTATCAGCAAACAATCAGAAGTTGATGCTGTTGCATCCCCGGCCGGAGACTTATGGAATATCTTCTTTGGGTAAAGATGTTATTTTCCCCACAGGGTCTAAGCACTCAGCTAGTCAAGAAATGTTTTTCTCACCAGCAACGGTATGGGTCAATCCCCTCAGATGAGTAAGCTTGTTGTTATCTTATAGCAGAGTTGATGTCATCATCTACCGTTCCCCAAGCATATTTGGTGGTATTGGCTGATATTCCCCAGCAGGGTAAAGGTAAGACCATCTCCCAGCAGCAGGTTGAGTTCGGTAATATCCCCAAGCAGGTTTGGAATTATTGACTTGTTTCCCCAAGCAGAGTTTGGTGGTGATCTTCACAGTGGTTTGTTCAACATCAGTTGAAATCCCCAGCAAGCCTTAAGTCCAATGGCTATTGGCATATTTCAAGTCCAGGTGTTGAGTTCTGTCTTTGATGGAAGTCATTAGTAATCCCCAGCAGAGGAAATTTCTCTTCGGGTTCCATCTTCATTATTCATTTTTATCCATCTCCAACAGAGTGAATCTTCTCTCGGAATTTTCATCTCAAGCAGAGTGTGTAATCAAGATCTTTCTCAGCAGAGTGAAGTCTTCCTCAGCAGGGTGTTTTATTTCAGAGGATAATTTAGTTTGTCATCCCCAGTGGAGTTGCCTTGGTCTTCAGCATTTATTTTCCTGAGACGCCTCTTTTGCATTGCATAAGCATTTTTGCATGGCATCCTCCCAAACGCGTAGCATTTCCATTTCGTATGGAGCATTACGCCATAGGAAAATTCAAACATATGCATTCGAAGCATAAGCCAGGTTTGATATCCTTTACCAGATTCTTTCCCCAGCAGAAAGTAACATGATTCAGGAGATGCTGTTTAACATTACACCACAACCAGTGGATTCGTCCTTCTTGTTGGTCCTTCCTGTACTCCCCCCATACTTCACTTCCCATATGTAAGGCTCATGCGCAATACATGTTAATCCTTTATTAAGTGTTTTAGGATTGTTATGAGATGAGAAGAGAAGACTTAAAGGAAAAGAAAAAAACTCTAAGGGGAAACTAAATGATCCTAATGTTATCATGCAAAGGTGGCCCTATAATTGAGTTTGAAAGGGGAAATGTCTACCTAAGTTAGCATGCAAAGGGAAGCCTAATGCTAATCCTACTCCAAGCTTAATTGAAAATTAAGTCGGACTAAGTAGCTCTAAGGGAGTGAATCCAAGACTTAAACAAGTCTTGAGACTCATGGGAAGAGAAAGAGTGAAAGAGATGAAGAAGAAAGAGAGGTATAATATGAGAAATAAGATGGGGCAGCAAGCACATCATACACATCATATCCAATTCATATCATTAATCACGCTTCAAAATATCACACAAGGAAGCCCACATAAGCAAGTAAGAACAAACAAGAAAGGATGCAAGCAAACTTGCATAAGAAGCACAACTAAACATCATTGAACCTCACACAAAGACGAAATGAATAAGGTAAGATGAAAATGAATCCAAGTCAGAACTTAAGTCATGCCAAATTTAAACAATTCAAGCATTGGAAAATGATCTCAAGAGTACCAAGTATGCCTCTCAACAACACTAAAACAATTAGCAACAATTAACTCATGCATAACATAACTTCAAGTGATCAAACAAAGTGAAATCAAGGCATGAAAGTAAATGGGCAGCAAGGTGAACATGTATCTCAATTAAAACATCAACCCATGAATAGCAATAAGAAGCAACAAGAATCACATTCAAAACATGCTCCACAATTATGCAAACGTCCAACTCAAACATCTATGCAAGCAACACATGATAAAGTGAAATAAGAAGCAAGATATGATCACACAATGGACCCAAGATCAAGAGGATCAGAACCTTAAACATGTCATTCAAATCAAACAAAAGTCCTCAAGTATTGATTAGATCAAACAAGGAAGCATCTTACAAGATTAGGTTAAGCACACCAAAGGATTCAAGTCAAAACATTGTCAACTTATAAAATCAAGAACAAATAGGAAAATGGTCAAATGAGGATGATTCCAAAGCCACAAATAATCTAGGACAGTACATGATCACACCAAATAATCATCTCAAACACCAATCAATCACAAGTAATAAAAAAAATCCAAACTAGGTCAAGTGTTCGAACATGCCTCAACCAAATTCAAACCGCAAGTAGGTATCATCCAAAAATAGAAACATGCTTCATAAAAATCCAAATAAATTTCCAAACTCATGCTAAAACAGTCAAGAACAAGTGTGCAAAAGGTTTCAACCAGAATCACAAGATTTCAATATCAATTGGATCAAAACATCACACATAGGAGGCTAATCGAGCATGCATCGAGGACTAATTAAAATCAATCAAGAATTAATCAAGAATTCAACATCTCAACACAAAATCAATCCTCAAATATTCACCAAAGATGTATCCAAGCATGGTAAGAAAATTGGATCATGAGAATAATCAAAAGCATCAAAGAACAAAACCCTAAGTCAAGGGTAGGCATGCTAAAGCAACTTCCAAATTAATTCCACATAAAATAGAAAAATAAATGGAAAAATAAAATAAAAATCATAAAAAATAAGTCAACACAAAAGTTGACCAGAAAAATATTTTTGGGGATTTTTATAATGAATTATTTAATTGAAATAAAAAAGAAATGGAAATGAAGTAAGAAGAGAAAATAAAAAAATAAATGGTATGGCAGGGGGTGCAGAAGCAATCCGAGATATCACATGATTCTTATTGCATGCGTTTGGGCCTTGAAGTTGGGTGTGTGAAAAGTAAAAACGTAGGCCCAGGAAGAGCATGACCTATGGATTTGTTTTAGAATTAAAAAAAGAAAAGAGGGAGGAAATTAAGTGTCACAAAAGTTATGTTGAACCTAATATCAATCGGTCACCTTAACACTTAAGTCATAAAAAGACAAAAAAACAAACAACCAATCGTACAATGACATGCCATTGTCTTCTTCCATGCAACCATGAACAACAACCAGAGACAAACCTAAAACATGATAATCCCAGACGGTTCACATGGTTTTCAACCTCGAATATCATCATGAATTCTCAACCAAATCCAACAAAATAAAATAGTAAAATGAAGCTTGCGGATCATAGAATGTCATGATGTTTTTCATTCCTTAAAATGCATGCTTTATCATAGAGAAAAATAAGGGAGAAGAAACGGGTACGAACTTAAACTTCAAGCATTCAAAAATGTCACCAACTTTAAACTCAAAGATTGAAACAAAACCATCGTTTCAGGCTTCTTTAGATGCAATACATGAGCATGATTAGATCTAGAAAAGAGGGTTTAAAGAATGTTGAAGAATCTTACCTAGTAGAGGAAAGTCCACTGCTTCTTCAATACTTTGTGAGAGCTTCAGAAAACCAACCAAGCTTCCTCAGCAAGCTTCACTCGAGCAAGAAAAATGAAGAAAACTTGAAGGAGAAATCCAACTCGAAGAGGGAGAAATTTTAGAGAGAGTGAGCTGCTCTGATATGATCTTGCACACAATGAGAGTCTTCCTCCTTTGGTTTTTAGGGTTTGTGCTTCTTAAATAGGATAGGTTAGAAGTGGTTTTGGGCCTGAGATGAAGTGGACACTTGTTTGGGAATTTTTCCAAAACATCAAGTTGTGAGAGTGAGGTTCGGGTAGGGATTTTATGAGGGGTGTATGGAATGATTTTGAGTGGAAATGGAGCATGAAAAGAGTGGTTGTACATGGCACGTGAGAGGAAAGAGAATGAGGGCCTGCTGCACATTATTCTTTTCCATATTTGTCATGTAAATTCAAATTAGTGTACCATGGAATGAATACATGTTTGGCAATTTGTAGTAAAGAAAAAGAAAGGCATGCGTGAGATAATGTGCATTGAGGCTATGCTGCAAGAGTATACAATAATATATGCCTAAACCAAAAGGAACACATGTTTTGTTATGCCTTAGGAAAAAAAACGTGAAGCTCACTTTATGTCACTATATCTCCATGGATTCGAATTTATATCGTGCAAAATGATGCTCCATGGAAAGCCCAAACATCAAAGATCAATTTTGGTGTTCAAAAGAAAAAGAGATCAAACTTGGAAGATGATGAAAAATTGTTGTGAATGTATGTATTCACAGCTGCCACAAATGCCATGAAAATTCTGAGTTAGAAACACAACTTATCAACTTGATGACACTATCTTGTAGCCTTCATAAGTTGGTGGATTCTTAACCAAATGAGATGATCTTGGATTCTTTGGAAAGGTGAGATTTCACTCTACAACGTTCATGTTTGAGGTTTTTTAAGATGAAGTTTGGAAATTGGTCAAAAATGTGCATGAACATGAGTACCTCAAACTGAGTTCTGACATTTAGAAAAAATTCTAAGTGTTGGAAAAATTCAAGTTTGAAAGTGTCAACTTCTAACAACCATAACTTGCTCAATAATAACTAAAATGCCATGGTTCTTGTGCCCATTTTGAAGGGAAAACTTCAAACTACAATTTTCATGTGGAAAATATTTTGAAATGAGGCCTTGAACATAGTGAAAAATGGCTTAGAAAGTAATTAAAAACTTATTAAAAATAGTAAGTTTCTAAAAACCTAATTTTCCAAATTTAGTAACTTTTTCCCATTCTTGATTTTTCATGAACCTTTGAACATTCCTTGACCAAATCTTGTCCATGGCCCATATTTGACTTGAAAATCATGATGTTGACCTCAAAAAGTCAGGGGTTGACTTTTCCACTGCACAGTTGACTTTATTCCCAATTCTCCTGATTTTCAATCTTCTGATCAATTGAAATCCTTCTAAACCAAATTGATGGACAATTCTCCAATCCTAGACACTTGAGGACATGAGGAATACCATGGAATCAAGTCTTGCCCAAAAAATCAGAAATAAACTGTTTTGATGGCAAACCCTAATTTTGGTGCCCTCAGTCTAGGAGGAATCAACACATCCTCCAAATCCAAATTCCCCTGAGTATGATGTGCATCCTCTCAAACAATAATGAGATGTGCCATTTGGTGATGATAAAAACTCAAGGATCTTGCCCATTATGGTGTTAAACTCAGGAATCTCAAAACCCTAATTTGAACCATCATGCTAGGAGAGTGTGATTCCCTCCGAATTTCTTTGTCATTTGTGATTTTTTGATGAGGTAATGAACAAATTAAGACACCTTGATCCCAAGGCTCCTTTGTGGCTCAACTATTGATAGTATCAAGAACCATCTCTCCTCTTAGCCCCTTGGACAATACACATGAACTTTTCCTGAAACCCTGAAAAACATCCTCTTCTTGTGAATGAGGTTAGATACCTTGATCCCATGCTAAGACCCAATGATATGCAAAGATGATAATGCAAAAATGAAATGAAACATAAGCCAGTTAGTGCTAAAATTAAGAGGGCAAATTTTGAGGTGTTACAAATTGGAATGAGGTGTAGTTGATGCTTTTGTAGAGGGCTACAAATCCAGCTTTGGATGGGAAAAAAATGGCCTTGTGGTTTAGGAGTTATGTTCCTCCAAAGTTGGTACCCTAGCCACTTTGTTCCATAACTTAGAAAAATTTCTAAGTTTTTTATGGTTACCCCTTTTACAAGTTATCCCACTTTTCTTGATTTTTCTTGATGAATGATGATTCCAATCACACATTAACATCATTTTAGGGTTAAAAAACCATAATTGTGAAAAATCTCAAAAAGTCAAAGTTTGACTTTTGTGCACAGTTGACTTTTTATCAGATGAATTCCAAACAGTGCGATCCTCTATGAAATCGAGTCCTTGACCTAAATCAAACTTGATGGATTGATTTCATAGGTGTCATAGGGTGTATTGGATCATGTCTTAGGGTTTGGGAGCATGTCCTGGTCAAAAGTCAAAGCTACAGTTGACTTTTCCCGCGAAACCCTAATTGTGGTTCAGATGAAATTGAAACTTGTTGCTCAAGCTTCTTGGATCAATCCATTGTTGCAAATGAATCAATGTTGTGTATTAGAGACCCTCAAATCCTCTCTTGAGGTCTTGACTCATGTTTTGTCCCAAAAGTCAACTTAGGGGTGAATTAGGTCAAGAAACCCTAATTCCTGATTTTTGATGAATGCATCCCCTGAGGTCAAAATTGACTTGATGATTGGGTTCATAAGGTTCCATGGAGCATATTAGAATATGCTTTGAAGCATTGGCTCATGCTCAGAGGAAAAATTCCATCTGGAGGCCCTGGTCGACCAAACCCTAATTTGGTGACACTGGCGATCTTGAGGCTTAATCCACTTAGAAGGGAGCAACCTTGTGCTTAATCCTTGAAGTGGGAGTCCTTTTGATCCATTGTAGAGGTTTGAGAGGTTAGACAAGTTTAAGATCATGTCATTTCTGGATTGATCCATTGTCTAAGGCTCAAAGAGGGCTTGAAACCCTAATTTTAGTTTGTAGTGAGTGCTCACCCATCTTTGGGGAGACTAATGAGGCATGATGGTACATCCATATTGTGATGATGATTTTCACAATGATGGGGAATCTTAGTGGTCAAAATTTGGGGTATAACAGATGCCCCTATTTAATCTTCTTAGACCCGAAGGTGTGAATGGCGAAGGTATTCGGGCATTCAGGGTGCAAGAGGATTAAATATCGGAATACCCGAAATTTTGATGGTGATTAAGAATGGTAGTTCATGCATCCTTCTTCTTTTACTAAGCAATGATGCTCAGAAAAGGTAAAAACTTCCCCTCGATCCTGGTCTTCAGCCAAGGAATTGGTCTCAATTTTTGATACAAACTTCCCCTTGATCCTGGTTTCCTACCAAGGAACTGGTCTAGGTTTCTGAAATAAAATTCCCCTCGATCCTGGTTTCCTACCAAGGAACTGGTCTCAGTTTCTGAAATAAACTTCCCCTCGATCCTGGTTTCCTACCAAGGAACTGGTCTCAGTTTCCGAATTAAACTTCCCCTCGATCTTGGTTTCCTACCAAGGAACTGGTCTCAGTTTCTGATATAAACCTCCCCTCGATCCTGGTTTCCTACCAATGAACTGGTCTCAGTTTCCGATATAAACCTCCCCTCGATCCTGGTTTCCTACCAAGGATCTGGTCTTGGTTTCTTTTGTCAATAAACTTTATTGACAAGGGACGCTATTTGTAGCGGTTCTCCTCAAATTTCTCGTCGAATTTTCCTGGGGAGATGCCATTTGATGGAAAAAGTTTTGATGTCAGACTTGCTGGGGAACCCATCTGTCTGAATTGTAGAGGTGTACAAACTTCTCTATTTGGAGACGCCATTTGTCGACTCTACTGGGGAAACGAGTCTCTTTGAGAGACTGTTTCTTGCTTGGGGTATTTCATCATACTTTTCTCGGAGATCTTCTCGGAGAAATGCCATATGACGTGATCCAATTTTGAGGTGCCGATGACTTTGTTGACATTGACATTCTGGAGAGAAGGACCAATGTGTTGCTGAAAGTCTTTAGTTGAGAGGCTTTCTCTAGGGATTTTCCTTAATCCGGGAAAGCAAAGACATCATCTTCAATGGCGAAGAATGATGCTGGCTGAGGGTTCTCTGGTTTTTCAGAGGTTCAAGTTATCAAAGTGGTCAAAGGCCGACTTCATCCCAGAAATAAACTGGAGGAGAGAGGTAGTGCAGATGCAACATTTCCTGACGAGGAAAGAACTGACAACTCGATTGAGAGGACTGTTATCACTAGGGGATAAGACCGACCAGAGTGATACTGATGCAACATGAATATGAACGCAAAGTAGTAATGCATGATGTATGTGTGTATATGCTGACAAAACTGACACAACATACAAACCAATAGATGAACAAGACTGGATACTCGGCCACAGTGGGGGATGAAAAGTACCACTGGTTCATGATAACAATTCTGCCTTGCTTAGGAGAAGTAGTCCTCGTTGGGAGCTACGTTGGTCGGGCTTAGGAGATAAGAACTCTGTCGGGGGTGTCAGATGAAACAATGGTCTCTGACACAGTTGATCCTTCATTCAGGTGCACTGGTTTAGAAGGAGTACTTTGATTCTGCACTTTGAAGCTTAACCGCCTTTGGGAGAAGCCATCGATATTCTTTCGATGTTCAACGGTCAAAAGAATTTGCCATCTTTATTTTAAAATCAAAAAAAGTTTAACAAGTAAATTCATTTTTGTTTTATTTCAAGAATCGTTAATCATATTAAAACGTCGTTCTGTAAAGCTAAAACAAATAAGAATGCAAACAAAAGCACAAGGGCTCAAATTTTATTGATAGGATGAAAATCAGCCAAACGCGTGATTCCATAGAGTATTTACAAAGTTAGAAAATGGTAATTTTAAGGGAAAAGGGCTACATCGAAACATAACGACCAATATCCTTCTACCACATTTGACTTCGGGGCATCCTGAGCTTCTGTTGAAGATAACTTTGATCGGAGCTTTCTTGACGGATGATGTAACTGCTGCCGAGGGACTTGCCCCTTTGTCGAACGTAGTTACTTGCCATTATCCCTAATTTTCCCCTGGATTGTACTTTGAGGTTTCCAATCCACCGGGATGATTTTTTATCATGTCTCTAATTTTTGCTTGGACGGCCCTTTCGGGTTTTCAATCCATCGAGACGTTTTTTTTATTTAGGCGAAGTATTTCTTGACTATGTCAACATTTGTGGGGTAGGAAAATTCCTCTCCGTCCATGGTTGCAAGTCTCAGGGCACCGCCTGAGAAAGCTTTCTTGACCACATATGGGCCGTCATAATTCGGAGTCCACTTGCCCCGAGAATCAATGAGAAATGATTGTATCTTCTTGAGGACGAGGTCTCCTTTCCTGAAGACGCGAGGTCGGACCTTTTTGTCGAACGCCTTCTTCATTCTTTGCTGATACAACTGACCGTGGCATAGTGCCATGATTCTCTTTTCTTCGATCAGATTCAGTTCATCGTGCCGACTTTGGCACCATTCAGCTTCTGTAAGCTTAGCTTCCATCAATACCCGGATTGATGGGATCTCTACTTCTATGGGGAGTACTGCCTCCATGCCATATACTAGAGAGAAAGGGGTAGCCCCTGTTGAAGTGCGGACAGATGTGCGATAACCGTGAAGAGCAAAAGGCAGCATTTCGTGTCAGTCTTTGTAGGTTAAAACCATTTTTTGAACGATCTTCTTGATGTTCTTGTTAGCCGCTTCCACCATGCCGTTTATCTTGGGTCGGTAGGGAGATGAGTTATGGTGTTCGATTTTGAACTCTGCGCACAACTCTTTCATCATCTTATTGTTCAAGTTAGATCCATTATCTGTAATGATCTGGCTCGGAACACCATAGCGGCAAATGATATTATTTTTGATAAATCGGACTACCACTTGTCGGGTTACATTAACGTATGACACTGCTTCGACCCATTTGGTGAAGTAATCAATGGCTACCAGGATAAACCGATGTCCGTTCGAAGCCTTAGGTTCGATCATGCCAATTGTGTCGATTCCCCAAATGGAAAAAGGCCATGGGGAAGAAAGAACTTTGAGATATGTAGGCGGTACATGGATTTTGTCTGAGTATATCTGACACTTGTGACACTTCCTCATGTACTTGTAGCAGTCAGATTCCATGGTCAACCAGTAGTACCCTGCTCTTAGAATTTTTCTCGCCATTGTATGTCCGTTGGCATGAGTGCCAAAGGACCTTTTGTGAATTTCCTTTATCAGCATGTCTGCTTCTGGTCTGTTGATGCATCGGAGCTAGACCATGTCAAAGTTCGTCTTATAGAGTGTATCACCGCTCAGGAAGAAACTGCCAGCCATCCTTCTAAGAGGTTTTCTGTCTTTCCTTAGTGCCCCAGGTGGGTACTCTTGTTTCTGAAGGAAGCGTTTGATATCGTGATACCAAGGTTTGTCGTCTATGACTGCTTCAATCGTGAAGATATAAGCGGGCCGTTCAAGGTACATTATGTCAATCTTAGGTAAGTCATTCCATTGACCTACGCTACCCATGGAAGAGAGAGTGGCTAATGCATCAGCCATGTGATTCTCATCACGAGGGATGTGATGAAACTCGACTCTGTTGAAGAAGGGTAACAATCTTCTCGCATAGTCTTTGTAAGGAATCAGTCCTGATTGGTATGCGTTCCAATCTCCTTTGATCTGATTGACGACCAAAGCTGAGTCGCCATATACATCCAAGTTCTTGATCCTTAAGTCGATTGCTTCTTCGAGACCCATGATACAAGCTTCGTATTCAGCCTCATTGTTTATACACTTGAATGTCAGTCGGGCGGTGAAAGGAATGTGGGTACCCTGAGGTGTTATGATGATTGCCCCAATTCTGTTTCCGTAATGATTAATAGCTTCGTCAAAGATAAGTCCCCATTGGGAACCTGGTTCTGGACCTTCACTGGGTAGTGGTTCATCCCAGACTTTCATTTTTAGATACATGACATCTTAGTCTGGGAAGTCAAATCTGACTGATTCCTGATCGTCAATCGGTTGATGGGCCAAATGATCGGCTAAAACACTTCCTTTGACGGCTTTTTGAGCATGGTACTCTATGTCATATTCTGATAACAACATCTGCCAACGGGCAATCCTTCCCGTGAGAGCAGGCTTTTCGAAGACGTACTTGATTGGATCCATTTCGGAGATTAACCAAGTAGTGTGACGAATCATGTACTGGCGAAGACGTTTGGCTGCCCAAGCCAGAGCACATCAATTTTTCTCGAGCATAGTGTACCGAGTTTCGCAGTCGGTGAATTTCTTGCTTAAGTAGTAAATGGAAGACTCTTTCCTTTTCGTTTCGTCTTGTTGACCAAGCACACAGCCCATGGAGTCTTCCAAGACTGTGAGGTAGATGATCAGTGGTCTTCCTTCCACTGGAGGTGATAGAATCGGGGGGTTCAACAGGTATTCCTTAATACTGTCGAAGGCGGTTTGGCAGTGTTCTGTCCAAACGCAGTCCTGATTCTTTTTGAGTAATTTGAAAATCGGTGCACATGTCGCGGTCATGAGGAATATGAATCTGGAGATGTAGTTCAAACGTCCCAGGAATCCCCTGACTTGTTTTTCAGTTTTCGGAGAAGGCATTTTTTGAATGGCCTTGACCTTGTTAGGATCAACCTCAATTCCTTTATGGCTGATGATGAACCCTAAGAGTTTCCCCGAACAGACACAGAAAGTGCACTTGTTGGGATTCAAGCGGAGTTTGTACTTTCTCAACCGCTCGAATAGTTTTGACAGGTGGGTCACATGCTCCTCCTCTATTTTAGATTTTGCAATCATATCATCGACATACACTTCAATTTCTTTGTGTATCATGTCATGAAACAGAGTAGTCATGGCCCTTTGATAGGTTGCCCCGGCGTTCTTCAGACCGAATGACATTACCTTGTAACAAAAAGTACCCCATAGGGTGATAAAGGAAGTTTTCTCCATGCCTTTCGGCGCCATTTTGATTTGATTATAGCCCGAGAATCCATCCATGAAGGAGAAAACTTTGAACTTTGTTGTACTGTCCACTAGGACGTCAATGTATGGTAAAGGAAAGTCGTCCTTTGGACTATCCTTGTTCAGATCTCTGTAGTCCTCACACATTCTGACTTTTCCGTCCTTTTTTGGACCGGGTACGATGTTGGCTAACCATTGAGGATATTCTAACGTAGCGAGGAAACCCGCGTCAATCTGTTTCTGTACCTCCTATTTGATTTTGACAGCCATGTGTGGATGAGTTTGTCTCAACCTCTGTTTTACTGGCGGACATTCTGACCGTAACGGTAAGTGATGTTCCACGATGCTGATATCCAACCCTGGCATATCCTGATAGGACCAAGCGAACACATCGGGAAATTCTCTGAGAAGCTTTGTCAAACTCTCTTTGGCAGTTGGACTGAGCAGTGCCCCAACCTTGATTTCTTTTCTCTCTTCTTCTGAACCCAAGTTGACCATTTCCAATGGCTCTTTGGGAGGTTCAATGGACCTTTCCTCTTGTCGGAGTAATCGGGAGATCTCTTCTGGAATTTCGTCGTCATTTTCTTCTTCAGCCTCAAATACCGGGAACTCAAAGTTGGGAGAAGGCATTGGATCGTATGTTTCAACTGGGTTTAAAATAAGCAATCTGCATGACGTGATGATTTGTGTTTAGAAGAGATAAAGGGAAAATGCAAAAGTGTGTGCAGTGTATTTCTTTTACTGCTTGTTTTTATTATTGAGTTGTTTTTTTAGGATTACCATTTTCTGAGAAAAGCGAAAAGAGAAAACAATAATTAATGTGGAAATTACAGAACGACGTTATTTTATTAATGAACAAGTCGATTATTGAAACTACAGCCCTATAAAACAAAACTCTGTCGCTTTGGACGAAGCGAAGAGGGAAATTTATAGAAAGTGAGCCCTATCAAAACATCCGTTTCACCTGGGCAGGGTGAAAGGTTAAAGTAAAGATGGTAATTACTTAGACTTATGAACAATCTTCGGATCATCGACAGCAACCCATTGGCGGCGAACTCCTCGGTGCATCACAAAGTCTGGTACCTTCCTTGATTTGTCTTCAGAAATGACACTGATTTCTGGTGGACTAGGATCATTGGAATCTGTCTCCCAGGCAGAGTTGTCGTAGGAGAATTCCTCTATTGTATTTTGCGTAGTATTTGTACTCTCTACTGTATATCCCTACCCAGTTGGATGGATGTCTTCGAGCCTGATACGAGAGCTTTCAGGAGTGGTGTACTTGACCATGAAGTCAACTTTTCCACTTGGTTGTCCCAAGGTGTCCCACACTTCTTTGGAACTGAAGGAGTCATCCCTCTCGATGACGTTGACCTCGGGAAAAGCATAGTTAATGAATTCTAGTCCTGCAAACATTGCGAATTCATCGTCGTGCTGGGTATTTTCAGGATAACCTGGGTGTTGATCCCATGACATGGTGGGGACACATGTATTCTTTTCAATGATGCTCAGCTGATTTTCATTGTTCGGCTGATTTTCTTGCCCCAAGTTTCCTGGGTAAGGCTACCAGATAGGCAGACCATCCATCGGGCCATAGTAGTTGGTGTCAAAGTTGTCTTTCATCAGAGTGTCCTCCTCTAATGATTTTGGCGGAGCACGGCATCCTTCCGGATCACAATCTCCATATACCATTTCGACGTCTGACCTCGGTATAAATCTCGGGCTCTGTGCAGGAAAGTAAAAGGGAGTCTGCGTTTCGCCCTGAGATGTGTAACTGTCCTCGTTGAGATAGGACTTCCATTCTTCCTCCGTATTGGCGGAATCATCTTCATTGATGGTATGTACTTCTTGAGACACTGGGTGAAGGAAACCTCGACTGTGGAAGAAGTTCTGAATGGGACGAAGACTTTCATCATTGGTAGCAGCCTGTGTACAGGTTGAGGAAAAGCCAAGACCTTTCCTTTTCTTATTGTCAATAGGAATGACAAGTTGCCCTCATCCTATTGTGTTGGTACTCTCGACCACTTTGATAGCATCTTTGTACGAGGAAATTGAAGTTCCCCCTTCGGATTGATTGTCCTTGTGGAGCGAAAGTGTTTGGAACTGGGTTCCGATCACCCCCTCCGGTTCTACATAAGTGGATGACGATAAGTTGCTTACGAGCATGGCCTGTTCTCCACAGACTGTGACGAGTTGGTCGTTCTGGACAAACTTTAGTTTTTGGTGCAGGGTCGAAGTGACCGCCCCAGCCTGATGTATCCCAGGTCTTCCTAGTAAACAACTGTATTTTTCCCGGATGTCCATGACCTGGAAAGTGACTTGGAAAGTGTGAGGACCAATAGTTATGGGAATGTCGACTTCGCCGATAATTGTTTTTCTGGATCCGTCAAATGCTTTGACGACGACCTCGCTGGTTTTCATCGAAGGTCCTTTGAATGATAATTGCATCAAAGTGGACTTCGGCATAACATTCAGGGCTGACCCTGTGTCTACCAGTACACTGGCTAAAGCATCGTCCTGGCAGTTGACTGTAATGTTGAGCGCCATGTTATGAAGGCGACCTTCTTCAGGTAATTCCTCATCACTAAATCCCAAGTTATTGCAGGAAGTGATGTTAGAGACAATGCTATCGAACTATCTAATTGTTACATCCTGTTCCACAAAGGCTTGCTCCAAGACTTTCTGTAGAGCCTCCATGTGCGCTTCTGAACTAAGTAACAGTGATAATACCGAGATCTTTGAAGGAGTTTGTAACAGCTGATTAACAATGTTGTATTCACTCCTTTGGATGAGCTTTAGCATCTCATCATCATTTTTTGAAAGGTCGGGATTACTGGATTGACCGACTGGTGGATTGGGAACTTCTGTCTGAGGTTCCTTTTCTTTGCTGGGTTCTCCAACTCATCGGTTGAAGATTCTACCACTCCGTGTTACTCGACTGATGTTTGCAATATTCACAACGGAGGGTAACGAAATTTCCTTTCCATTCTCAATTGTTGTTGCACCGTATTTGTAAGGGATAACATTAGTTGATTTATACGGTAGTGGTCCCGGTAGATAGATAACTACAAGAGCCTTCTGATTTTTCTGACCATCGTAAGTAATTTTGATCCGTTCCTGGTTGGGAACTCTCGATTCATCAAGTAGAGGGATGATGGCACAAACATCCCTAGTCCTCTGATGATTAGAGATTACGACGACGTCCTCGACTTGATCAACGAAATAGTTGACTGATCCAGAACTTAACCATGGTTGAATCTCTTTGCGGTCCAACTGACTTTGAAGGGCTGCTCGCACGAGGTAGCATCCTTGATTATCCACTGAGCAAAGTCCACACCGCTCATAGTTGTGTAATGGCACATGGCCACGTCCGCTTTGAATACAGTGTAACCTTACTAGATCTGTTCCCATCGACCGAACATCCTGACTTTGATATCTAGTAGGCTTCCCGTTAGTGATACTAATTTGCTGGGTGTCTTCATCCATATAGATTGGAAGCCACCAGTGGTTCAACAAGTGCTGAAGTGTTTCCTGGACAAGGGCACAACCTTGATCATTTTCGCAACCTGCTTTACAGTTCTGATAATCATGTGATACCAGGAACCTGAGCCAGACCTGTTTAGCATGTAACTCCACCCGGCTGGTATTCATCAAGCGAATATCGAAGATTTGAACCATGTTGATTTGATAATGATTCCTATCATGGTAGTATTGGATCCATCTAAAATCCATCTGACGCTGGAGGGCCTCTTGTACAAAAGAGCATCCCTGTTTGTTTAACGAACAAGTCAGACAGGAATTGTAATCATGCCGTGGCAGATTATGATACTGGCTTTGCCTTGAGTGCATTTCCACCAAGTTGACATTCATCGCACGGATATCGTGGTTTTGAATGATGTTGGAATTCGTATAAACCATGTTAACTCCACGAACTCGATGCTCTTGGATCCATCCGAGATCCATCTGTTCCAGTAGAGCTGATTGCACCACAGAACATCCTTGATTGCTTTTAGAGCAGATATCATACTGGTGATAATTATGAGGTGGTACATGGCCATATCCACTCTGCCTACAATGCATCTTGACCAAGTTGGCCCTTAACAAGAGTACATCATGAATTTGATAGGTGTTGTTAGACTCTCCTTCTATCAAATTGACTGTAGCCTTCTCGTGTTGAGGCAGTGGGTTCGTGAGAACATTCGGATTCGTATATTTGAAAGATAAGACCCTGCTCCTAACAAGCTTTTGCACATCGGATTTGAAACTGAGACAGTTTTCTATGTTATGCCCTGGTCCTCCTTGATGGTAAGGGCAAGCCAGATCCACCTTAAACCAAAAAGGCAGATTTTCCGGTACTGTAAGAGGAGACTTAGGTCTGGACATGCCCCTTGGCCAATAGTAACGAAAATAGTCCTGCGTACAATACGGGTATAGGATCAAATCCTGGTGGCCGCGTTGTATGGTTGTTGTTATATTGAGGATGAGCCTGCTGAAGAGGCTGTTGTGTCCTTTGCTGAAATTGCTGCGAATGCGGTTGGCTTTGAGCAACTGAGGTTGATACGTAGAAACAGGCGCAGGGTTGATAGTAGGAGTTACAGCTGCTACTGGTTGGTACCGTTGCCTTTGCTTTTCAAGAGAGACGTTCCCAATATCTTGCTCATTTTTCTTAGGGAGAGCACTACCGTATTTTTTAGTACCGCTTATTGACCCAGTGTCTTTGACTAGACGTCCTTCTCGAACGACTTCCTCGAGACACACTCCCATACCGACCATTTCGGTGAAGTCGCTGGGAGCACTGGAAAACATTCTGTCGTAGTAGAATGAGCTCAAGGTCTTTAAGAAAATCTTTGTTATCTCTTTTTCCTCAAGAGGTGGACAAATTTGAGCGGCAATTTCATGCCATCTCTGAGCGTATTCCTTAAAGGTTTCCTTGTCCTTTTGCTACATTGATCTGAGTTGATCTCTGTCTGGTGCCATGTCCGAATTGTATTTATATTGTTGGACGAAAGCAGTGCCAAGATCTCTGAAAGTGCTAATAATAGTGCGGTTTAAACCCATGTACCATTTTAATGCGGCACCGGTTAAACTATCCTGAAAGTAGTGAATCAGCAGATCCTGGTTCACTGTCTGAGCTGACATTCGCCGAGCGTACATCACCAAATGTCTTTGAGGGTAAGAGTTACCCTTGTACTTTTCAAAATCGGGTACTTGGAATTTGTGCGGGACTTTCACATTGGGGACCAAACAAAGGTCTGCGGTGTCCTTTCCAAATAGATCTTGACCGTGAATGGCTTGCAGTTCCTTCTGCATTTCCAGGAACTGCTCCTGGAATTCATCCATTCTATCGAACATACTTTCCTTTATACCAGAAGGTATCTGTGGAATCTGTCCTTCCGGGACAGTGTGCACCACAGGGGGTGGTACCATTACTACGGTAGTGAATCTTGGCGTTTCCCGAAGTTTGTAACCTTCAGGAGTCCTCATTAGGCCCCTGGCATCCTCGCTTTCCCGAATTTTGTAACCTTCAGGCCCAACGGCTTCTGCTATGATTCCCTGATCTTCAGTGATCGGCGGAACATATCCTTCTGGGATATAGTTAACAGGTATGCCCCAGGGACGATCTTTCGGCATTTGATACCTAGGATTATACTTCTCCACTATGGGCGTTGAGATGATCTCTGAGATTACAATTCTTTGTAGCTGAGCTTCTGCCATGGCTTACACGTCGTTACGAAGCTTTCTCATATCCTATCTCAGAGCGTCGATCTCTTCTTTCAACAAAGGTACCAACTTTGGAGGATCATAACTCCTAAACCACAAAACCATTCTTCCCCATCCAAAGCTTGATTTGTAGATCTCATTGCCCTCAACAAAAGCTTCATACTGACCTATGTCCAAATTCCTCATGGATTTTGAGTTATGGAGTGATCAAAATCAAGAAAAGTCACTTTGTTCCAACACTTTGTGAAAATTTCACTAAGTCAGAATTTGCCTTACTTTATTCCAAATGTAGGGACATTTTTCACTTGGATCCAAAAAGTATCAAAACCAAATATGATCAAACAGTTGTTGTATCATATAAGGGCTTTCCAAAATGGCCAAGAACATCACCAAATTCAATTTGGGCCATGAGATATGACATTGGCAAGTTGCCTTGTTGAAATCTGCCAAGGCAAGGCAGATTTTTGCACTTTTGGTCGATTTGCCAAAATCAGCCAATTCCAAGCCTTGTCATCACTTTGGACACATCTGAGGATTGAATCTAAAGGGGACAATCACTGAGCCAAGCCTCCAAAGTCCTTGGAACAAGAAATAACATGCTAAACCTAGAATTGCCCAAAATAGGGACAAGACTCCAAATTTGGATTGGAGCATTCAATGGAAGCACCAAGGTGGCATGGACTGAGCCATTAGCAACTGAATTCAGTCAAGACTTATCCAAGACCAAGGGGACAAGCATTGGCCAACCCTACTCAGCAGTTACCATTCACTATTCCTTGCAAAACAAACTTGTTCTACTATAAATAGAGCTCAATTGTGATCAGTTTAAGTACACCAAAGGCCTACAACACTTGCCTTTCTCAAAATCCACTTCTCACTCTCAAAAATGCCTTTCTTAGCAAGTCACTATCAGGTTTTTCATTAGAGATCAATTCCACTCAAACCAATCACACACACACCTCATATACATCATATGTGAGCTGATCAAACACTTAAACAACATCTGGAACACTGATTTCTCAAAATCACCAGTCAATTGCTCAAGGTTTTAACCAAGTTGAGTAGAGATGCCGTGAAGTGATCCAGCCAATTTCCATCAAGTCCAAGCATTCAAACACACTCCATAAGGTGTAGGGAAGCTGTTCAGATCATCACAACTCATCTGTAACACCTCCAACTCAGAAATCAATTTGCTCTTGCTGTCACGACCTAGAGGTAAGCCTAAACTTGGTCATCTCTCAATCTATGCATATTTCCTCGCACAATACTTTTGCCAAATGTTCATAATCATGCATGGAATGTTTCCCCTCAAGTAATTGCTTTGTTTGAATCGTGTATCAAAAATCCCAGCCTTCATGCAGAATTTAGGGTTCTTGAGGATTTATCGTGATTTCTTGTTTTATGCTTAATTTAAATGAAATTAATTGTCATAAACATGATCGTGAGGTTGAGACCAGCATATTGATATGTGGATTGCATGATATAATCAAGTATTCAGTGAGATTGGATAGAAAATGCAAATCTGGGCAAAGCTGAAAAACGAGCGTGTTCTTCAGCTGTTCTTGGCGCCATTTCTCTCAAATTCAAATATTTGAATTTTGTGATTTTATTTAATTGATTCAAAAATTAATTTCTCTCTGAGTTTTAATGATTTTGAGTTGATTCTTTTTTTAATAATTCACAAAAATGTTAAAATATTTTATTTTCCCAAAAAATCCCACAAATATTATTTATTTCATATAATTGATATTTTTGCAAAGAATTAATATTTTAATTGTTTTTGACATTTAAAATATTTTTTCCTTCTTGATTTTGCAAATTTTAATGATTTCTAATCATTTTGTAGGGCAAAACTTGATTTATGAAGCATTAATCCAAGATCACAATTTGTTTTCCACATGTTAAACAATTTTGATCATTTTAATTAAATATTTTATTCAATTAAAACACATTTTGAAAACAAATTAGGGTTTTTGATTAATTCAACCCTCATAAATCATTTTCAAAACACTTTTGGGCCTCTAATAGAGTGTAAGACCCAATCCTTTGTAAATACAAACCTATTTTGGGCCTCACTTATTGTATAAGTCCCGTTGTATTTCAAAAAGTTCGACGCGATCATCGTCTGTTGAAAAACAAATCTTGGGCCTACCCTCGTGTTATAAGCCCCATTTATTTTCTTTCAAAACTTTTTTGGGCCTCTTAATAGAGTGTAAGACCCAAACCCCCTTGTACAAACAATTCTGGGCCTCACTTATTGTATAAGTCCCCCTGTACAAGTAAACGACGCGATCGTCGCCTTTTAAAAATCAATTGAGCCTCTCCTCGAGCTGTAAGCCCCATAACTCATTCAAAACTTTTGGGCCTCTAATAGAGTGTAAGACCCAATCCCCTTTTAACCAAAACAACTTTGGGCCTCAGATACTGTATAAGCCCCTTCGCGTTAAAAGAAAATCTCGGCGCGACCGCCATTTTAAACGAAAAATCATCTGGGCCTACCCTCGTGTTATAAGCCCCACTCTTTTTCTTTAAACTTTTTTTGGGCCTTTTGAGAGAGTGTAAGACCCAAATCCCTTTATACAGCAAACCATTTTTGGGCCTCAGTCACTTGTATAAGTCCCTCTGTATAAATTCATCAGTGCACCCACTGATAAAACCCTAGGCCTCTCCTTGAGCTGTAAGCCCCAAATCTTTCTTTTTCAAAGCACTTTCTCCTTTGATTTTGAAATATACAGTTGTTTTCAATCTTTCTTTGTTGAACAACTAACCAAACAGCATGAAAGCTCTACAACCGGGTAAGTGTTTATCCGCTTTCATTTACGGCTTTCATATACATATAACTGTATTGTGGGGCTGTTTCGCTGTAAGTCTTCTTTCATAAACTCATATCAACTGTGTAATAATAGTATAGATATTTAGAGTTTCCCCGGCAACTACGTCTAGCATTAAGCCCGTTGATCACTCTTAAATAGTCAAAACTAGATCCCCATAGGATTACCAGACACAGTCTTCCCTCCTCTTGGGGTTAAATAATATGGAGATGTGAAAGGCAGATTCTTTTTGAACCCTTTCTCAGACTGTCACTCGTAGAAGTTGTCAAAGAAACTCTATTCCCCAGAGATGATCTCTTCTCCGTGAATTGCATCCCTTGAGTTTCTTCTAAATTCTCAAACTTTCCTGGCTTGATCTATTCTCTGTGAATAGCCTGTCTTGAACTTCTCGGGATTTGGGGACCCACAGGCTTCTTAAAAGCATCTTAGGAATTGTCAAGAAACTCTACTCCCCAGAGATGATCTCTTCTCCGTGAATTGCATCCCTTGAGTTTCTTCCAAATTTTCAAACTTTTCTGGCTTGATCTATTCTCTGTGAATAGCCTGTCTTGAACTTCTCGGGATTTGGGGACCCACAGGCTTCCTAAAAGCATCCCCGCCTCCTCTTGGGCATTGTACAAGGATCCGTCGGCTTCTTATAAGTATTCACATCCTCCTCTTAGGCTTCGTATAAATGATTTCTTCCTCCGGGAATGATAGCCTCCTCTTGGGCTTAGTACAAATTGTCCCTCGACTTCTTAAAAGTTTCCAGCCTCCTCTTGGGCTTCGTACAAATTGTCCCGATGACCTCCTAAAGGTATAGGAACAGAGATCAGTCATCTTAATAGAACAGTCTTTCCAAGAGTCTACTACTGTTTCTCAAAGCATAGTACAAAAGATGAAACTCTAGACTCGGACAGTCTAATTTCCTTGAGTCTCAAAGACATTCTCAAGCACCCTTCAAGAATAGGGAGGAACCCCGTAGACTCAGACAGTCTCAATACCCTTTGGATTTCCCATTTCCTTAAAGAACAGGAAATAACCCCGATCCTTGGAACAAATCCATGAGTACAGTATTACTTATATAAGAACTGATTTTCTCTTTGAACCCATATACTGGACCTGTCACTCAACTGAAACAACACCATAGCCTCTCTCTTGGGCTTTATACAATGATTCTCCCCAGCAGAGTCAAAAACATTTAGCCTCCATCTCGGGCTTCATACGAGATACAAAAGACTCTCTTGTTGAGTCAAAAATATTTCGCCTCCATCTTGGGCTTTGTACGAGATACAATAAGGTTCTTATTGAATCAAAACTTTAGCCTCCATCTCGGGCTTTATACGAGATACAAAAAAGATTCTCCTATAGAGTCAACCCTTTTAGCCTCCGTCTTGGGCTTTGTACAAGACACAAATCATTCCCTTGTTGAGTATAAAACAACATTTTAGCCTCTCTCTCAGGCTTCGTACGAGACACATAAAAACACCCTCTTGTTGGGCCAATAGCCTCCTCTTAGGTTTTGTATAAGAAAACCACTGGTTGATCTAATCAACCTTTTAGCATCAAAGCTGTGCCTCGATCACAGTACACAAACATCAATAACTCCTTTCCCTTCATCTAATCGCTGTAAGCGGCAAGCCTCTGGATTATTTACATCCATGCCACTGCCCCTCTTTTAGCATGAGAAATTCCTAAGAAAAGTTGACATTGCTCTACACTGAGTTAAAGTCTTCTCCTTCAGGTTTAAATCCCCCGTAAAGGAAATTATGGCATTGCTAGGATTCACATATCCCGGTTAAAGTAATCCTCCTTTATATTCAGTCACCCAACAGTTGTGACAGACAAACCCTTCTTTAGAGACGACAAATTCTCTCTAAAGACAAACCCTTTAGCTTCACATCTTGGGCTTTGAACAAGATATAGACACCTTTCGCTTCACGTCTTGGGCTTTGAACAAGACACCAAAACACCCATTTCCTCCCATAGAATAGGAGGAACTACGAACGCTCTGATTTCTCTATTTCGGAAAAATGGGAATACGTAGGCATAAGATTGAAAGAAAAATCTTAGCGAGCACATTAATCCAAAACCCAAAATCCCATACCTTCACATCTCAATCGAAAAGCATCAGTCTTAATCTCCCACCAATCGACCGGACACTTTTTTTTACAAAATAAACCTAAAAGAGACCCACAATCTTTGTAGCATCTATAAACCAACGGTCATCTGTTCAAACTCAGTTTGCAAGCAGGGTTAATTGGAGACATCTATTTCCCTTCCTTCATCAGCTTTAATAGGATAAAAAATGAATCGAACTGTAGATACCAGAGCGGTAGTGCTTCGCAACCACGTCAAAAATCGGTCGCTACAGAAAAATGGCGACTCCACTGGGGACAACGAGATCTTGTTCTCTTCCCATCTATTAGGTGGAAACCTAAAAACGGTGGCTCCCACCGTGGGGCCGGTCTTTCTTTCTTTATTTCTTTTCTGGGATAAGACCTTTTGTTGACTTCACTAGGATCTTAGGTCAAAACCCTTTGAGTGGGGAAGATACCACAGAATGGCGTCTCCGCCGGGGAGCCATTTTCTGCCCGAAACATAAGATTCGTAGCTTTTAAAAATGTCTAGGACATTAGGACAAATATATATATTGCTTTTCCTAATTGATATCTGTGTTTATTTTTCTGCTAATGGGAATGCGTGTGATGCCGCATGTGGAAAGATTGAGTATACACTTAAGATAAGTGATGGCGATGAGGTCGACCATCAACCTCAGTGGAGGCTTCCCAATGCAACCCATTCCCTCTCATAGGCAATGGGCCGATTGTAACGTCTGAGAAGCTGAGGAGCCAACCCTTTTGTAGTGCGGAGACAATCGGAAATAGTTGTCACGCGATACTACCCTCATTTGAGGTTGATGATCTATTCTCGGTGAATAGCATTTACTCTAAGATTTCATACAGCTCGCTGGCGATCCGCTTGCTGTTTGTTATCCTGGGAGGAGCTGATGATTTTGAGTACAGGTACAAAAAATCACCCTAGTATAAACCTTTGGGGATGGGTAGAGCCTTGACTCCATGACAACGACCCTTTGACCCCATGTTTTTTCTATGTTTTTGTGTGCTGCATTCATGCATTCATTTAAAAAACATTAAAACATTCAAAAAAATGTCTCTTCTAGTCTCTCTGTCTTTTCAAAATAAACTAAGACTGTGATTGCAAATATCAGAGAAAAGGATTGCGCTAATGGATTTCGGTAGAAGGAGAACTCATAAGTACACCTTCAGGATTCCAAAACTAGAGGATTTAAGAGGTTTGGCGAGGATGATCACAAACCAAGAGGCTTTCAGAGCCAAGTACGGAGGTTTGCTATCTCTGCTAAGAGTCCATGTGATTGAGGGAATCATGGATGCGCTCGTTCAGTTCTACGATCCGGTCTATCATTGTTTCACATTCTCGGATTACCAGCTAGCACCGACGCTGCAGGAATATTCTCATCTGATTGATCTACACATTACAGATCAAGCTCCATTTTCTGGACTGGAAGAAATTCCAAAGAATCAGACCATTGCGAAAGCAATTCATTTGGACGAGTCTGAGGTCAGGACTCACATGACCACTAAGGGTGGCATACAAGGTTTGCCAGCCTAGTTCTTGACAAAGAAAGCCCTGTACTTTGCTAGTATCGGGAACGTGACTGCTTTTGAAAGCATCTTTGTTTTACTCACTTACGGGTTATTTTTGTTGCCCAACATTAATAACTTCGTCGATATCAACTCCATTAAGGTTTTTCTCATTGGAAACCCTGTGCTAACTTTGCTCGCAGATGCGTATCATTCTGTACACTTGCGAAATTTGTACAGTGGAGGGGAGATCACATGTTGTGTACCTCTGCTTTATAAATGGTTTATCTCCTATTTGCCTAAGTCTGCTGCTTTTTGGGATCACAAGAGTGCCTTACGTTGGTCGCAGAAAATCATGTCCCTCACCAACTCTGACATTGATTGGTGTAATAGGATTTATGATGGGATCAGGATCATTGACCGTTGTGGAAACTTCCCCAATGTACCCCTTATAGGAACTAAGGTAGGAATCAATTACCATCCAATTCTCGTTCGTCGTCAATTTGGATACCCGATGAGGCACGTCCCACAGAGTGTTCATCTGGAAGGTCTTTTCTTCAAGGAAGGAGAAAATGACAGAGCACTAAAGACAGAAATAGTGCACGCTTGGAAACATGTTCATAAGAAAGGACGGGAGTCTCTAGGAAAACCGGACTGTGTCTCGGTGGAGCCTTATCTCCACTGGGTACAAACTAGAGCTCTCAAGCTAAAAATACCTTATCCTCGTCACGAAGTTCTTCCACCGAGGGAGTCTATCATGTACTTCATGACTGAGACTGAAAAGCTCCAGGTTACTCTTAACAAATTTCAACGGGAGAAGAGGTCTTGGAAGAACAAGTATCGCACCCTCAACGTGGAGTGCATCAAAATACAGCAACTACTGAAAGATAAGGACGCTCTGATTGAAATTTTGGAGCAACATGCTGTGGATAATCAAGATGACCAAAGGAATTTGCTCACTCCTTTCACCTGGCAAAGGAATGACAACCCGACAACGACCCAAGAACCCCGGTCAAAGAAAAGGAAAATACCAGAGTCAGCACCCGATTTCTCTTCAGAGAGGACTCGGGACCCATTAGCTTAGGTTTTTATTTCCACACCTTGTAATCTACTGTATTTCCATTTCTGTAATCCTTTGAATTCAATAAAAAGAGGTTTCCCCACTGTTTGATATTTGCAATCTAATTGTCGAAGTTTATTTTGATTAAACCAAAAAACAATTAATATAATCATTGCATTCATCATTCTCACACTGCGTATTCTTCTTACCTACGAGTCTCACGTTTATGTCTCAGTTCTAGAGAGTCAAACTGTCTCATTCGTACAATACTCGGGCCAATCGTCAGAAAAAGATGGATGATCTTGAGGAAGAAAACAGAGAGTTGAAGGAAGAGATCGACGCTCTGAGAGAGGATATGAGAAAGCTTCGTAAAGACATGCAAGCCATGGCAAAAGCTCAACTACAAAGGACTGTGATCTCAGAGATCACCTCAACGCCCATAGTGGAGAAGTATGATCCTAGGTATCAAATGCCGAAAGATCGTCCTTGGGGCATGCCTGTTAGCTATATCCCGGAAGGATATGTTCCGCCGATCACTGAAGATCAGGGAATCATAACAGAAGCCGCTGGGCCTGAAGGTTACAAACTTTGGGAAAGCTAAGATGCCAGGGGCATAATGAAGATTCCTGAAGGTTACAAACTTCGGGAAACGCCAAGCTTCACTGCTGTAGTCACGGTACCACCCCCTGTGGTGCACACTGTCCCGGAAGGACAGATTCCACCGATACCTTCTGGTAAGAAGGAAACTATGTTCGATAGAATGGATGAATTCCAGGAATAGTTCCTGGAAATGCAGAAAGAACTGCAAGCCATTCGCGGTCATGATTTATTTGGAAAGGACGCCGCAGATCTTTGTCTGGTCCCCAATGTGAAAGTTACGCACAAATTTCAAGTGCCCGACTTTGAGAAATACAAGGGTAACTCTTACCCTCAGAGCCATCTGGTGATGTACGATCGGCGAATGTCAGCTCAGACGGAGAATCAGGACCTACTGATTCACTACTTTCAGGATAGTTTAACCGGTGCCGCACTCAAATGGTACATGGGTTTAAACCGTGCTATGATTAGAACTTTCAGAGATCTTGGCACTGCCTTCGTCCAATAATACAAATACAATCTGGACATGGCACCAGATAGAGATCAGCTCAGATCAATGTCACAAAAGGACAAGGAAACCTTTAAGGAGTACGCTCAGAGATGGCGTGAATTTTCCGCTCAGATTTGTCCACCTCTTGAGGAAAAATAGATGACAAAGATCTTCTTAAAGACCTTAAGCTCGTTTTACTACGACAGAATGGTTACCAGTGCGCCCAGTGACTTCACCGAGATGGTTGGTATGGGAGTTCGTCTTGAGGAAGCCGTCCGAGAAGGACGTCTAATAAAAGACGCTGGATCATCGAGTAGTACAAAACGATACGGTAGTGCTCTCCCTAAGAAAAAAGAGCAAGATATTGGGAATATCTCTCTCAGAAAGCAAAGGCAACGGTACCAACCGATAGCAGCTGTAACTCCTGCTATCAGCCCTGCGCCTATTCCTATGTATCAACCTCAGGTTGCGCAAAGCCAACCTAATCAGCAAAGGACACAACAGCCTCTTCAGCAGGCTCGTCCTCCATACAATAACAACTGTACAACGCGGCCACCAGAGTTTGATCCTATACCCATGTTGTATGCAGAACTATTTCCGTTACAACTGGCTAAGGGGCACATCCAGACTAAGTCTCCTCTTACAGTACCGAAAAATCCGCCTTTTTGGTTTAAGGTGGATCAGACATGCCCTTATCATCAAGGAGGTCCATGGCATAACATAGAAAACTGTCTCAATTTCAAATCTGACGTGCAAAAGCTTGTTAGGAGCGGGCTCTTATCTTTCAAAGATACGAATCCCAATGTCCTCACAAACCCGCTGCCTCAACATGAGAAAGCTGCAGTCAACCTAATTGAGAAAGAACTTAACAATGTCTATCAAATTCACGATATACTCTTGTTGAGGACCAATCTGGTCAAGATGCATTGTAGACAGAGTGGATATGGCCATGTGCCACCTCATAATTATCATCAGTGTGATGTATGCTCTAAAAACAATCAAGGATGTTCTGTGGTACAAGCAGCTCTACAAGAACAGATGGATCTCGGATGAATCCAAGAGCACCAAGTTCGTGGAGTTAACATGGTCTATACGAATTCCAACGTCATTCAAAACCACGACATCCGTGCGATGAATGTCAACCTGGTGGCAATGCATTTAAGGCAAAGCCAGTATCATAATATGTTGCGGCACGATTATAGTTCTTGTCTGACTTGCTCGGTAAACAAACAGGGATGCTCTTTCATACAGGTGGCCCTCCAGCATCAGATGGATCTTGGATGGATCCAGGACTACCATGATAGGAATCCCTATCAGATCAATATGGTTCAGATCTTCGATATTCGCTTAATGAATACCAACTTGGTAGAGCTGCATGCTGAGCAGGTCCGACTCGGATTCCTGATATCACATAATTATCACAGCTGTAAAGCGGGTTGCGAAAACGATCAGGGATGTGCCCTTGTCCAGGAAGCACTTCAGCACTTGTTAAATCATGGGTGGATGCCAATCTACATGGATGAAGATACTCAGCAAATTAGTATCAATAACAGAAACCCCACTCGGCGTCAAAGTCAGGATGTCCGATCCGTGGAAGCTAACCTAGTGAGGTTACATTTTATTCAAAGTGGGCGTGGCCAGGTGCCACCACACAATTATGAATGTTGTGGAGTCTGTTCGGAAAGTAACCAAGGGTAATACCTTGTGCGAGCAGCTCTCCAGGGGCAGGTGGATCGTGGAGAGAGGTTCCATACCCATCAATTGGTCACCGAACTACCTTGCCAATCAAATTGAGGACGTTGTCGTCATCTCTGATCATCAGAGGACAGGAATGTTTTTGCCATTACCCCTCTGCTTGACGAATCAAGAATTCCCAACCAAGAACGGATCAAGATTATGTACGATGGTCAGAAAAATCAGAAGGTTCCCATAGTCATCTATCTGCCGGGACCACTACCGTATGAATCAGCTAAGGCAATCCCTTACAAATACGGTGCAACAATAATTGAAAATGGAAAGGAAATTCCATTACCTCTGTCGTGAATATTGCAGACATCAGTCGTGTAACACGGAGTGGTAGAATCTTCAATAGAGGAGTTGGAGAGTCCAGCAAAGAAAAGGAACCTCAGACAGAAGTTCCCAATCCACCGGTCGGTCAGTCCAGTAATCCCGACCTTTTGAAAAACAATGATGAGATGCTGAAGCTCATCCAAAGGAGTGAATACAACATTGTCGATCAACTGTTACAAACTCCTTCAAAAATCTCCGTATTATCTCTATTACTCAGTTCAGAAGCGCACAGGGAGGTTCTACAGAAGTCTTGGAGCAAGCCTTTATGGAACAGGATGTAACAATCAGACAGTTCGATAGTATTGTCTCTAACATCACTTCTTGCAATAATTTGGCATTTAGTGATGAGGAATTACCTGAAGAGGGTCCCCATCATAACATGGCGCTCAATATCACAGTTAACTGCCAGGACGATGCTTTAGCCAGCGTACTAGTAGACACAGGGTCAGCCCTGAATGTTATGCCGAAGTCCACTTTGATGCAATTATCATTCAAAGGCCCTCCTATGAGAACCAGCGAGGTCGTCGTCAAAGCGTTCGACGGATCCATAAAAATGGTTATGGGCGAAGTTGACCTTCCCATAACTATTGGTCCTCACACTTTCCAAGTCAATTTCCAGGTCATGGACATCCGGGCAACATACAGTTGTTTATTAGGAAGACCTTGGATACATCAGGCTGGAGCGGTCACCTCGACCCTTCACCAAAAGCTAAAGTTCGTTCAGAACGGTCAACTCGTCACAGTCTGTGGAGAATAAGCCTTGCTCGTAAGCAACTTATCGTCATCCACTTATGTAGAACCGGAAGGGATAATCGGAACCCAGTTCCAGGCGCTTTTGCTACACAAGGACGAACAATCCGGAGGAGGAACTTCAATTTCCTCATACAAAGATGCTATTAAAGCAGTTGAGAGTACCGATACAACAGGATGGGGACAACTTGTCATTCCTACTAGCAATACAACAAAGAAGGGTCTTGGTTTTTCTGCAACCTGTACCCAGACAACTGCTAACGATGAAAGTCTTCATCCCATTCAAAATTTCTTCCACAGTGGAGGTTTCCTTCAACCAGTGACTCAGGAAGTGCATACCATCAATAAAGATGATTCCTCTGACACAGATAAAGAATGGAAGTCCTATCTTAACGAGGACGGTTATATGTCTCAGGAAGAGGTGCCTACGCCATTTTGCTATCCCGCACAGAGTCCGAGATTTATACCACGATCAGATGTCGAAATGATATATGGAGGTTGTGATCCGGAAGGATGTCGTGCTCCGCCAAATTCATTAGAGGAGGACACTCTGATGAAAGACAACTTTGACCATAATTACTATGGCCCGATGGACGGTCTGCCAATGTGGCAGCCTTACCCAGGAAACTTGGGGCAAAAAAGTCAGCCGAGTAATGAAACTCAGCTGAGCATCATTGAACAGAATACCTGTGTCCCCACCATATCATGGGATCAACACTCAGGTCATTCAGAAATTACTCAGTACGACAATGAATTGGCAAAGCTTGCCGGACTAGAATTCATCAACTATGCTTTTCCAGAGGTCAACGTCATCGAGAGGGATGACTCCTCTAGTTCCAAAGCAGTGTGGGACACCTTGGGATAACCGAGTGAAAAATATGACTATTTGGTCAAGTACACCGCTCCCGAAAGCTCTCGTATCAGGCTCGAAGATATCCAGCCAACTGGATGGGGAGATACAGCTGAGAGCACAAATGCTATGCAAAATGCAATAGAGGAATCCTCCTACGACAACTCTTCCTGGGATACAGATTCCAATGATCCTGCTCCACCAGAAATCAGCGTCATTTCTGAAGACAAATCAAGGAAGGTGCCAGACTTTGTGATTCATCGAGGAGTTCGCCGCTAATGGGTTGCTGTCGATGTTCCGGCGGTTGTTCGCCAGTCAAAGTAATTGCCATCTTTAACCTTTCACCCTGCCCAGGTGAAACGGATGTTTTGATAGGGCTCGCTTTCTGTAAATTTTCCCCCTTCGCTTTGCCCAAAGCCATAGAGTTTTGTTTTATTGGGCTGTAGTTTCAAGAATCGACTTGTTCATTAATAAAATAATGTCGTTCTGCAATTTCCGCATTAATTGTTGTTTTCTCTTTTTGCGTTTTCTCAGAAAATGGTAATCCTAAAAAACGATTCACTAATAAAAACAAGCAGTAATAAAAAAAATACACTGCACACACTTTTGCATTCTCTCTATCTCTTCTAAACACGAATCATCACGTCATGCAGATTGCTTATTTTAAATCCCGTTGAAACATACGATCTGATGCCTTTTCCCAACTTTGAGTTCCCGGTATTTGGGGCTGAAGAAGAAGTTGACAACAAAATTCCAGAAGAGATCTCCCGACTACTCAGACAAGAGGAAAGGTCTATTGAACCTCACAAAGAGCCGTTGGAAACGGTAAACTTGGGTTCAGAAAAAGAGAGAAAAGAAATCAGGATTGGGGCACTGCTTAGTCCAACTGCCAAAGAGAGTTTGATAAAGCTTCTCAAAGAATTCCCCGATGTATTCGCTTGGTCCTATCAGGATATTCCAGGGTTGGATACCAGCATTGTGGAACATCACTTACCGTTAAGATCGGAATGTCCGCCAGTAAAGTAGAGGTTGAGACGCACTCACCCGGACATGGCCATCAAAATCAAGGAGGAGGTAAGGAAACAGATTGACGCGGGTTTCCTCGCCACATCAGAATATCCTCAATGGTTAGCCAATATCGTACCCATTCCGAAAAAGGACGGAAAGGTCAGAATG
Source organism: Lathyrus tuberosus (assembly GCA_022829125.1). Classification (NCBI taxonomy): domain Eukaryota; kingdom Viridiplantae; phylum Streptophyta; class Magnoliopsida; order Fabales; family Fabaceae; genus Lathyrus; species Lathyrus tuberosus. The sequence goes on along the minus strand of JALAZF010000122.1, from coordinate 14,114,168 downwards.
TGTGTCGATTACAGGGATCTGAACAAGGCAAGTCCAAAGGACGACTTTCCTTTACCACACATTGACATGCTGGTTGACAGTACAGCAAAGTTCAAAATTTTCTCCTTTATGGATGGATTCTCGGGTTATAACCAGATCAAAATGGTGCCGAAAGACATGGAGAAAACTTCGTTCATTACCCCATGGGGTACCTTTTATTACAAGGTAATGCCGTTCGGTTTGAAGAACGCCGGGGCAACCTATCAAAGGGCCATGACTACTCTGTTTCATGACATGATACACAAAGAAATCGAGGTATATGTCGATGATATGATTGCAAAATCTAAGACAGAGGAGGAGCATGTGACCCACCCGTCAAAATTATTCGGGCGTCTGAGAAAATACAAACTCCGTTTGAATCCCAACAAATGCACCTTCGGTGTCCGTTCAGGGAAACTTTTAGGATTCATCATCAGCCAGAAAGGAATTGAGGTTGATCCTGACAAGGTCAAGGCCATTCAAGAAATTCCTTCTCCGAAAACTGAAAAACAAGTCAGAGGATTCCTGAGACGTTTGAACTACATCTCCAGATTCATATTCCTCATGGCCGCGACATTTGCGCCGATTTTTAAATTACTCAAAAAGAACCAGGACTGCATTTAGACAGAAGATTGCCAAACCGCCTTCGACAGTATTAAGAAATACCTGTTGAATCCCCCAATTCTATCACCTCCAATGGAAGGAAGACCACTGATCATCTAACTCACAGTCTTTGAAGACTCAATGGGGTGCGTACTTGGCCAACAAGACGAAACCAAACGGAAAGAGTCTGCCATTGACTATTTGAGCAAGAAGTTCACCGACTGTGAAACTCGGTACACGATGCTCGAGAAAACTTGCTTTGCTTTGGCTTGGGCAGCCAAACGTCTTCGCCAATACATGATTTGTTACACTACTTGGTTGATCTCAGAAATGGATCCAATTAAGTATGTATTTGAAAAACCTGCTCTCACGGGAAGGATTGCCCGTTGGCAGATGTTGCTATCAGAATATGACATAGAGTCCCACGCTCAAAAAGCCGTTAAAGGGAGTATTTTAGCCGATCATTTGGCTCATCAGCCGATTGACGATCAGGAACCAATCGGGTTCGACTTCCCAGACGAAGATGTCATGTATTTGAAAATGAAAGACTGCGAAGAGTCGCTACCCAGTGAAGGGCCAGAACCAGGTTCCCAGTGGGGACTTATCTTTGACGGAGCAGTTAATCATTATGGAAACGGAATTGGGGCAATAATTGTTACCCCTCAGGGTACCCACATTCCTTTCACTGCCAGACTTACGTTCAAATGTACGAAAAACGAGGCCGAATACGAAGCTTGTATTATGGGTCTCGAAGAAGCGATTGATTTAAGGATCAAAAACATGGACGTATATGGCGACTCAGCCCTGATTATCAATCAGATAAAAGGAGATTGGAACACATACCAATCAGGATTGATTCCTTACAAAGATTATGCAAGAAGGTTGTTACCTTTCTTCAACAGAATCGAGTTTCATCACATCCCTCGTGATGAGAATCACATGGCTGATGCATTAGCCAGTCTCCCTTCCATGATTAGTGTAGGTCAATGGAATGACATACCTAAGATCGACATCATGCGCCTTGAACGGCCCGCTTACGTCTTCACGATTGAAGCAGTCATAGACGGCAAACCTTGGTATCACGATATCAAATGCTTCCTTTAGAAACAAGAGTATCCACCTGGGGCATCCAGAAAAGACAGAAAAACCCTCAGAAGGCTAGCAGGTAGCTTCTTCCTGAGCGGTGATACACTTTATAAGAGAAATTTTGACATGGTCTTGCTCCGATGTGTGGACAGACCAGAAGCAAACATGCTGATAAAAGAAATTCACGAAGGGTCCTTTGGCACTCATGCCAACGGACACACAATGGCAAGGAAAATTCTGAGAGCAGGGTACTATTGGTTGACCATGGAATCCGACTGCTACAAGTACATGAGGAGGTGTCACAACTGTCAGACATACTCCGACAAAATTCATGTACCGTCAGCGCATCTCAAAGTTCTTTCTTCCCCATGGCCTTTTTCCATACGGGGAATCGACATGATTGGCATGATCGAGCCCAAAGCTACAAACGGACATCGGTTAATCCTGGTAGCCATTGACTACTTCACCAAGTGGGTCGAAGCAGCGTCATACGCCAATGTAACCCGACAAGTGGTGGTCCGATTTATCAAAAACAATATCATCTGCCGTTATGGTGTTTCGAGCCAGATCATTACTGATAATGGATCTAACTTGAATAATAAGATGATGAAAGAGTTGTGCGCAGAGTTCAAGATCGAACACCATAACTCATATCCCTACTGACCCAAGATGAACGGAGCGGTAGAAGCGGCTAACAAGAACATCAAGAAGTTTGTTCAAAAGATGGTTGTAACCTACAAAGATTGGCACGAGATGCTACCCTTTGCTCTTCATGGTTATCGTACATCTGTCTGCACTTCAACAGGGGCAACCCCTTTCTCTCTAGTATATGGCATGGAAGCAGTGCTCCCCATAGAAGTAGAGATCCCATCAATCAGGGTATTGATGGAAGCTAAGCTCACCGAAGCTGAGTGGTGTCAAAGTCGACACGACGAACTGAATCTGATCGAAGAAAAATAGATAATGGCACTATGCCACGGTCAGTTGTATCAACAAAGAATGAAGAGGGCATTCGACAAAAAGGTTCGACCCCGTGTCTTCAGGAAAGGAGACCTTGTGCTCAAGAAGATACAATCATTTCTCACTGATTCTCGGGGCAAATGGACTCCGAATTATGACGGCCCCTATGTGGTCAAGAAAGCTTTCTCAGGAGGTGCCTTGAGACTTGCAACCATGGACGGAGAGGAATTTTCCTACCCCACAAACGTTGATGTAGTCAAGAAATACTTCACCTAAAAAAAACGTCTCGGTGGATTGAAAACCCGAAAGGGCGGTCCAGGAAAAAGTTAGAGACAAAAAAAAATCATCCTGGTGGATTGGAAACATCACAGTACAATCCAGGAAAAATTAGGGATAATGGCAAGTAACTATGTTCGACAAAGAGGCAAGTCCCTCAGCAGCAGTTACACCATCCATCGGAGGAAAACTCCAGTCAAGGTCATCTTTGACAGAAGCTCAGGATGTCCCGAATTCAAAGTTGGTAGAAGGGTAGTGGTCATTATGTTTCAACGTAGCCCTTTTCCTTGTAAATTACCATTTTCTAACTTTGTAGATACTCTTTGGAATCACGCGTTTGACTGATCTCCATCTTATCAATAAAATTTGAGCCCTTGTGCTTTTGTTTGTAATTCTCATTTGTTTTAGCTTTACAGAACGACATTTTAAATATGATTAACGATTCTTGAAATAAAACAAAAATGAATTTACTTGTAAAACTTTTTCTGCTTTAAAATAAAGATGGCAATTTCTTTTGACTGTTAAACATCAAAAGAACATCAACCGCTTCTCCAGAAGTAAGCGAACTTCAAAGTGCAGAATCAAAGTATTCCTTCTAACCCAGTATGCCTGAATGAAGGGATCAACTGTGTCAGAGACCTTGTTTCGTCTGACACGCCTCGGTTGAGTTCTTATCTCTTAAGCCCGACCAACATAGTTCCCCGCGAGGACTACTTCTCCTAAGCAAGGCAATATTGCTATCTTGAACCAGCAGTACTTCTTCACCCCGCGATGGCCGAGTATCCAGTCGTGTTCATCCATTAGCTTGTATATCGCGTCAGTTTTGTCAGCATAAACATACATACATCATGTATTATTGATTTGCATTCGCATTCATATTGCATCACTATCACTCTAGTCGGTCTTGTCCCCTAGTGATAACAGTTTTCTCAATCGAGTTGTCAGTTTTTTCCTCGCCAGGAAATGCTGCGTCTGAACAATCTCTCTCCTCCAATTTATTTCTGGAATGAAGTTGGTCCATTGACCACTTTGATAACTTGAACCTCTGAAAAACCAGAGAGCCCTCAGTCAACCGATGTCACTCTTCGCCATTGAAGATGATATCCTTGCTTTCCCGGATTACGGAAAATCTCGAGAGAAAGCCTCCTAATCAGAGATTCGGGGGTACAACAGTTTTTCTCCGAAAAAAACCACTGATGAAAAGGTCATCGGCACCTTAAATTGGATCCCATCATATGGCATTTCTCTGGGAAGATCCCAAGAAAAGTATGATGTAAGACCCCAAACGAAGGCAGTCTTTCAGGAGACTCGTCTTCCCCAGTAGAAACAAATGGCGTCTCCAACAGAGAAGTTTGTGTACCTCTACAATTTAGACGAATGGGTTCCCCAGCAAGTCTGGCATCAAAACTTTTTCCGTCAAATGGCATCTCCCCAGGAAAATTCGGCGAGAAGTTTGAAGGAAAACCGCTACGAATAGCACCTCTTGTCAATAAAGTTTATTGACAAAAGAAACTAAGACCAGTTCCTTGGTAGGAAACCAGGATCGAGGGGAAGTTTACTTCAGAAACTAAGACCAGTTCCTTGGTAGGAAACCAGGAACGAGGGGAAGTTCATTTCAAAAGAAAACTGAGACCAGTTCCTTGGCTGAAGACCAGGATCGAGGGGAGGTTTACCTTTTCTAAGCATCATTGCTTAGCAAAAGAAGATGAGTGCGCAAGCTGCCATTCATAACCACCATCAAAATTTCGAGTATTCCGATATTTAATCCTCTTGCACCCTGAATGCCCGAATACCTTCGTCATTCACACCTTCGTGTCCAAGAAAATTAAATAGGGGCATATGTCATACCCAAAATTTTGACCACTAAGATTTCCCATCATTGTACAAATCATCATCACAATATGGATGAACCATCATACTTCATCAGTCTCCCCAAAGATGGGTGAACATTCACTACTATCAAAATTAGGGTTTCAAGCCCTCTCAGAGTTCTTAGACAAAGGATCAATCAAGGAATGACATGATCTTTAACTTTTCTAACCTCTCAAACATCCACAATGGATCAAGAGGACTCCCACTTCAAGGATTAAGCACAAGGTTGCTCCCTTCTAGGTGGATCAAGCTTCAAGATCGTCAGTGTCACCAAATTAGGGTTTTGGTCGACCAGGGCCTCCAGATGGAAATTTTCATCTGGGCATGAGCCAATGATTCAAAACATAACCTAATATACTCCATGGAACCTCATGGACCCAATCATCAAGTCAATTTGACCTCAGGGGATGCATACATCAAAAATCAGGAATTAGGGTTTCTTGACCTAATTCACCCCTAAGTTGACTTTTGGGATAAATCATGAACCAAGACCTCAAGACATGATTTGAGGGTCTCTAATATACCATATTGATCCATTTGGAACAATGGATTGACCCATGAAGCTTGAGCAACAAGTTTCAATTTTATCTGAACCACAGTTAGGGTTTCGCGAGAAAAGTCAACTGTAACTTTGACTTTTGACCAGGACATGCTCCCAAGCCCTAAGACATGATTCAATATACCCTATAACGCCCATGGAACATGTCCATCAAGTTTGATTTAGGTCAAGGACATGATTTCCTAAAGGATTGCACAGTTTGGAATTCATCTGATAAAAAGTCAATTGTGCACAAAAGTCAACTTTGACTTTTTGAGGTTTTTCACAAAAATGAATTTTTAACCCTAAAATGATGTTAATGTATGATTTGAATCATCATTCATCAAGAAAAATCAAAGAAAGTGGGATAACTTGTAAAAGGGGTAACCATAAAAACTTAGAAAATTTTCTAAGTTATGAAATAAAGTGACAAAGCTACCAACTTTGGAGGATCATAACTCCTAAACCACAAAGCCATTCTTCCCCATCAAAAGCTTGATTTGTAGATCTCATTGCCCTCTACAAAAGCTTCATACTGACCTATGTCCAAATTCCTCATGGATTTTGAGTTATGGAGTGATCAAAATCAAGAAAAGTCACTTTGTTCCAACACTTAGTGAAAATTTCACTAAGTCAGAATTTGCCTTACTTTTTTCCAAATGTAGGGACATTTTTCACTTGGATCCAAAAAGTATCAAAACCAAATATGATCAAACAGTTGTTGTATCATATAAAGGCTTTCCAAAATGGCCAAGAACATCACCAAATTCAATTTGGGCCATGAGATATGACATTGGCAAGTTGCCTTGTTGAAATCTGCCAAGGCAAGGCAGATTTTTGCACTTTTGGTCGATTTGCCAAAATCAGCAAATTCCAAGCCTTGTCATCACTTTAGACACATCTGAGGATTGAATCTAAAGGGGACAATCACTGAGCCAAGCCTCCAAAGTCCTTGGAACAAGAAATAGCATGTTAAACCTAGAATTGCCCAAAATAGGGACAAGACTCCAATTTTGGATTGGAGCATTCAATGGAAGCACCAAGGTGGCATGGACTGAGCCATTAGCAACTGAATTCAGTCAAGACTTATCCAAGTCCAAGGGGACCAGCAGCCTGTGTCCTAACCTCTAGTCAATGGCTAGAGGAGACTTGAATTTTCATTTGCCAACATTGGCCAACCCTACTCAGCAGTTGCCATTCACTATTCCTTGCAAAACAAACTTGCTCTACTATAAATATAGCTCAATTGTGATCAGTTTAAGTACACCAAAGGCCTACAACACTTGCCTTTCTCAAAATCCACTTCTCACTCTCAAAAATGCCTTTCTTAGCAAGTCACTATCGGGTTTTTCATTAGAGAGCAATTCCACTCAAACCAATCACACACACACCTCATATACATCATATGTGAGCTGATCAAACACTTAAACAACATCTGGAACACTGATTTCTCAGAATCACCAGTCAATTGCTCAAGGTTTTAACCAAGTTGCTGTTGAGATGCCATGAAGTGATCCAGCCAATTTCCATCAAGTCCAAGCATTCAAACACACTCCATAGGGTGTAGGGAAGCTGTTCAGATCATCACAACTCATCTGTAACACCTCCAACTCAGAAATTAATTTGCTCTTGCTGCCACGACCTAGAGGTAAGCCTAAACTTGGTCATCTATCAATCTATGCATATTTCCTCGCACAATACTTTTGCCAAATGTTCATAATCATGCATGGAATGTTTCCCCTAAAGTAATTGCTTTGTTTGAATCGTGTATAAAAAATCCTAGCCTTCATGCATAATTTAGGGTTCTTGAGGATTTATCGTGATTTCTTGTTTTATGCTTAATTTAAATGAAATTAATTGTCATAAACATGATCGTTAGGTTGAGACGAGCATATTGATATGTGGATTGCATGATATAATCAAGTATTCAGTGAGATTGGATAGAAAATGCAAATCTGGGCAAAGCTGAAAAACGCGCGTGTTCTTCAGCTGTTCTTGGCGCCATTTCTCTCAAATTCAAATATTTGAATTTTGTGATTTTATTTAATTGATTCAAAAATTAATTTCTCTCTGAGTTTTAATGATTTTGAGTTGATTCTTTTTTTAATAATTCACAAAAATGTTAAAATATTTTATTTTCCCAAAAAATCCCAAAAATATTATTTATTTCATATAATTGATATTTTTGCAAAGAATTAATATTTTAATTATTTTTGACATTTAAAATATTTTGTCCTTCTTGATTTTGCAAAATTTAATGATTTCTAATCATTTTGTAGGGCAAAACTTGATTTATGAAGCATTAATCCAAGATCACAATTTGTTTTCTACATGTTAAACAAATTTGATCATTTTAATTGAATATTTTATTCAATTAAAACACATTTTGAAAACAAATTAGGGTTTTTGATTAATTCAACCCTCATAAATCATTTTCAAAACACTTTTGGGCCTCTAATAGAGTGTAAGACCCAATACTTTGTAAATACAAACCTATTTTGGGCCTCACTTATTGTATAAGTCCCGTTGTATTTTAAAAAGTTCGACGCGATCATCGTCCGTTGAAAAATAAATCTTGGGCCTACCCTCGTGTTATAATCCCCATTTATTTTCTTTCAAAACTTTTTTGGGCCTCTTAATAGAGTGTAAGACCCAAACCCCCTTGTACAAACAATTCTGGGCCTCACTTATTGTATAAGTCCCCCTGTACAAGTAAACGGCGCGATCGTCGCCTTTTAAAAATCAATTGGGCCTCTCCTCGAGCTGTAAGCCCCATCACTCATTCAAAACTTTTGGACCTCTAATAGAGTGTAAGACCCAATCCCCTTTTAACCAAAACAACTTTGGGCCACAGATATTATATAAGCCCCTTCGCGTTAAAAGAAAATCTCGGCGCGACCGCCATTTTAAACGAAAAATCATCTGGGTCTACCCTCGTGTTATAAGCCCCACTCTTTTTCTTTAAACTTTTTTTGGGCCTTTTGAGAGAGTGTAAGACCCAAAACCCTTTGTACAGAAAACCATTTTTGGGCCTCAGTCACTTGTATAAGTCCCTCTGTTTAAATTCAACAGTGCACTCACTGATAAAACCCTGGGCCTCTCCTTGAGCTGTAAGCCCCAAATCTTTCTTTTTCAAAGCACTTTCTCCTTTGATTTTGAAATATACTGTTGTTTTCAATCTTTTTTTGTTGAACAACTAACCAAACAGCATGGAAGCTCTACAACCGGGTAAGTGTTTATCCGCTTTCATTTACCGCTTTCATATACATATAACTGTATTATGGGGCTGTTTCACTGTAAGTCTTCTTTCATAAACTCATATCAACTGTGTAATAATAGTATAGATATTTAGAGTTTCCCCGGCAACTACGTCTAGCATTAAGCCCGTTGATCACTCTTAAATAGTCAAAACTAGATCCCCATAGGATTACCAAACACAGTCTTCCCTCCTCTTGGGGTTAAACAATATGGAGATGTGAAAGGCAGATTCTTTTTGAACCCTTTCTCAGACGGTCACTCGTAGAAGTTGTCAAAGAAACTCTATTCCCCAGAGATGATCTCTTCTCCGTGAAATGCATCCCTTGAGTTTCTTCCAAATTCTCGAACTTTCCTGTCTTGATCTATTCTCTGTGAATAGCCTGTCTTGAACTTCTCGGGATTTGGGGACCCACAGGCTTCTTAAAAGCATCTTAGGAATTGTCAAGAAACTCTACTCCTCAGAGATGATCTCTTCTCCGTGAATTGCATCCCTTGAGTTTCTTCCAAATTCTCGAACTTTCCTGGCTTGATCTATTCTCTGTGAATAGCATGTCTTGAACTTCTCGGGATTTGGGGACCCACAGGCTTCCTAAAAACATCCCTGCCTCCTCTTGGGCGTTGTACAAGGACCCGTCGGCTTCTTAGAAGTATTCACAGTCTCCTCTTAGGCTTCGTATAAATGATTTCTTCCTCCGGGAATGATAGCCTCCTCTTGGGCTTAGTACAAATTGTCCCTTGACTTCTTAAAAGTTTCCAGCCTCCTCTTGGGCTTCGTACAAATTGTCCTGACGACCTCCTAAAGGTATAGGAACAGAGATCAGTCATCTTAATAGAACAGTCTTTCCAAGAGTCTACTACTGTTTCTCAAAGCATAGTACAAAAGATGAAACTCTAGACTCGGACAGTCTAATTTCCTAGAGTCTCAAAGACATTCTCAAGCACCCTTCAAGAATAGGAAGGAACCCCGTAGACTCGGACAGTCTCAATACCTTTTGGATTTCCCATTTCCTTAAAGAACAGGAAATAACCCCGATCCTTGGAACAAATCCATGAGTACAACATTACTCATATAAGAACTGATTTTCTGTTTGAACCCATATACTGGACCTGTCACTCAACTGAAACAGCACCATAGTCTGTCTCTTGGGCTTTATACAATGATTCTCCCCAGCGGAGTCAAACACCTTTAGCCTTCATCTCGGGCTTCGTACGAGATACAAAAGACTCTCTTGTTGAGTCAAACATCTTTCGCCTCCATCTTGGGCTTTGTACGAGATACAATAAGGTTCTTATTGAATCAACACTTTAGCCTCCATCTCGGGCTTTATACGAGATAAAAAAAAGATTCTCCTATAGAGTCAACCCTTTTAGCCTCCGTCTTAGGCTTTGTACAAGACACAAATCATTCCCTTGTTGAGAATAAAACAACATTTTAGCCTCTTTCTCGGGCTTCGTACGAGACACATAAAAACACCCTCTTGTTGGGCCAATAGCCTCCTCTTAGGCTTTGTATAAGAAAACCACTGGTTGATCCAATCAACCTTTTAGCATCAAAGCTATGCCTCGATCACAGTACACAAACATCAACAACTCTTTTCCCTTCATCTAATCGCTATAAGCGGCAAGCCTCTAGATTATTTACATCCATGCCACTGTCCCTCTTTTAGCATGAGAAATTCCTAAGGAAATATGGCATTGCTCTACACTGAGTTAAAGTCTTCTCCTTCAGGTTAAAATCCCCCGTAAAGGAAATTATGGCATTTCTAGGATTCACATATCCCGGTTAAAGTAATCCTCCTTTATATTCAGTCACCCAACAGTTGTGACAGATAAACCCTTCTTTAGAGACGACAAATTCTCTCTAAAGACAAACCCTTTAGCTTCACATATTGGGCTTTGAACAAGATATAGATCACCTTTCGCTTCACGTCTTGGGCTTTGAACAAGACACCAAAACAGCCATTTCCTCCCATAGAATAGGAGGAACTACGAACGCTCTGATTTCTCTGTTTCGAAAAAACGGGAATACGTAGGCATAAGATTGAAAGAAAAATCTTAGCGAGCACACTAATCCAAAACCCAAAATCCCATACCTTCACATCTCAATCGAAAAGCATCAGTCTTAATCTCCCACCAATCGACCGGACACTTTTTTTTACACAATAAACCTAAAAGAGACCCACAATCTTTGTAGCATCTGTAAACCAACAGTCATCTGTTCAAACTCAGTTTGCAAGCAGGTTTAATTGGAGACATCTATTTCCCTTCCTTCATCAGCTTTAATAGGATAAAAAATGAATCGAACTGTAGATACCAGAGCGGTAGTGCTTCGCAACCACGTCCAAAATCGCTCGCTACACATGTTGCTCTAAAATCTCAATCAGAGCATCCTTTTCTATTAATAGCTGTTGTATTTTGGTACACTCTACATTGAGAATGCGGTACTTGTTCTTCCAAGACCTCCTCTCCTGTTGAACTTTGTTGAGAGTAACCTGAAGTTTTTATGTTTCAGTCATGAAGTACATGACAGATTCCCTTGGCGGAAGAACTCCGTGACGAGGATAAGGAATCCTTAGCTTGAGAGCTCTAGTTTGTACCCAATGGAGATAAGGCTCCACCGAGACACAATCCGGTTTTCCTAGAGACTCCCGTCCTTTCTTATGAACATGTTTCCAAGCGTGCACTATTTCCGTCTTTAGTGCCCTGTCATTTTCTCCTTCCTTGAAGAAAAGACCTTCCAGATGAGCATTACGCGGGACATGCCTCATCGAGTATCCAAATTGACGACGAACTAAAACTGGATGGTAATTGATTCCTTCCTTAGTTCCTATGAGGGGTACGTTGGGGAAGTTTCCACAACGGTCAATGATTCTGATCCCGTCATAAATCATATTGTACCAATCTATGTCAGAGTTGGTAAGAGACATGATTTTCTGCGACCAACGTAAAGCACTCTTATGATCCCAAAATGCAGCAGACTTGGGCAAATGGGAGATAAACCATTTATATAGCAGGGGTACACAGCACGTGATCATACCTCTGCTGTATAAATTCCTTAAGTGTACAGAATGATACGCATCTGCGAGCAAGGTTGGTACGGTGTTTCCAATGAGAAAAATCTTAATGGCGTTGATATCGACGAAGTTATCAATGTTGGGAAACAGAAATAACCCGTAGGTGAGAAAAACAAAGATGCTTTCAAAAGCAGTCACGTTCCCTATACTAGCAAAGTATAGAGCCTTCTTTACCAGAAACTTGGCTGGTAAACCCGGGATTCCTCCTTTGGTGGTCGTGTGAGTCTTGACTTCTGACTCATCCAAATAAATTGCTCTTGCAATGGTATGATCCTTTGGAATTTCTTCCAGTCCAGAAAAGGGAGCTTGATCAGTAATGGGTAGATCAATCAGATGAGAATACTCCTCCAGCGTTGGTGCGAGCTGGTAATCCGGGAATGTGAAACAATGATAAACCAGATCGTAAAATTGAACGAGTGCCTCCATGATTATTTCAATTACATGGACCCTTAACAGAGGTAGTAGACCTTCGTACTTGGCTCTGAAAGCGTCAGGGTTAGTGATCATCCTTGCTAATCCTCTCAAATCCTCTAGTTTTGGAACCTTGAAGGTATACTTGTGAGTTTTTCGTCTACCAAAATCCATGAGCACAATCCTTGTCTTTCTGACATTTGCAATCATTGTCTTAGTTTAATTTGAAAAAAGAGAGACTAGAAGAGAAATTTTTTCTTATTTTAATGTTTTTTAAATGAATGCATGAATGCAGCACACAAAAACATAGAAAAAACATGGGGTCAAAGGGTCGGTGTCATGAAGTCAAGGCTCTACCCATCCCAAAGGTTTATACTAGTGATTTTTGTACTTGTCTCTCAAAATCATTGATTCTTGTCGAGATAACATCAGCGGGCCGGGAACCATGCTAGGTGATGTATTTCGAAGAATCTCAGAAGAGGGCAGTATCGCCTAATAACTATTTCCGATAGCTTCCGCACTACTGAAAGAGGTTTTTCCTAGGTGTATACTCAATCTTTCCACATGCGGCATCACACGCATTCCCATTAGCAGAAAAATAAACACAGATATATATTAGGAAAAGCAGTATATATATTTGTCCTAATGTCCTAGACTTTTTAAGAGCTATGAATCCTATGATCCTAATAGAAAATGGCTCCCCAGCGGAGTCGCCATTCTGTGGTACCTTCCCCTCTTAAAGGTTTTGACCTAAGATCTTAGTGAGGGCCGATCCTAGCCATAATGACATTCCCTGATGAAGCCGTCATGAAAATAACTTGTCCAAGGTTTTCACCTTAAATTGTAAGAAAGAAATACGGGCCCGACGGTGGGCGCCACTTTTCTGTAGCGAGTGATTTTGGACGTGGTTCTTATGCACTGCCGCTCTGGGGTACTACAGGTCGATTCATTTTTTATCCTATTGAAGCTGATGAAGGAAGGGAAATAGATGTCTCCAACTAACCCTGCTTGCATACTGAGTTTAAATAGCGGTCTGTTAGGTTACGGATGCTATGTGGAAGTGGGGCCTCTTTCTGCTTATTTTGTTAAGAATGAAATGACGGGACTATGCTATTGGTAGGATGTTAGGACTGATGCTTTTCGATTGATGTATGAAGGTACGGGATTTTGGGTTTTTGATTAGTGTGCTCGCTAAGATTTCTCTTTCAATCTTATGCCTACGTATTCCCGTTTACCGAAACAGGGAAATCAGAGCGATCGTAGTTCCTCCTGTAACACCCCCAATCTATACCCCCAATAAACAAAGCGATAAATAAAATTCAAAATTTTCATCAGAGTATATTTAAAACATTCACGGCATAGACTGAGGAGTCACATCAATTGAAACAAATACACATACACCTGCTCATATAGATATGCAACAATTCAGGTAGCACATAACAAAGGAACCTAGTTCCTAACACCCACAATTCAGATACAGAATAAAAGCGGAAAATCTGTAACTGAAACTCATATATATACATCATATATGTACGATCCAAAAGATATATATACATAATATAAAATAATCACACTCGATCTCCCCGACTACCCGGTGCTACATATCAAAGCCGACCGACAAAAGAATGAAGACTTAAGCTTCACAAAAAGACCTCCAGCATCTAATCTGCAATGCCTCATCGAGCATTAAAAAAAACAGCAGAAGGGTGAGAAACACAATCATAATATAATTGTATACCATTATATAATAACACGAAATTACACATATAAAATATTCTCACCACAACTTATACCAGAATTCAATCACAAAACGCCACAGTGTATATTTCATATATCCATCAACAAGGCATATTAACCATGCACACTACAAATATCACCAACATATATACATATATTAACTCATCAATTTCATCCATAATTCCACACACAATCAATCGATTCATGATTTATGCAAATGCAAAGAGACCGACACAACGACTCTATGCAAATGAACATGCGGTACCATCCATCCATCATCTCAACACTAGTTCACTCAGGAACCATTGGAACCATCGCTTGTTACTTAGTATAACTCCCCGTCGGGCAAATGATGTTCCCCTTCGCTTTCGGTCCTCTTGGTATAAGGCGCACGACGTTTATGGATCGCTTTCAGTCCTCTTTGTATAAGGCGCACGATCCGCTCGCTTTCGGTCCTCTTTGTATAAGGCGCACGATCGTCTATAATCATCGCTTTCAGTCCTCTTTGTATAAGGCGCACGATGTTATAGCGGATTCCCTCTGGAACCGTTCCGTCGCTCACACCCACTAGGGCACACGACATCAACAACACGCATATCATGATGCTTGGCATACAATGACTCATGACATTCAAATGCACACACATACACATTCCATAATCATGCATATATCATCAAATACCACACATCGCAATTTCTTACCCTTAGGTCACAAATCATCATCACAACATGTATCATGTGCATTTTCATTTCACAACAGCACACAAGTCATACAATATCCATATCAACAACACATTGCATGATACACATCAATTACACATAATTAAAATGGTACAAGTTGACAAAAAGACACTTTTCCAAATTCCCGACATAATTTAATCAGCCAACAATCTCAAAACTAGTTTAATAAGAAAGAACATGTCAAAAGCTTCCCAACGCACCAAACCACGCCTCCAACCGACTCACGGATCAAAAGTTATAAAGAAAACAAATTGGGAAAAGCTGTCATGTTCGCAATGCGAAGCTCCTAGCGAGTCCTTCGCTTCTTCATTCGCAGTGCGAATGTCCCAGCGAACCAAGTTAGAACTGAAAATAGCCTAAAAAACTCCTAAAGTTCGCAGTACGAACGCCCAGCGAATGCTCGCTTTCCCCTTCGGAGTACGAGTCTCCCAGCGAACAGTGGCAGAAAGAAAACAACACAAAACAACACAAAGTTCGCAGTGCGAACCTCACACGAACGTTCGCCCTCACCTTCGCAGTACGAATAGCCAGTGAATGCTCGCTTTCCCCTTCGTCAGGGGATTCGGAGTGCGAACCTACGAATTCACAAAACCCAGCAGCGCTGTTACACACTTCAAAACCATATTTTCCCACCACCAAAACACTTTCAAACCAACACATAGCAATCAGAACATAATCTAATCATGGTAATAAGTATTCTACCGCATTTACACCGATTTCCAACTGCGAAAACATCGATTTCTCTCTTCCGACCTAAAATCGAAAAGCTATGAAACACAACAAATAATCCAATACACACATATATAATCATACACAAGCATAGTATAATCGAGTTTCGCACCCTTACCCGATTTAATCGTGATTAGAAAAGTCGGTTGATCGATTCCTAGATTTTCCAAGTTTTCTCTCTTTTCTTCTCTTCTTTTCTTTCTTCCTCTTTTTCTTTCCTTTCTATTTTCTCTCTTTCTATTTCTATTATATGAAAAATAAAATATCTACCCAACAAAAGGCCAAAATACCCCTACACTCAAATATCTCGCAAACGCTCCCAAAACGCGGTAAAATATAATCACGATGAAAAATAACATATTTTCAAATAAAAGTCAGAAATAAAATAATATAATAATAAAATAATCAAAACGACTCCATTAAATAAAAATAACTAAAACTGGGGCGTTACAACTCTCCCCCACTTAGAAATTTCCGTCCTCGAAAATATTACCTGAGACGAACAACTCTGGATACGACTCCCGCATCCGACTCTCCAACTCCTAAGTCAAATTGCCCTCAGCAGCGCCACCCCACGCTACTTTCACAAGTGCAATATCCTTGCCCCTTAATCGCTTCAACTCGCGATCCAAAATCCTAACCGGTAATGCCTCAACCGTAAGGTTCTCCCTTACCTCAACCTCAATTCATCGGAATCACATGCGACGGATCCAGAACATACTTCCGAAGCTGTGAAGCATGGAACACATCGTGCAAATTCGACAGCCTCGGCGGCAATGCCACCCTATAAGCCACAACACCCACTCTCGCGGATATCTGGTAAGGACCAATAAACCGAGAAGTAAGCTTCTTTGACTTCAATGCACGACCCACACCCGTTACCAGCGTAACTCTCAAAAATACATGATCGCCCTCTTGAAACTCAAGATCTTTCCTTCTTCGATCATGATAACTCTTTTGCCTACTCTGAGAAACCTTCATTTTCTCACGAATAAGTTTCACCTTGTCCGTAGTCTGCTGCAGATTCGTGCCAACACAACGGTGTTCGACATCTTCTTCCATACAACGCTTCAAAAGGTGCCATTCCAATACTCGAATGGAAACTATTATTATACGTGAATTCAATCAACGCAAGATAACTATCCCAAGCACCACCTTGATCAAGAACGCAAGCTCTCAACAAGTCTTCCAATGACTGAATCGTTCTCTCGGTCTGTCCATCCGTCTGCGGATGATAAGCCGAACTCAATCTCAATTTAGAACCCAACGCCTTTTGTAAACTTTCCCAAAATCTCGAGGTAAACCTCGGATCTCGATCCGAAACAATACTCAACGGAACACCATGTAACTTCACAATCACACTGATATAAATCTCAGCTAGCCTCTCCAAAGAAAAACCGATGTCAATCGGAATGAAATGCGCCGATTTAGTCAACCTATCCACAACCACCCAAATAGCATTATGTCCCCGTTGAGTGTTCGACAACCCTGTCACAAAGTCCATAGAAATGCTATCCCATTTCCACTCAGGAATATCCAACGGTACCAACAAACCGCTAGGCTTTTGATGTTCCACTTTCGACTTTTGGCACGTCAAACATGCATTCACAAACTGAGCCACATCTCTCTTCAATCCAGACCACCAGAAAATCTTCTTTAAATCTTGGTACATATTATTAGCTCCCGGATGTATACTCAAATTACTCCGGTGTCCTTCCTCCAAAATCATCCTTTTCAACTCCGCATCATCAGGAATACAAATTCTACCTCGGAACCTCAAAACACCTTTATCATCCACTTTAAAGTCCTCATTTTCACTTTTATCCTCAACCGTCATCAAATCCACAAATTTCACATCCAATTTCTGTTTCTCGCTAACAGTCAACAGAAAATCATTAGTAACCTTCAACATACCAAGCGTCACACTGTCAGACGTCAATTCACACACCAAACTCAAATCTCTAAACGATTCCAAAAGTTCCCACTCCTTAACCATCAAGGCAGACATATGCAACGATTTCCGAATCAACGCATCGGCTACCCCATTAGCTTTACCAGGATGGTAATTCAAGCCAAAGTCGTAGTCCTTCAAAAATTCCAAGCATCTACGTTGCCTCATATTCAACTCTTTCTGATCAAACAAGTATTTCAAACTTTTATGATCACTAAAGACTTCGAATCTTGCACCGTAGAGATAATGCCTCCAAATCTTCAACACAAAAACCACAGCCGCTAACTCAAGATCGTGAGTAGGATAATTTTTCTCATGCACCCTCAATTGCCTCGAAGCATAAGCCACCACCTTACCTTCTTGCATCAACACTCCACCTAGCCCAATCAAAGACGCATCACAATACACCACAAACGGTTCAGTAGGATTCGGCAAGATCAAAATCGGAGTTGTCGTCAATCTTCTCTTCAGCTCACTAAAACTTTCCTCACACCGAATATCCCAAATGAACGCTTGCCCTTTGCAAGTCAACTGGGTCAAAGGAAGTGCTAATTTAGAAAAACCTTCAATGAACCTCCGATAATAACCAGCTAAACCCAAAAAGATTCTAATTTCAGTAACAGATCTCGGAGTCTCCCATTGTAGAACCGCTTCTACTTTAGATGGATCCACAGCTATACCATTACCTGAAATCACATGCTCAAGAAAACTCACTTCTGATAACCAGAACTCATACTTGGACAATTTGGCAAAAAGTCTCTTTTCCTTCAAAATTTGCAACACAACACGCAGATGCTCCGCATGCTCCTCCCGAGACTTAGAATAAACCAAGATATCATCAATAAACATAACAACAAAACGATCCAAATGCTCGTGGAAAATACGATTCTTGTACTCCATAAACACACCTGGCACATTAGACACCCCGAACGGCATCACAGAATATTCGTAATGACCGTATCGTGTCCTAAAAGCCGTCTTCTGAATATCTTCCTCTTTCACCCTTATCTGATGATAACCCGACCTCAAGTCAATCTTACTAAACACACACGCACCTACCAACTGATCCATCAGATCGTCAATTCTCGGAAGAGGATACTTATTCTTAATCGTCACTTTATTCAACTGGAGATAATCAATACACAATCGCATACTTCCATCTTTCTTTTTCACCAATAAAATTGGAGCACCCCAAGGCGACACACTCGGCCTCACAAACCACTTTTCCAACAATTCGTTCAATTGCTTCTTTAACTCAACCAACTCAGATGTCGACATTCGATATGGTGCCATCGATACAGGTCTAGTACCAGGAACTAGATCTATAGAAAACTCCACCTCTCTCTCTGGCGGTACATCCGAAATATCCTCTGGAAACACTTCTGGAAAATCACACACAACAGGAAACACATCAAGTGAAGCTTGACTATCCATAGTCAACGATGCAAACAACCCGAACAACTGAGCTTCACCCGCCAAAAGTTTCTTCAACTCTTTGGTAGATAAGAAACTCGAGTCCTCGTCTTCTTCAAGAGAAGAAAATCTTACTAGCTTATGATAACAATTAATATGAACCCGATTAAACTGTAACAAATTCATTCCTAGAACCACATCTAAACCCTCCAACGGCAAACACACCAAATCCATCTCAAAATCTTTACCATAAATGGTCAAAGGACAACTTAAACAAACCAAAGAAGTAGTTACTAACCCCATTGCCGTAGTATCAATAACCATCTCTCCATCCATCGAAGACAACACAAGATTAAAACGCTTCGCGCACTCAGACGAAATAAACGAATGAGTCGCTTCGGTATCAATTATAGCAACTAAAGGCGTACTATTAATAAAACAAGTACCTCTGATCAGACGGTCTGCACTTGTAGTCTGAGTTCCCGCCAAGGCAAAAACTTTCCCACCAGTTGGAGCTTGCTTCGGTTTCTGACACTTCGTACTAATATGACCAGGTTCACCATAATTGAAACACTTCGCCACATTCTTCCTCTTGCACTCAGCTGCAACATGCCCTAAACCTCCGCAATTAGAACACTTCCCCAAATCCTTCCTACATTCGAACTGACGATGTCCCACTCCACCACATCTGTAACATCTCAAAGAATTAGACATACCTCCTTCACTTGGCCTTTTCTCAAAATTACCCCTTTGTTTACCCTTATCAGCTGGTGTCACATAAGGACCACCACGAAACTGTTGCTTCCCTTTCCTCTCGCTCACACTCTTATAGTGAGTAGAACGAGCCTTACTATCCTCCTCAAAAATCCTACAACAATCCACCAAGTTTGAAAACCTTTGAATTCTATGATAACCAATTGCCTGCTTTATCTCAGGACGCAACCCGTTCTCAAACTTCACACACTTAGAAAACTCTGCAGTCGCTTCAGAATAATGTGGATATAACTGCACAAGCTCCACAAACTTAGCAGTATAATCAACAACAGACATATTACCTTGTTTCAATTCCAAGAACTCTATCTCTTTCTTTCCTCTTACATCTTCAGGAAAATACTTCCTCAGAAACTCAATGCTAAACACAGCCCAAGTGATCTCCTCCTCTGCAGCTTCCAACACATGACGTGTACTAACCCACCAATCATCAGCTTCTTCCAGCAACATGTGAGTACCCATTCTCACCTTCTGATCCTCAGCACAATCCATCACTCGGAAGATTCTTTCAATCTCCTTAAGCCAAATCCGTGCACCATTAGGATCATATCTTCCTTTGAAGATAGGCGATTTGTTCTTCCTGAACTCATCATTACCCGCAGCATTAGGTGCACCCTGCACAGCCCGAGCCATAGCTTGCGTAGCAGCAGCCAAAGCAGCATCATTCCTACCAGCCATATTTTGTTCATTTCCAATAATAGCAACTATGGTTAAACAAACAGCTCACCGAACCACAAAGACCAACAAGGACTGACACAAACTGACACGGACTGGCTCTGATACCACTTAATGTAACACCCCCAATCTATACCCCCAATAAACAAAGCGATAAATAAAATTCAAAATTTTCATTAGAGTATATTTAAAACATTCACGGCATAGACTGAGGAGTCACATCAATTGAAACAAATACACATACACCTGCTCATATAGATATGCAAAAATTCAGGTAGCACATAACAAAGGAACCTAGTTCCTAACACCCACAATTCAGATACAGAATAAAAGTGGAAAATATGTAACTGAAACTCATATATATATACATCATACATGTACGATCCAAAAGATATATATACATAATACAAAATAATCACACTCGATCTCCCCGACTACCCGGTGCTACATATCAGAGCCGACCGACAAAAGAATGAAGACCTAAGCTTCACAAAAAGACCTCTAGCATCTAATCTACAATGCCTCATAGAGCATTAAAAAAATAGCAGAAGGGTGAGAAACACAATCATAATATAATTGCATACCATTATATAATAACACAAAATTACACATATAAAATATTCTCACCACAACTTATACCAGAATTCAATCACAAAACGACACAGTGTATATTTCATATATCCATCAACAAGGCATATCAACCATGCACACTACAAATATCACCAACATATATACATATATTAACTCATCAATTTCATCCACAATTCCACACATAATCAATTCATTCATGATTTATGCAAATGCAAAGAGACCGACACAACGACTCTATGCAAATGCACATGCGGTACCATCCATCCATCATCTCAACACTAGTTCACTCAGGAACCATTGGAACCATCGCTTGTTACTTAGTGTAACTCCCCGTCAGGAAAACGATGTTCCCGTCGCTTTCGGTCCTCTTGGTATAAGGTGCACGACGTTTATGGATCGCTTTCAGTCCTCTTTGTATAAGGCGCATGATCTGATCGCTTTCGGTCCTCTTTGTATAAGGCGCACGATCATCTATAATCATCGCTTTCAGTCCTCTTTGTATAAGGCGCACGATGTTATAGCGGATTCCCTCTGGAACCGTTCCGTCGCTCACACCCACTAGGGCACACGACATCACCAACACGCATATCATGATGCTTGGCATACAATGACTCATGACATTCAAATGCACACACATACACATTCCATAATCATGCATATATCATCAAATACCACACATCGCAATTTCTTGCCCTTAGGTCACAAATCATCATCACAACATGTATCACGTGCATTTTCATTTCACAACAGCACACAAGTCATACAATATCCATATCAACAACACATTGCATGATACACATCAATTACACACAATTAAAATGGTACAAGTTGACAAAAAGACACATTTCCAAATTCCCGACATAATTTAATCGGCCAACAATCTCAAAACCAGTTTAATAAGAAAGAACATGTCAAAAGCTTCCCAACGCACCAAACCACGCCTCCAACCGACTCACTGATCAAAAGTTATAAAGAAAAAAATTGGGAAAAGCTGTCATGTTCGCAATGCGAAACTCCTAGCGAGTCCTTCGCTTCTTCATTCGCAGTGCGAATGTCCTAGCGAACCAAGTCAGAACTGAAAATAGCCTAAAAAACTCCTAAAGTTCGCAGTGCGAACGCCCAGCGAATGCTCGCTTTCCCCTTCGCAGTGCGAGTCTCCCAGCGAACAGTGGCAGAAATAAAACAACATAAAACAACACAAAGTTTGCAGTGCGAACCTCACGCGAACGTTCGCCCTCACCTTCGCAGTGCGAATATCCAGCGAATGCTCGCTTTCCCCTTTGCCAGGGGATTCGCGGTGCGAACCTGCGAATTCACAAAACCCAGCAACGCTGTTACACACTTCAAAACCATATTTCCCCCCACTAAAACACTTTCAAACCAACACATAGCAATTAGAACATAATCTAATCATGGTAATAAGTATTCTACCCCATTTACACCGATTTCCAACCGCGAAAACATCGATTTCTCTCTTCCGACCTAAAATCGAAAAGCTATGAAACACAACAAACAATCCAATACACACATACATAATCATACACAAGCATTGTATAATCGAGTTTCGCACCCTTACCCGATTTAATCGTGTTTAGAAAAGTCGGTTGATCGATTCCTAGATTTTCCAAGTTTTCTCTCTTTTCTTCTTTTCTTTTCTTTCTTCCTCTTTTTCTTTCCTTTCTATTTCTATTATATGAAAAATATAATATCTACCCAACAAAAGGCCAAAATACCCCTACACTCAAATATCTCGCAAACGCTCCCAAAACGCGGTAAAATATAATCACGATGAAAAATAACATATTTTCAAATAAAAGTCAGAAATAAAATAATATAATAATAAAATAATCAAAACGACTCAATTAAATAAAAATAACTAAAACTGGGGCATTACACCTCCTATTCTATGGGAGGAAATGGTGTTTTGGTGTCTTGTTCAAAGCCCAAGATGTGAAGCTAAAGGTGGTTTGTATCTTGTTCAAAGCCCAAGATATGAAGCTGAAGGGTCTATTTGTATCTTGTTCGAAGCCCAAGATGTGAAGCTAAAGGGTTTTGACTTTAGAGAGAATTTGTCATCTCTAAAGAGGGTTTGTTTGTCACAACTGTTGGGTGACTGATTATAAAGGAGAATTACTTTAACTGAGATATGTGAATCCAGCAATGCCATAATTTCCTTTATAGGGTATTTTCAACCTGAAGGAGAAGACTTAAACTCAGTTTAGAGCAATGCCATCTTTCCTTAGGAATTTCTCACGCTAAAAGAGGGACAGTGGCGTGGATGTAAATAATCCAGAGGCTTGCCGCTTACAGCAATTAGATGAAGGGGAAAGGAGTTGTTGATGTTTGTATACTGTAAACGAGGCACAACTTTGATGCTAAAAGGTGGATTGACTCAACCGAGGTTTTCTTATACAAAGCCTAAGAGGAGGCTATTGGCCCAACAAGAGGGTGTTTTTATGTGTCTCGTACGAAGCCCGAGAGAGAGGCTAAAAGGGTTGACTCAACAAGAGATTGCTTTTGTATGTGTCTTGTACGAAGCCTAAGACGGAGGCTAAAGGTTGTTTGACTCAACAAGAGAGTCTTTTATACTCAACAAGAGAGTGTTTTGGTATCTCGTACGAAGCCCGAGATGGAGGCTAAAAGGTGCTTTACTCAACAAGAGTCTTTTATACTCAACAAGAGAGTGTTTTGGTATCTCGTACGAAGCCTGAGATGGAGGCTAAAAGATGTTTGACTCAACAAGAGAGTCTTTAATACTCAACAAGAGAGTGATTTCTAGGAGGTCGTCGGGACAATTTGTACGAAGCCCAAGAGGAGGCGAGAAAACTTTTAAGAAGCCGAGGGACAATTTGTACGAAGCCCAAGAGGAGGCTATCTTCCCGGAGGAAGAATCATTATACGAAGCCTAAGAGGAGGCTGTGAAAACTTCTAAGAAGCAGACGGGTCCTTGTACAACGACCAAGAGGAGGCGGGGATGCTTTTAGGAAGCCTGTGGGTCCTTGCACTAAGCCCAAGAGGAGGCTGATGAATAGTTCCATAAGGGGTTTCACTTGGAACATTGGCCTTCTGTATATGAACTATTCAAGGGGGAGATTTCTTAAATCTAGTTATCTAAAATTGTTGCGAAAGAAAATTCTCATGGTTTAGGTTAAGTTGAAATATCCGGTATAACGTCTGATGTAGGGAGACGAGGTTTTGTCTAGTTCTAGACGTAATTGCCGGGGAAACTCTAAATATCTATACTATTATTACACAGTCGATATGAGTTTATGAAAGAAGACTTACAGTGAAACAGCCCCACAGTACAGTTAGATACATATGAAAGCAGGTAAACACTTACTCGGTTGTAGAGCTTCCATGCTGTTTTGTTAGTTGTTCAACAAAGAAAACTTTGATAACAATATTATATTCAAAATCAAAGGAGAAAGTGCTTTGAAAAGATTGTTGGGGCTTACAGCTCAAGGAGAGGCCCAGGATTTTATCAGTGATCGCACTGTCGTTTTGTACAGGGACTTATACAAGTGACTGAGGCCCAAGAAATGTTTTCTGTACAAGGGGATGGGTCTTACACTCTCTCAAGAGG
The DNA here is from genome assembly GCA_022829125.1 of Lathyrus tuberosus. Taxonomy (NCBI): domain Eukaryota; kingdom Viridiplantae; phylum Streptophyta; class Magnoliopsida; order Fabales; family Fabaceae; genus Lathyrus; species Lathyrus tuberosus. The sequence goes on along the minus strand of JALAZF010000122.1, from coordinate 14,089,882 downwards.
CCCAAAATGATTGAAAGAAAAAAGAATGGGGCTTATAACACGAGGGTAGGCCCAGATGATTCTTTTGAACTGGCGATCGCGCCGAGCTTTTCTTTTAACGCAGAGGGACTTATACAATATCTGAGGCCCAAAGATTGTTTTAGTTAAAAGGGGATTGGGTCTTACACTATATTAGAGGCCCAAAGATTTTGAATGGGTCTTATAGCTCGAGGAGAGGCCCAAATGGTTTGCTTTAAACGGGCGATGATCGCGCCGAACTTTTGAAATACAACGGGACTTATACAATAAGTGAGGCCCAAAAGAGGTTTGTATTTACAAAGGATTGGGTCTTACACTCTATTAGAGGCCGAAAGAGTTTAAAAATGATTTGTTTGAGTGAAAATCAAGGAAAACCCTAAATTCGTTTTCTTTTAAAAGGAAATAATTAAAGAAAATCAAATAAAATGATAAAAATACCAAATAAGTTTGAATAAACCACTTGTGATTTTAGTTGAAGGTTTGAAAAATGAGGTTTTCATCACAAGATGAATTAAAACCTACTTGGTTTTGATTTTCCTAAATGGATATTTATTTTTAAAAGAGTTTAAAAACAAATAAAAGACATTTATTCACAAAAATACTAATTATATTAAATAAATAATATAAATCTAATTTTTTTGGGGAATAAAATATTTCAACATTTTTGTGATTTTTTGCAAAAAGAACCAATAAAAAATAATTAAAATTGAGGGAATTATTAATTTTCCAATTAATTAACAAAACATGAAAATATTGGAAAAAATAGCAAAATGTGAGAAAACACAAAATGGCATGGGTGGGGTTTGAACCCACGACCTCAAGGTTATAGGGCGCGCGCCTTACCACTGGGGTGGTGATACATCCGTTGATTAAAACAAACCAACAAATATACCAGGCTTGCCTTGTTTTCTAGGCCTGGCCAAGGCAAGGCAAGGCAAGTTTTGGCAAGAAACGGGAAGGTCCATAACTTTCTCATTTCTCCATGGTTGGGGACAAAATTTATATGCATCTGGCCTAGAATTTCACAAGGAATCCAATGGTGGTGGTATTTTTTCAAATCATGCTCCCTCCTCAAAATCCGATGGTGGTTTTGAAATAGGCCTATAATTGCATTTTTTATGCTACACTTTGGTACAGACATGAATTACATGATGAATTGGTTCAAACACAACATATATAACATGTACAAGATGTGCATGATCAGTGGACCTCAAAGCAATGCATATTTCAAAGAGTCCAAGTCATGATGCTTACCTCTCTTTTGAGCTTTTGGAGTTTTTGTCCAATCTGCCAAGTTTCTTGTTACAGAAATGGTTTGATGCTTTGGACACTCTCAAATGACCCCTTAGAAGCTTTTAGGATGAATAGAATCAACTAGAACCTGCAAAAACACAAACTGCCCCTTTCTTGCAAAAGGGGTTAAAATGGCCAAAATATCAACTCCCTCAAATGGTGTTCCAGATGGGGGGAACCATTTGGGACAGTTTAAGGATGATATTTGGAGTGTGTTTGAGGCTTTATCTGGTTTGGAAAGTGACTGAATCAAGGTGTGGCTTGAAAAATGCACAAAAAGCCTATTTTGAGGTTTTGAGAGGTCACTTTGAGATTTAAGGATTACATGTCACTTGTGTGAGTTTGGATAGCTTAGATATGATATATTGGAGGTGTTAGGATCATGAGCTGTGATGGAAATGCTCTCTAACTCAAAAACTCAAAGTTACCTTGCTAAAGAAGGTATTTTTGCCTAAAGAAAGTGATTTTGTGGAAAGCATCTGTTTGATGGCTTTGGTGTACTCAAACTGAGCACAAATGAGCTCTATTTTTAGTAGAGCAAGTTTGTTTTGGGATCAATAGTGAATGACAACCACAACAGAGGTTTAGCCAATGTTGATCAATAGGAATCCAAGTCTCCTCTAGCCATTGACTAGAGGTTAGAGCACAGAGCTGTGGTTCCCTAGTTGTTGGATGAATCTTGACTGAATTCAGTTGCAAATGTGTCAGTCCATGCCACCTTGGTGCATCCATTAAATGCTCCAATCCAAAATTGGAGTCTTGTCCCTCTTTTAGGGATTTCTAGATTTGGCATGCTACTTCTTGTTCCAAAGACTTTGGAGGCTTGGATCAGTGTTTGTTCCCTTTAGATTTGATCCTCAGATGTGTCCAAAGTGATGACAAGGCTTGGAATTATCTGATTTTGCCAAATTGAGCAAAAGTGCAAAATTCTGCCTAGCCTTGGCAGTTTTCAGCAAGGCATATTTCCATTGTCATATCTCATTATTCAAGTTGAGTTTGGCGATGTTCTTGGCCATTTTGGAAAGCCCTCATATGATACAACAACTGTTTGATCATAATTTGTTTTGATACCTTTTGGATCCAAGTGAAAAATGCCCCTACATTTGGAAAAAAGTAAGGCAGATTCTAACTTAGTGAAAATTTCACTAAGTGTTGGAAAAAAGTGACATTTTCACTTTTTGTGATTTTGATCATTCCATAACTCAAAATCCATTATGAATTGGAATAAGGTGTAGTTGAAGCTTTTATAGAGGTCCATGAGGGCTACAAATCCAGCTTTGGATGGGAAAAAATGGCCTTGTGGTTTAGGAGTTATGATCCTCCAAAGTTGGTACCCTAGCCACTTTGTTCCATAACTTTGAAAAATTTCTAAGTTTTTTATGGTTACCTCTTTTACAAGTTATCCCACTTTTCTTGATTTTTCTTGATGAATGATGATTCCAATCACACATTAACATCATTTTAGGGTTAAAAAACCATAATTGTGAAAAATCTCAAAAAGTCAAAGTTTGACTTTTGTACACGGTTGACTTTTTATCAGATGAATTCCAAACTGTGCGATCCTCTATGAAATCGAGTCCTTGACCTAAATCAAACTTGATGGATTGATTTCATAGGTGTCATAGGGTGTATTGAATCATGTCTTAGGGTTTGGGAGCATGTCCTGGTCAAAAGTCAAAGCTATAGTTGACTTTTCCCGCGAAACCCTAACTGTGGTTCAGATGAAATTGAAACTTGTTGCTCAAGCTTCTTGGATCAATCCATTGTTGTAAATGAATCAATGTGGTGTATTAGAGACCCTCAAATCCTCTCTTGAGGTCTTGACTCATGTTTAGTCCCAAAAGTCAACTTAGGGGTGAATTAGGTTAAGAAACCCTAATTCCTGATTTTTGATGAATGGGTCTATGAGGCTCCATGGAGCATATTAGAATAATTATAACCAAACCATTCATCAAAAATCAGGAATTAGGGTTTCTTGACCTAATTCACCCCTAAGTTGACTTTTGGGACAAAGCATGAGTCAAAACCTCAAGACATGATTTAGGGGTCCCTAATAGACTACATTGATCCATTTGCAACAATGGATTGATCCAAGAAGCTTGATTCACAAGTTTCAAGTTTATCAGAACCACAGTTAGGGTTCGCGGAAAAAGTCAACTGTGCCTTTGACCTTTGACCAGGACATGCTCCCAAACCTTGGGACATGATTCAATACACCCTATAAAACCTATGAAATTAATCCATCAAGTTTGATTTAGGTCAAGGACTTGATTTCATAGAGGATCGCACAGTTTGGAATTCATTTGATAAAAAGTCAACTGTGTCCAAAAGTCAAAGTTTGACTTTTTGATTTTTTGATCAATTATGGTTCCCTAACCCTAAAATGACGTTAATGTGTGATTGGAATTATCATTCATCAAGAAAAATCAAGAAAAGTGGGATAACTTGTAAAACGGGTCTAATTCCAAGGATTATAACTTGTGATCCAAGCAACCATTTTGGATGATCCAAAGATGGATTTGTAGATCTCATGGCATACTTTAAAAGTGTCAACTACACCTCGCTCCAACTCTTCATGGATTTTTAGTTATGGAGTGACCAAAATGACAAAAACATGAAAATGCCACTTTTTCCAACACTTAGTGAAATTTTCACTAAGTCATAATCTGTTTCACTTTTTTCAAAATGTAAGGGCATTTTTCACTTAGATCCAAAAAGTTTCAAGACAAACTATGATCACCTACATGTTGTATCATATGAGAGCTTTCCAAAATGGCCAAGAACTCCATCAAATCCCATTTGAGCTAAGAGTTACGTCAATGGCAATATGCCTTCTTGTAACTGTCATGGCAAGGCAGATTTGTGCATTTTGCTCGATTTGATCAAATTATGCAAATGACAAACAAGTTTATCCATCTAAATACCTCAGGGGGAGACCAAGGAGGAACACACATTGATCCATCAGCCTTCAAAGTCTTTGGAACCAAAAGTAGCATGCCAAACCTAAAAATGCCTAAAAGGGGGACAAGACTCCAATTTTGTTTTGGAGCATTCAATGGATGCACCAAGGTGGCATGAACTGAGCCTTTTCCAACTGAATGAGTCAAAGATGATCTCTGAACTAGGGAACCAAAGGCCTGTGCTCAAACTTCTAGTCAATGGCTAGAGGAGACTTAAGATTCCAAAGTGATGCAATTGGACAATGAGCTGCTGCAGTTGCCATTCACTATTGCTTGCAAAACAAACTTGCTCTACTATAAATAGAGCTCATTTGTGCTCAGTTTAAGTACACCAAAGGCCTACAACACTTGCCTTTCTCAAAATCATCTTCTTACTCTCAAAAATGCCTTTCTTAGCAAGTCACTATCGAATTTTTCAGTAGAGAGCAATTCCACTCGAACCAATTGCTCTAACACCTCATAAACATTATATGTGAGTTGATCAAACACTAAACACACAACTGTAACACTGATTTCTCAGAATCACCAGCCAGTTGCTCATGTTTTAAACCAAGTTGCAGTTGAGATGCCATGAAGTGATCCAACCATTTCCAGTCAAGTCCAAGCATTCAAACACACTCCATATGGTGTAGGGAAGCTGTTCAGATCATCACAACTCATCTGTAACACCTCCAACTCAAAAATACCTTGCTCTTGCTGTCACGACCTTCAAGTAATCCTAAACTTGGTCATCTCTTAATCTATGCATATTTCCTCGCACAATACTTTTGCCAAATGTTCATAATCAAGCATAGAATGTTTCCCCTCAATTAATTGCTTTGTTTGAATCGTGTATCAAAATTCTCAGCCTTCATGCAAATTTTAGGGTTCTTGAGGTTTTGTCTTGATTTCTTATTCCATGCTTAAAATAAATGAAATTAAAGACCATAGACATGATCGTGAGGTGAAAACGAGCAGATTGATATGTGGATTGTGTGATTTCATCAAGTATTCAGTGAGATTGGATAGAAAATACAAATTTGAGCAAAACTCCCTTCGCGCGTGTTCTTGGCCCATGTTCTTGGCGCCTTTTTCACAAATTTGAATATTTGAATTTTGTGATTTTATTTAATTGATTCAAAAATTAATTTCTCTGAATTTTAATGATTTTGAGTTGATTCTTTTTTTAATAATTCACAAATATGTTAAAATATTTTATTTTGCCAAAAATTCCCAAAAATATTATTTATTCCATATACTTGATATTTTTGCAAAGAATTAATCTTTTATTTGTTTTTTAACATTTAAAATATTTTTGACTCCTTGATTTTCCAAATTTAATTGGTTTCCAATCATTTTGTGGATATAAACATGATTTTTGAAACATTGATCCAAGATCACCACTCATTTTTCACATGTTTTCAATACTTTTTATTAATTTTTTAACAAAATTAATTCCTTTTAAAACTAAATTAGGGTTTTGATTAATTCAACCCTCATCAATCATTTTCAAACACTCACGGGGCTCTAATAGAGTGTAAGACCCAATCCCCTTTTAACCAAAATTTTTTGGGCCTCAGGTATTGTATAAGTCCCTCGACGTTAAAAGAATCTCGGCGTGATCGCCATTTCAGAACAAAAACAATTCTGGGCATACCCTCATGTTGTAAGTCCCACTTTTCTTTTTCAAAACCTTTTTGGGCCTCTAAAAGAGTGTAAGACCCAACCCCTTTGTAAATAATACCTTTGGGCCTCACACATTGTATAAGTCCCTCTGTATATTTTCAAACGTTCAGCGCGATCGTCGCCTTTTTAACAAATCAACTGGGTTTCTCCTTGAGCTATAAGGCCCATCTTTATTCATTTTCAAACTCTTTGGGCCTCTAATAGAGTGTAAGACCCAACCCCTTTTTTGAAACCAAAATGATTTGGGCCTCAGATGTTGTATAAGACGCGCTGTGTTTTCAAAAACCTCGACGCGATCGCCGTTTTCAAACAAATAACCTTGGGCTTCTCCTTGAGTTGTAAGTCCTATCTCTTGTACAAAAATGAATCTTTGGGCCTCTAATAGAGTGTAAGACCCATCCCCTTGTACATAAAAACTTTTTGGGCCTCAGTTGTTGTATAAGTCCCGATACAATCTTTAAGACAACGGTGCAATCATCGTTAAAACTTGGGCCTCTCCTTTAGCTGTAAGCCCCAACAATCTTTTCAAAGCACTTTCTCCTTTGATTTTGAATTCAAATATACGTTGTTATTCAAATATTCTCGGTGAACCTTTTCTCAGACTGTCACCCTTAGAAATTGTCAAAGAAACTCTAACTCCCCAGAGATGATCTTTTCTCTGTGAATGGCATCTCTTGAATTTCTTCCAAATTCTCGAACTTTCCTTGAATGATCTCTTCTCTATGAATTGCATTTCTTGAACTTCTCTTGGTTTGGGGACCCACTGGCCTCCTAAAAGCATCCCCGTCTCCTCTTGGATGTTGTACAAGGACTATTCGGCTTCTTAGTAGTTCTCATGCCTTCTCTTGGGCTTAATACAAGGACCCTGACGACCTCTTAAAAGTATAAGACAGAACTTAGTAATCCTTTGCTAGAGCAGTCTTTCCAGCGTCAAAACTCCGGCCATTTTAGGGTTGATACTCATCCCTTAATTCCCGCGCCTCCTCTTGGGTATTGTACAAAAGATAAAACTCTAGACTTGGACAGTCTAAACCTCTTGAGTCTCAAAGACATTCTCAAGTTCCTTTCAAACATAGGAAAAAACACCGATCACTCTGGATCAATCTCCAGCAGAAACTTGGTCTCTCTCATGAGAGTTCCCCATACTTGGACCCGCTTCAGGATCTCAATAATCCTCAGCAGTAAGTCAGCCTCCTCTTTGGCTTTGTACAAATGATTTTCCCCAGTGGAGCTAACCTTTTCAGACTCTCTTGTTGAGTCAATCACTTTTAGCCTACGTCTTGGGCTTTGTACAAGACATGTAAAAAACACTCTCTTGTTGAGTATAAAAGATTCTTTTGTTGAGTCAATCTCCTTTTAGCCTCAATCTCGGGCTTTGTACGAGACAACAAATCACTCGCTTGTTGAGTATAAAAGACTCTCTTGTTGAGTCAATCAACCTTTAGACTCTCTTGTTGAGTCAATCACCTGTTCAAGACTCTCTTGTTGAGTCAACCGTTTTAGCCTCCATCTTGGGCTTTATACAGGACAGATAAAAGTACTCTCTTGTTGAGTCAAACCCTTTCAGCCTCCATCTAGGGCTTTATACAAGATACATTCTCCCCAACAGAGTCAAAATCCCTTTTAGCCTCAATCTTGGGCTTTGTACGAGACATAAAGAACATTTTCCCCAAAAAAGTCAAACTTCCCGCCTCCTCTTAGGATTTGTATAAAGAAGCCCCCGGTTGAGTCAATCAACCTCTTAGCATCAAACTTGTGCTTTGATCAGGGCACACAAAAATCAACAATTCCCTCAGAGGAAGTCCAATCCCTCTTTAGAGATGACAAATTCTCTCTCAGTCATAACTTTTTTGCTTCAATCTTGGGCTTTGAACAAGACACAAATACCCTTTTAGCTTCAATCTTGGGCTTTGAACAAGACACCAAAACATCTCTTTCCTCCCATAGAATAGGAGGAACTATGATCGCTCTGATTTCCCTGTTTCGTTAAACAGGAATACATAGGCAAAAGATTGCGAAATCTTAGCGAGCATACTAATAAAAAAACTCAAAGTCCAGTACTTTCACACATCCATCAAAAACATCAGACCTAGTACCTTACCAAAATCCTCCTGTACAGTCACGACACTCCGTTCTTAAACGAAATACCCTAAAGACAGACCCCCTATTTTGATAGCATCTGTAAACCAACAGTTTTGACTGTTTAACCTCAGTATGCAAGCAGGGTTAATTGGAGACATCTATTTCCCTTTCTTAATCAGCTTCACAGGATAAAAAATGAATCGAAATGTAGTACCAAAGCGATAGTGATTTGAAACCACAAAAATCGCGCTACATAAAAAATGGCGACCACAGTGGGAGTATGTTCTTTCTTACAGTATTAGGTGGAAAACTTTAAGCTCATAAAATACCACAGAAATGACGACTCTGTTGGGGAGTCATTGTTTGTATAGGATCATAGGATTATAGAGGTCTAGGATGTTAGGACAAATATATATACTGCATTTCCTTATTGATATCTGTGTTTATTTTTCTGCTAATGGGAATGCGTGTGATACCGCATGTGGAAAGATTGAGTATACACCTAAGATAAGTGATGGCACTAGACGGGTAATCTTACGGGGAGTGAATCCCAGATAAGAGGTCCCGGTCGACCATCGGATCAGTGGAGATGCCCTTTGCGGATTCAATGCATATACGACTTCGGTTGTTGAAAGCAGATTGTTTGATTGGGTTATCTGAGAAGCTGAGGATTTTAGTAGACTGAAACCATTTTGTAATGCGGAAGCTATCGGAAATAGCTGTCACGCGATACTACCCTCATTTGAGATTACTCTAAGATACTACAGCTCGCTGGCGATCCGCTTACTGTCGTTATCCCAAGAGGGGTCAGTGATTTTGAGGACAGGTACAAAAATCACCAGTATAACCATTGGGGATGGGTAGAGCCTTGACTTCATGACATCGACCCTTTGACCCCATGTTTTTTCTATGTTTTTGTGTGCTTCATTCATGCATTTATTTCATTAAAAAACTTTAAACAAAGAAAAATCTTCTCTTCTAGTCTCTCTTTTTCAAATTAAACTAAGACAATGATTGCAAATGTCAGATAAAGAGATTGCTAATGGATTTCGGTAGAAGAAAGACTCATAAGTACACCTTCAAGGTTCCAAAACTAGAGGATTTAAGAGGTCTAGCAAGGATGATAACCAACCCTGAGGCTTTGAGAGCTAAGTACGGGGGACTGCTGTCTCTGTTAAGGGTCCATGTAATTGATGAAATACTGGTTATGCTCATTCAGTTCTACGGTACGGTCTATCACTGTTTCACATTCCCGGATTATCAACTAGCACCAACACTGGAGGAGTACTCTCACCTAACTGATTTACCCATTACTGACCAATCTCCGTTTTCTGGACTGGAAGAAATTCCAAAGGATCAAACCATTACAAGAGCAATCTATTTGGATGAGTCAGAAGTCAGGACTCACATGATCATTAAGGGTGGTATCCAGGTTTTGCCAGCCCAATTCTTGATAAAGAAAGCTCTCTACTTTGCTAGTATAGGGAACGTGGACGCTTTCGAAAGCATCTTTGTTTTGCTTACCTACGGGTTATTTCTGTTTCCCAACATTGATAAATTCGTTGATATCAATGCCATTAAGATTTTTCTAATTGGAAACCCTGTACCGACCCTGCTCGCAGATGCTTATCATTCTGTACACTTAAGGAATTTGTACAGTGGAGGAATGATCACATGCTGTGTCCCCCTGCTATACAAATGGTTCATTTCTCATTTTCCAAAGTCTGCTGCATTTTGGGATCAAAAGAATACTTTACGTTGGTCGCAAAGAATCATGTCTCTTACCAACTCTGACATCGATTGGTACAATCGAATTTATGATGGGATCAGAATCATTGACCGTTGTGGAAACTTCCCTAATGTATCCTTTATAGGAACTAAATGAGGAATTAACTATCATCTAGTTTTAGTTCGTCGTCAACTCGGATACCCGATGAGGCATGTCCCGTGTAATGCTCATCTGGAAGGTCTTTTCTTCAAGGAAGGAGAAAATGACAGGGCACTAAAGACAGATATAGTGCATGCCTGGAAACTCAGTGGAACCTTATCTCCACTGGGTACAAACTAGAGCTCTCAAGCTGAGGATGCCTTACCCTCATCAGGAAGTTCTTCCATTAAGGGACCATTTCCTTTACATTATGTCTGATACGGAAAAACTTCAGGTGACTCTCAACAAAGTTCAACATGAGAAGAGGTCTTGGAAGAACAAGTACCGTATTCTCAATGTGGAGTGCAAGAAAATACGACAACTATTAAGAGAAAAAGATGCTCTGATTGAGATTTTAGAGCAACATGCTATAGAAAATCAGGATGACCAAAGGAATTTGCTCGCTTATTTCACTTGGCAAAGGAATGACAACCTGACAACGGCTCCAGAGCCCCGGTCAAAGAAAAGGAAAATGCCAGAACCAGCACCTGAGCCCCCCTCAGAGAGGACTCGGGGCCCATAAGTTTATATTTCCTTTTACAGCACTATGTAAATTACTGTAATTCCATTTCCGCAATCTTTGAATTCAATAAAAGGGGTCTTCCCCACTATTTGATATTTGCAACCCAATTGTCGAAGTTTATTTTAATTAAACAAAAAAATATATAATCATTGCATATCATTAATCATTCTCACGTAACACATTCTTCTTACCTACGAATCTCACGTTTGCATCTCGGTTCTAGAGTCAAACTGTCTCATTCGTACAATACTCGGGCCAATCGACAGAAAAAGATGGATGATCTCGACGAAGAGAATAGAGAGTTGAGGGAAGAGATCGACATTCTGAAAGAGGATCTGAGAAAGCTTCATAACGACATGCAAGCTCTAGCAGAAGCTCTGATGCAACAACAAAGGACTGTGATCTCAAAGATCACATCAACACCCATAGTAGAGAAGTATGATCCTCGATATACCATGCCTAAAGATCGTCCCTGGGGCATGCCACTCAACTATATCCTGGAAGGATATATTCCGCCGATCACTGAAGATTCAGAAACTGCAGCAGGAATCGCTGGGCATGAAGGTTACAAACTTCGGGAAAGCGAAGATGCCAGGGGCATGACAGTAACTCCTGAAGGTTATAAACTTCAGGAAGCACCACGAGTCTCGACCGTAATGACTATACCATAACCTGTGGTACACACTGTCCAGGAAGGACAGATTCCACAGATACCTTCTGGTGGAAACGAATGTATGGATAACAAAATGAAGGAGTTCCAGGAATAGTTCCTGGAAATGCAGAAATAGCAGCAAGCCCTCCGCAGTCAGGATCTATTTGGAAAGGACACCGCAGACCTTTGTTTGGTCCCCAATGTGAAATTTCCGCACAAGTTCAAAGTTCCCGAATTTGAAAAGTACAAGGGTAACTCTTGCCCTTAAAGCCATTTGGTGATGTATGCTCAGCGAATGTAAACTCAGATAAAGAACCAGGAGCTACTGATTCACTATTTTCAGGAGTTTAACCGGTGCCGCACTCAAATGGTACATGGGTTTAAACCGCACTAAGATCGGCACTTTCAGAGATCTTGGTGCTGCTTTTGTTCAACAATATAAGTATAACCTGGACATGGCACCGGACCGAGATCAACTCAGAGCCATGTCACAGAAGGACAAGGAAACCTTTAAGGAGTACGCTCAGAGATTGCGTGAAATTGCCGCCCATATTTGTCCACCTCTTGAGGAAAAAGAGATGACAAAGATCTTCTTAAAGACCTTGAGCTCATCCTACTATGACCGAATGGTCGCCAGTGCACCCAGTGACTTTACTGAAATGGTAGGCATGGGAGTTAGTCTCTAGGAAGCAGTCTGAGAAGGACGTTTAGTTAAAGACGTTGGATCATCAAGTAGTACAAAACGATACGGTAGTGCTCTCCCTAAGGAAAAAGAGCAAGATATTGGCAATATCTCTCTCGGAAAGCAAAGGCGACGGTACCAACCAGTAGCAGTTGTAACTCCTGCTATTAACTATGCGCCTGTTCCTACGTATCAACCTCAGGTTGCTCAAAGTCAACTGAATCAACAACAATTTCAGTAAAGGACACAACAGCCTCTTCAGCAGGCCCGTCCTCAATACAACAACAACCGTACAACGCGACCACCAGGGTTCAACCCAATACCCATGTTGTACGTGGAACGGTTTCCATTATTACTGGTCAAGGGGCATGTCCAAACCAGGTCTCCTCTTACAATACTGGAAAATCTGCCTTTTTGGTTCAAAGCGGATCAGACTTGCCCATAACATAGAAAACTGTCTCAGTTTCAAATCCGATGTGCAAAAGTTTGTTAGGAGCGGGGTCTTATATTTCAAAGATACGAATCCGAATGTTCTCACGAACCCGCTGCCTCAACATGAGAAAGTTGCAGTAAATTTGATAGAGGGAGAGTCCAACAACAGCTATCAAATTCATGATGTACTCTTATTAAGGGCCAACCTGGTTAAGATGCATCGCAGACAGAGCAGATACGGTCATGTACCATCTCACAATTATCACCAGTGTGATATCTGCTCTAAAAACAATCAAGGATGTTCTGTGGTGCAATCAGCTCTACAGGAACAATTGGATCTCAGATGGATCCAAGAGCACCGAGTTCATGGAGTTAACATGACTTATGCAAATTCCAACATCATTCAGAACCACGACATCCGTGCAATGAATGTCAACTTGGTGGCAATCCACTCAAGGCAAAACCAGTATCATAATCTGCCGCGGCACGATTATAATTCCTGTCTGACTTGCTCGGTAAATAAACAGGGATACTCTTTTGTTCTAGAGGCCCTCCAGTGTCAGAGGGATCTTGGGTGGATCCAGGACTACCATGATAGAAATCCTTATCAAGTTAACATGATTCAATCTTCGATATTCGTTTGATGAATACCAGCTTGGTGGAGTTACACGCCAAGCAAGTCCAACACGGTTTTCTCACTTCACATGATTATCTGAGCTGTAAAGTATGTTGTGAGAGTAACCAAGGGTGTGCACTCATTCAAAGAACTTTACAACACTTGTTAAACCATTGGTGGCTTCTGATCTATCTAAACGAAGACATGCAACAAATCAGTGTGATAAACGGGAACCCTAATAGACATCAAAGTCAGGATGTCCGATCTATGGAAATAGACCTGGTAAGCTTACACTGCATTCAAAGCGGATGTGGCCAGGTGCCACCACATAACTACGAGCACTGTAGAGTCTGCTCGGAGAATAACCAAGGATGCTACCTCGTGCGAGCAGCTCTTCAAAGTCAGTTGGACCACAAGGAGATTCAACCGTGTCTGAGTTCTAGATCAATCAACTGGATGTCAGACTATTTTGCTGATCAGATTAAGGATGTTGTCGTGATCTATGAGCGCGAAGGGACTAAAGATATTTGTACCATCATCCCTCTACTTGAAGAATCGAAGGTTCTTAACCAAGAACTGATTGAAGTTGCTTATGACAGTCAGAGAAATCAGAAGGCTCCTGTAGTTATCTATTTGCCAGGACCAGTGTCGTACAAGTATGATAAAGTTATCCCTTACAAATATGGTGCAACAACAATTGAGAATGGAAAGGAAATTCCATTACCCTCCGTCGTGAATATTGCAGACATCAGTCGAGTAACAAGGAGCGGCCGAATCTTCAACAGAGGAGTTGAAGAACCTAACAGAGAAAAGGAACTTCAGATAGAAGCTCCTAATCCACCAGTCGGTCAGGCCAGTAATCCCGACCTTTCAAGGAACGATGATGAGATGCTGAAGCTCATCCAAAGGAGTGAATACAACATTATTGATCAACTGTTGTAAACTCCTTCAAAGATCTCTGTGTTATCTCTTTTACTCAGTTCCGAAGCCCACAGAGAGGCTGTACAGAAAGTCTTAGAACAGGCCTTCGTGGAACAGGATGTGTCAATAAGACAATTCGACAACATCATCTCCAACATCACTTCCTGCAACAACTTGGGGTTTAGTGATGAGGAATTGCCAGAAGAAGGCAAAAGTCACAACATGGCGCTCAATATCACAGTTAACTGCCAGGACGATGCCTTAGCCAGTGTACTGGTAGATACCGGATCGGCTCTCAACGTTATGCCGAAGTCCACTCTAATGCGACTATCACTCAAAGGATCTCCGATGAGATGTAGTGAAGTCGTCGTCAAAGTATTTGACAGATCCTGAAAAATGGTTATCGGCGAAGTCGACCTTCCCATAACTATCGGTCCTCACACTTTCCAAGTCACTTTCTAGGTCATGGACATCCGAGTAACATACAACTGTTTATTGGGAAGACCTTGGATACACCAGGCTGGGGCAATCACTTTGACACTTCACCAGAAGCTGAAGTTCGTCAAGAATGACCAACTCGTCACGGTCTGTGGAGAACAAGCCTTGATCGTAAGTAACCTTTCACTTGTGTAGAACCCGAGGAGGTTATTGGAACTCAATTCCAGGCACTTTCGGTAAGCAATGAGAATCAATTAGAGAAAGGAACATCGATCTCCTCGTACAAAGATGCTCTCGAGGTGATCAAAAGTAATAATGCAAAGGGGTGGGGACAACTTGTCATTCCTACTAACAATAAAACAAAGAAGGGTCTTGGTTTTTCTGCAACCTGTACCCAGATAACTACTAACGATGAAAGTATTCATCCCATTCAAAACTTCTTCCATAGTGGAGGTTTCCTTCACCCAGTGTCTCAAGAAGTACATACCATCAACGAGGGAGATTCCTCCGACACAGATGAGGAATGGAAGTCCTACCTTAACGAGGACGGTTATATGTCTCAGGAAGAGGTGCCTACGCCATTTTGCTATCCTACACAGAGTCCGAGATTTATACCAAGGTCAGACGTCGAAATGATATACGGAGATTGTGATCCAGAAGGATGTCGTGCTCCACCAAACTCATTAGAGGAGGACACTCTGATGAAAGACAACTTTGACCATGACTATTATGGCCTGATGGATGGCCTGCCGATGTGGCAGCCCTACCCAGGAAACTTGGGGCAAGAAAATTAGCCGAACAATGAAAATCAGCTGAGCATCATTAAAAAGAATACCTGCGTCCCCACCATGTCATGGGATCATTATTCAGGGGTATTCAGAACACATCCAGCACGACGATGAATTGGCAAAGCTTGCCAGACTAGAATTCATCAACTACACTTTTCCCGAGGTCAACGTCATCGAGAGAGATGACTCCTCCAGTTCCAAAGAAGTATGGGACACCCTGGGACAACCAAGTGGTAGATACGACTTCATGGTCAAGTATACCGCTCCAGAAAGATCTCGTATCAGGCTTGAGGACATCCAACCAACTGGATGGGGAGATTTACCTGAGAGCACAAATACTATGCAAAATACAACTGAGGAATCCTCCTATGACAACTCTGCTTGGGAGACAGATTCCAATGATCTTGCTCTACAAGAAATCAGCGTTATTTTTGGAGACAAATCAAGGAAGGTACTAGACTTTGTGATTCACCAAGGAGTTTGCCGCCAATGGGTTGCAGTCGATGTTCCGAAGATCGTTCATAAGTCTAAGTAATTTTCGTCTTTATCTTAACCTTTCACCCTGCCCAGGTGAGACAGATGTTTTGATAGGGCTCACTTTTCTGTAAATACCTCTTCGCTTCGCCCAAAGCGACTGAGTTTTGATTTATAGGGCTGTAGTTTCAAGAATCGACTAAATCATAAATAAAATAACGTCGTTCTGTAATTTCCGCATTAATTGTTGTCTTCTCTTTTCGCTTTTTCAGAAAATGGTAACCCTAAAAAACAACTCAAATAATAAAAACAAGCAGTTTTCCAAAAAATTTACACTGCACACACCCTTGCATTTTCTCTATCTCTTGTAAAAAACAATCATCACGTCATGCAGATTGCTTATTTTAAACCCCATTGAAACATACGATCCAATGCCTTCTCCCAACTTTGAATTCCCGGTATTTGAGGCTAAAGAAGAAGATGACAAAGAAATTCCAGAGGAGATCTCCCGATTACTCAGACAAGAGGAAAGGTCCATCGAACCTTACAAAGAGCCGTTGGAAACGGTCAACTTGGGTTCAGAGGAAGAGAGAAAAGAGGTCAAGATTGGGGCACTGCTCAGTCCAACTGTCAAAGAAAGTCTGACAAAGCTTCTCAAAGAGTTTCCCGATGTATTCGCTTGGTCCTATAAGGATATGCCAGGGTTGGATACCAGCATCGTGGAACATCATCTACCGTTGAGATCAGAATGTTCGCCAGTAAAATAGAGGTTGAGACGGACTCACCCGGACATGGCCATCAAAATCAAGGAGGAAGTACAGAAATAGATTGACGCGGGTTTTCTCGCCACATCGGAATATCCTCAATGGTTAGCCAACATAGTACCCGTTCCGAAAAAGGATGGAAAGGTCAGAATGTGTGTAGACTATAGGGATCTGAACAAAGCCAGTCCAAAGGATGACTTTCCCTTACCGCACATTGACATACTGGTAGACAATACAACAAAGTTCAAAGTATTCTCCTTCATGGATGGATTCTCGGGCTATAATAAAATCAAAATGGCGCCAAAAGATATGGAGAAAACTTTATTCATTACCCCATGGGGTACCTTTTGTTACAAGGTAATGTCGTTCGGTTTAAAGAACGCCGGGCAACCTATCAAAGGGCCATGACTACTCTTTTTCATGACATGATACACAAAGAAATAGAGGTATATGTCGATGATATGATTGAAAAATCTAAAACAGAAGAGGAACATGTGACCCACCTGTCAAAACTATCCGAGCGTTTGATAAAGTACAAACTCCGCTTGAATCCCAATAAGTGCATATTCGGTGTCCGTTCAGGGAAACTTCTAGGGTTCATCATCATCCAGAAAGGAATTGAGGTTGATCCTGACAAGGTCAAGGCCATTCAAGAAATGCCTTCTCCGTGAACTGAAAAACAAGTCAGGGGGTTCCTGGGACGTCTGAATTACATTTCCCGATTTATATTCCTCATGACTGCGACATGTGCGCCAATTTTCAAATTACTCAAAAGGAATCAGGATTGCGTTTGGACAGAAGATTGTCAAACCGCCTTCGACAGTATCAAGGAATATCTGTTGAACCCACCGATTCTGTCACCTCCAGTGGAAGGAAGACCACTGATCATCTACCTAACAGTCTTGGAAGACTCAATGGGTTGTGTACTTGGCCAACAAGACGAAACCAAAAGGAAAGAGTCTGCCATTTACTATTTGAGCAAGAAATTCACCGACTACGAGACTCGGTACACTATGCTTGAAAAAACTTGTTGTGCTCTGGCTTGGACAGCCAAATGTCTTCGCCAGTATATGATTCGCCACACTACTTGGTTAATCTCCGAAATGGATTCGATCAAGTATGTCTTTGAAAAGCCTGCTCTCACAAGAAGGATCGCCCGTTGGAAGATGTTGTTATCAGAATACGACATCGAGTACCATGCTCAGAAAGCCGTTAAAGGAAGTGTTTTAGCCGATCATTTGGCTAATCAACCGATTGACGATCAGGAATCAGTCGGATTTAACTTCCCAGACGAGGATGTCATGTACTCGAAAATGAAAAATTGCGATGAACAACTACCCAGTGAAGGGCCAGAACCAGGTTCCCAATGGGGACTAATTTTTGACGGAGCTGTCTATCATTATGGAAACGGAATTGGGGCAATCATTATAACACCTCAAGGTACCCACATTCCTTTCACCGTCCGACTGACATTCAAGTGTACAAACAACGAGGCCGAATATAAAGCTTGTATCATGGGTCTCGAAGAAACGATCGACTTGAGAATTAAGAACTTGGATGTATATGGCGACTCAACCCTGGTTGTCAATTAGATCAAAGGAGATTGGAACACATACCAGTCCGGGCTGATCCCTTACAAAGATTATGCAACATGGTTGTTACCCTTCTTCAACAGAGTTGAGTTCCACCACATCCCTCGTGAAGAGAATCACATGGCTGATGCATTAGCCACTCTCTCTTCCATGATTAGCATAGGTCAATGGAACAAATTACCTAAGATTGACATAATGCACCTTGAACGGCCCGCTTACATCTTTACGATTGAAGCAGTCATAAACGACAAACCTTGGTATCACGATATCAAATGTTTCCTTCAGAAACAAGAGTACCCTCCTGGGGCATTCAAAAATGACCGAAAGACCCTCAGGAGATTAGCAGGAAATTTCTTCTTGAGCGGTGATACACTCTATAAGAGAAACTTTGACATGGTCTTGCTCTGATGTGTAGACAGACCAGAAGCAAACATGCTGATAAAGGAAATTCACGAAGGATCCTTTGGCACTCATGCCAACGGACACGCAATGGCAAAAAAAATTCTAAGAGCAGGGTACTATTGGTTGACCACGGAATCCGATTGCTACAAGTACATGAGGAGGTGTCACAAGTGTCAAATATACGCTGACAAAATCCATGTACCGCCAACACATCTCAAAGTTATCTCTTCCCCATGGCCTTTTTCCATATGGGGAATCGACATGATTGGCATGATCGAACCCAAGGCTTCAAACGGACATCTGTTCATCCTGGTAGCCATTGATTACTTCACCAAGTGGGTCTAAATAGCGTCATACGCCAATGTAACCCGACAAGTGGTGGTCCGATTTATCAAAAACAATATCATCTGCCGTTATGGCGTTCCTAGCCAGATCATTACTGATAATGGATCTAACTTGAACAATAAGATGATGAAAGAATTATGCATTGAGTTCAAGATCGAACATCATAACTCATCTCCCTACCGACCTAAGATGAACGGAGCGGTAGAAGCGGCTAACAAGAACATCAAGAAGATTGTTCAGAAGATGGTTGTAACCTACAAAGACTGGAATGCAATGCTACCCTTTGCTCTTCACGGTTATCGCACATCTGTCAGCACTTCAACAGGGGCAACCCCTTTCTCTCTAGTATATGGCATGGAAGCCGTGCTCCCCATAGAAGTAGAGATCCCATCAATCTGGGTATTGATGGAAGCCAAGCTAACAGAGGCGAAATGATGTCAAAGTCGACACGACGAATTAAACCTGATCGAAGAAAAGTGAATAAAGGCGATATGCCATGGTCAGTTGTATCAACAAAGGATGAAGAAGGTGTTTGACAAAAAGGTCTGACCTCGCGTCTTCAGAAAAGGAAACCTAGTGCTCAAGAAAATACAATCATTTCTCACTGATTCCCGGGGCAAATGGACTCCGAATTATGACGGCCCTTATGTGGTCAAGAAAGCTTTCTCAGGCGGTGCCCTGAGACTTGCAACCATGGACGTAGAGGAATTTTCCTACCCCACAAATGTTGACGTAGTTAAGAAATACTTCCCCTAAATAAAAAAAATCGTCTCGGTGGATTGAAAACCCGAAAGGGCGGTCCAGGCAAAAATTAGAGACATAAGCAAAAATCATCCCGATGGATTGGAAACCTCGAAGTACAATCCAGGCAAAAGTTGGTAGAAGGATAGCGGTCGTTATGTTTCAATGTAACCCTTTTCCCTTAAATTACCATTTTCTAACTTTGTAAATACTCTATGGAATCACGCGCTTGGCTGATTTCCATCCTATCAATAAAATTTGAGCCCTAGTGCTTTTGTTTGCAATTATTATCTGTTTTAGCTTTACAGAACGACATTTTAATATGATCAACGATTCTTGAAATAAAACAAAAATGAATTTTTACTTGTCAAAATTTTCTACTTTTAAAACAAAGATGGAAATTTCTTTTGACTGTTGAACATCGATTGCTTCTCCAGAAGTAATCGAGCTTCAAAGTGCAGAATCAAAGTACTCCTTCTAAACCAGTACACCTGAGTGAAGGATCAACTGTGTCAGAGACCATGTTCCGTCCGACACCCTCGGTAGAGCTCTTATCTCCTAAGCCCGACCAACGGTTTCCCCCACAGGGATTATCTTTCCTAAGCAAGGCAGAATTGCTATTTTGGACCCAGTGGTACTTCTTCGTCCCCTGCAGTGGCCGAGTATCCAGTCATGTTCATCCACTAGTCTGTATGTCGCGTCAGTTTTGTTAGCATAAACATACATATATCATGCATTACTGATTTACATCCATATTCATATTGCATCACTATCACTCTAGTCAGTCTTGTTCCCAAGTGATAAAAGTCCTCTCAATCGAGTTGTTAGTTCTTTCCTTGTCAGGAAATGTCGTGTCTGAACAATCTCTCCTCAGGTTCATTTCTGGATTAAAGGTGGTTCTTTGACCACTTTGATAACTTGAACCTCTGAAAAGCCAGAGAGCTTTCGATAAACGTCACTCTTTACCATTGAAGATGATATTTTCGCTTTCCCGGATTAAGGAAAATCCCCAGAGAAAGCCTCTTAATCAAAGATTCGGCAATACAGAAGTTCTCCTTCAGAAAATTCGCTGACAAAAAAGGTCATCAGTACCTCAGGATTGGATTGCATCACATGGAATTCCTCCGAGAAGATCTCGAGGAAAAGTATGATGTAATATCCCTAAGTAGGAAACAGTCTCTCAAGAGACTCGTTTTCCCTAGTAGAGTCAACAAATGGCGTCTCCCACAGAGAAGTTTGTGCTCCTCTATGGCTCAGACGAATAAGTTTCCCCAGCAAGTTTGACATCAAAGGTTTTTCCATCAAATGGCATCTCCCAGGAAAAGTCGGCGAGAAGTTTGAGGAAAACCGCTACGAACAGCGTCCCTTGTCAAGAAAGTTTATTGACAAAAGAAACTGAGACCAGTTCCTTGGTAGGAAACCAGGATCGAGGGGAAGTTTATATCAAAAACTGAGACTAGGTCCTTGGTAGGAAACCAGGATCGAGGGGAAGTTTACATCAGAAACTGAGACCAGTTCCTTGGTAGGAATCCAGGATCGAGGGGAAGTTTACATCAGAAACTGAGACCAGTTCCTTGGTAGGAAACCAGGATCGAGGGGAATTTTACATTAGAAACTGAGACCAGTTCCTTGGTAGGAAACCAGGATCGAGGGGAAGTTTATATCAGAAACTGAGACCAGTTCCTTGGTAGGAAACCAGGATCGAGGGGAAGTTTATTTCAGAAACGGAGACCAGTTTCTTGGTAGGAAACCAGGATCGAGGGGAAGTTTCTACCTTTTCTAAGCATCATTGCTTAGCAAAAGAATATGGATGGGCAAGCTGCCATTCATAACCACCATCAAAATTTCGGGTATTCCGATATTTAATCCTCTTGCACCCCGAATGCCCGAATACCTTCGCCATTCACACCTTCGGGTCCAAGAAGATTAAATAGGGGCATCTGTCATACCCCAAATTTTGACCACTAAGATTCCCCATCATTGTGCAAACCATCATCACAATCTGGATGAACAATCATACCTCATTAGCCTCCCTAAATATGGGTGCGCATCCACTACAATCAAACTTAGGGTTTCAAGCCCTCTCAGAGCTCTTAGACAAAGGATCAATCAAGGAATGACATGATCTTCAACTTGTCTAAACCTCTCAAACATCCACAATGGATCAAGAGGACTCCAACATCAAGGATCAAGCACAAGGCTGCAACATTCCAAGTGGATTAAGCCTCAAGATCGCCAGTGTCACCAAATTAGGGTTTTGGTCGACCAGATCTCCAGATGGAATTTTTTCTCTGGGCATAAGCCAATGCTTCAAAGCACAACCCAAAATACTCTAAGGGGCCTCATGGACTGGATCATCAAGTCAATTTAACCTCAGGGGATGCATTCATAAAAAAAATCAGGAATTAGGGTTTCATGACCTAATTAACCCCTAAGTTGACTTTTGGGACAAAGCATGAGTCAAAACCTCAAGACATGATTTGGGGGTCCCTAATACACTACATTGATCCATTTGCAACAATGGATTGATCCAAGAAGCTTGATTCACAAGTTTCAAGTTCATCAGAACCACAGTTAGGGTTCGCGGAAAAAGTCAATTGTGCCTTTGACTTTTGACCAGGACATGCTCCCAAACCTTGGGACATGATTCAATACACCCTATAACACCTATGAAATCAATCCATCAAGTTTGATTTAGGTCAAGGACTTGATTTCATAGAGGATCGCACAGTTTGGAATTCATTTGATAAAAAGTCAACTGTGCCCTAAAGTCAAAGTTTAACTTTTTGATTTTTTGATCAATTATGGTTCCCTAACCCTAAAATGATGTTAATGTGTGATTGGAATCGTCATTCATCAAGAAAAATAAAAAAAAGTGGGATAACTTGTAAAAGGGGTAACCATAAAAAACTTAGAAATTTTCTAAGTTATGGAACAAAGTGGCTAGGGTACCAACTTCCAAGGATCATAACTTGTGATCCAAACAACCATTTTAGCTGATCCAAAGATGGATTTGTAGATCTCATGGCATACTTTAAAAGTGTCAACTACACCTCACTCCAATTCTTCATGGATTTTTAGCTATGAAGTGACCAAAATGATAAAAACATGAAAATGCCACTTTTTCCAACACTTAGTGAAATTTTCACTAAGTCAGAATCTGTTTCACTTTTTTCAAAATGTAAGGGCATTTTTCACTTAGATCTAAAAAGTGTCAAGACAAACTATGATCACCCACATGATGTATCATATGAGAGCTTTCCAAAATGGCCAAGAACTCCATCAAATCCCATTTGAGCTAAGAGTTATGACAATGGCAATATGCCTTGTTGCAACTGTCATGGCAAGGAAGATTTGTGCATTTTGCTCTATTTGATCAAATTGTGCAAATGACAAACAAGTTTATCCATCTGAACACCTTAGTAAGAGACCAAGGAGGAACAAACACTAATCTATCAGCCTCCCAAGTCTTTGGAACTAAAAGTAGCATGCCAAACCTAAAAATGCCTAAAAGGGGGACAAGACTCCAATTTTATTTTGGAGCATTCAATGGATGCACCAAGGTGGCATGAATTGAGCCTTTTCCAACTGAATGAGTCAAGGATGATCTCTGAACTAGGGAACCAAAGGCCTATGCTCTAACCTCTAGTCAATGGCTAGAGGAGACTTAAAATTCCAAAGTGATGTAATTGGACAATGAGCTGCTGCAGTTGCCATTCACTATTGCTTGCAAAACAAACTTGATTTACTATAAATAGAGCTCATTTGTGCTCAGTTTAAGTACACCAAAGTGTAGCGCAATTTTTGTGGTTTCGAATCACTATCGCTTTGGTACTACAGTTCGATTCATTTTTTATCCTATGAAGCTGATGAAGGAAGGGAAATAGATGTCTCCAACTAACCCCTGGCTTGCAAACTGGGGTTAAATAGTCAAAACTTTTGGTTTACAGATGCGGCTTTAGTTCGTGGGCCTCTCTCTGCTTATTTTGTTCAGAACGAAATACCGGGATTGTTCATGGGGAATTAGTGTGCTCGCTAAGATTCTTTTTCAATCTATGCCTGCGTATTCCCGAGATACGGAAATCAGAGCAATCGTAGTTCCTCCTATTCTATGGGAGGAAATGGTGTTTTGGTGTCTTGTTCAAAGCCCAAGACATGAAGCTAAAGGTGGTTTATATCTTGTTCAAAGCCTAAGATGTGAAGCTGAAGGGCCTATTTGTATCTTGTTCGAAGCCCAAGATGTGAAGCTAAAGGGTTTTGACTTTAGAGAGAATTTGTCATCCCTAAAGAGGGGTATTTGGACTGTTTGTCACAACTGTTGGGTGACTGATTATAAAGGAGAATTATTTTAACTGGGATATGTGAATCCAGCAATGCCATAATTTCCTTTATAGGGGATTTTTAACCTGAAGGAGAAGACTTTAACTCAGTGTAGAGCAATGCTATCTTTCCTTAGGAATTTCTCATGCTAAAAAGAGGGACTGTGGCATGGATGTAAATAATCCAGAGGCTTGCCGCTTACAGCAATTAGATGGGGGGAAAGGAGTTGTTGATGTTTGCATGCTGTGACCAAAGCATGATTTGATGCTAAAAGGTTGATTGAATCAAACGGGGATTTCTTTATACAAAGCCTAAGAGGAGGCTATTGACCCAACAAGAGGATGCTTTTGTGTCTCGTACGAAGCCCGAGATAGAGGCTAAAAGGTTTGACTCAACAAGAGAGTGTTTTTATATGTGTCTTGTACGAAGCCCAAGATGGAGGCTAAAAGGGTTTGACTTAACAAGAGAGTCTTTTATACTCACCAAGAGAGTGATTTTGTATCTCGTACGAAGCCCGAGATGGAGGCTGAAGGTTAACTCTGCTGGGGAGAATCATTGTACAAAGCCCAAGAGAAGGCTAGGGTTACTGTTTCAGTTGAGTGACAGGTCCAGTATGTTGGTTAAAAGAGAAAATCAGTTCTTATATGAGTAATGTTGTACTCATGGATTTGATCTGAGGACCGGGATTATTTCCTGTTCTTTAAGGAAATGGGGAATCCGAAGGGTATTGAGACTGCCCAAGTCTACGGGTGTTTTTTCCTATTTTTGAAAGGAACTTGAAAATGTCTTCGAGACTCAAGGAGATTAGACTGTCCAAGTCTAGAGTTTTATCTTTTGTACTATGCTTGAGAGAGATCAAGAGACAGTATGTTCGCCGTAGGAAGATCTAGACTCTTTGAAAGACTGTTCTATTAAGATGACTAATTTCTGTTCCTATACCTTTAAGAGGTCGTCGGGACAATTTGTACGAAGCCCAAGAGGAGGCGAGAAAAACTTTTAAGAAGCCGAAGGGACAATTTGTACGAAGCCCATGAGGAGGCTATCTTCCCGGAGGAAGAATCATTATACGAAGCCTAAGAGGAGGCTGTGAAAACTTCTAAGAAGCCGACAGGTCCTTGTACAATGCCTAAGAGGAGGCGGGGATGCTTTTAGGAAGCCTGTGGGTCCTTGCACTAAGCCCAAGAGGAGGCTGATGAACAGTTCCAGAAGGGGTTTCACTTGGAACATTGGCCTTCTGTATATGAACTATTCAAGGGGGAGATTTCTTAGATCTAGTTATCTAAAATTGTTGTAAAAGAAAATTCTCATGGTTTAGGTTATGTTGAAATATCCGAGAGAACGTCGGATGTAAGGAGACGAGGTTTTGTCTAGTTCTAGACGTAGTTGCCGGGGAAACTCTAAATATCTATACTAGTATTACACAGTCGATATGAGTTTATGAAAGAAGACTTACAGTGAAACAGCCCCACAATACAGTTATATACATATGAAAGCGGTAAATGAAAGCGGGTAATCACTTACTCGGTTGTAGAGCTTCCATGCTGTTTGGTTAGTTGTTCAACAATGAAATTGAAAATAACAATATGTTACAAAATCAAAGGAGGAAGTGCTTTTGAAAAGAAAATTGGGGCTTACAGCTCAAGGAGAGGCCCAGGGTTTTATCAGTGATCGCACTGTCGTTTTATACAGGGACTTATACAAGTGACTGAGGCCCAAGAAAGGTTTTCTGTACAAGGGGATGGGTCTTACACTCTCTCAAGAGGCCCAAGATGATTGAAAGTTAACAAATATGGGTCATATAGCTCAAGGAGAAGCCTAATGGTTAATTTTGAAAAGGGCGACGATCGTCCCGAGGTTTTGAAAACACCGCGGGTCTTATACAATGACTGAGGCCCAAAATTTTTTGGTTTCAAAAAGGGGATTGGGTCTTACACTCTATTAGAGGCCCAAAATGATTTTGAATGGGTGTTATAGCTCGAGGAGAGGCCCAGATGGTTTGTTTTAAACGGGCGATGATCGCGCCGAACTTTTGAAATACAACGGGACTTATACAACATTTGAGGCCCAAATAGGTTTGCATTTACAAAGAATTGGGTCTTACACTCTATTAGAGGCCCAAAATGTTTTTTAAAAGGTTTGATGAGGGTTGAATTAATCAAAACCTTAATTTGTTTCCAAAATGTATTTTAATTGAATAAAAAATTCAATTAAAATGATCAAAATTGTTTAACATGTGGAAAATAAATTGTGATCTTGGATTAATGTTTCAAAAATCATGTTTTGACCTACAAAATGATTAGAAATCATTAAAATTTGAAAAATCAAGAAGGAAAAAATATTTTAAATGTCAAAAACAATTAAAATATTAATTCTTGGCAAAAATATCAATTATATGAAGTAAATAATATTTTTGGGATTTTTTGGTAAAATAAAATATTTTAACATTTTTGTGAATTATTAAAAAAAGAATCAACTCAAAATCATTAAAACTCAGAGAGAAATTAATTTTTGAATCAATTAAATAAAATCACAAAATTCAAATATTCAAATATTTGAAAAAGGGCGCCAAGAACATGGCAAGAACGCGCGCCCTTCCTCTGTTTCTGCAGATTTGCGTTTTCTATCCAATCTCACTGAATACTTGATTATATCATGCAATCTACATATCAATCTACTCGTTTCAACCTCACGATCATGTCTATGGTCTTTAATTTCATTTATTTTAAGCATGGAATAAGAAATCAAAGAGAAACCTCAAGAACCCTAAATTTTGCATGAAGGTTCAGAAATTCCATACACGATTCATACAAAGCAATTAATTGAGGGTAAACACTCTATGCATGATTATGAACATATGGCCAAATTATTGTGCAGCAAAAAATGCATGGATCATAGAGTTAGAAGAGCTCATGCTCACCTCTTGCAGCTGGTGATCATGTTTTAGGTTAGAGGTGTTACAGCAAGGTTCCAATGATCTGGATAGCTTCCTTAGGTACCATGGAGTGTGTCTGGATGCTTGGAATGAAATGAAATGATCTGGAACTTGAGATGGTACCCCAACTGCAAATCTGTCAAAGGCTTGAGCAATTGGCTAGTGATTTTGTGATTTTGATGTTCTAGATGTTATGTGAGTGTTTGGATCACTTCTATATGATGTTTATGAGGTGTGTGTGTGTGTGATTGGTTTGGTTGGAATTGCTCTTAAACTCAAAACCCGATAGTGACTTGCTTTGGAAGGCAAATTTGGAAGTGAGAAGGTGATTTTGAGGAAAGCATCTGTTTGATGGCTTTGGTGTACTCAAACTGAGCACAAATGAGCTCTATTTATAGTAGAGCAATTTTTTTTGGGATCAATAGTGAATGACAACTGTAGCAGAGGTTTGGCCAATGTTGATCAATGGGAATCCAAGTCTCCTCTAGCCATTGACTAGAGGTTAGGGCACAAAGTTGTGGTTCCCTAGTTGTTGGATCATTCTTGACTGAATTCAGTTGCAAATGTGTCAGTCCATGCTACCTTGGTGCATCCATTAAATGCTCCAATCCAAAATTGGAGTCTTGTCCCTCTTTTAGGCATTTCTAGGTTTGACATGCTACTTGTTGTTCCAAAGACTTTTGAGGCTTGGATCAGTGTTTGTTCCTTTTAGATTTGATCCTCAGATGTGTCCAAAGTTATGACAAGGCTTGGAATTATCTGATTTTTCCAAATCGAGCAAAAGTGCAAAATTCTGCCTAGCCTTGGCAGTTTTCAGCAAGGCATATTGTCATTGTCATATCTCATGGCTCAAGTGGAATTTAATGGAGTTCTTCTCCATTTTGGAAAGCGCTTATATGATACAATAATTGTTTGATCATAATTGGTTTTGATACTTTTTGGATCCAAGTGAAAAATGCCCCTACATTTGGAAAAAAGTGAAGGCAGATTCTAACTTAGTGAAAATTTCACTAAGTGTTGGAAAAAAGTGACATTTTCACTTTTTGTGATTTTGATCATTCCATAATTTAAAATCCATGGGGAATTGGAATGAGTGGTAGTTGAAGCTTTTGTAGAGGGTAATGAGAGCTACAAATCCAGCTTTGGATGGGGAAAATGGCTTTGTGGTTTAGGAGTTATGATCCTCCAAAGTTGGTACCCTAGCCACTTTGTTCCATAACTTAGAAAATTTTCTAAGTTTTTTATGGTTACCCCCTTTTACAAGTTATCCCACTTTTCTTGATTTTTATTGATGAATGATGATTCCAATCACACATTAACATCATTTTAGGGTCAAAGAACCATAATTGTGAAAAATCTAGAAAAGTCAAAGTTTGACTTGTGTGCACAATTGACTTTTTGTCAGATGAATTCCAAACTGTGCGATCCTCAATGAAATCAAGTCCTTGACCTAAATCAAACTTGATGAATTTATTTCATAGGTGTTATAGGGTGTATTTAATCATGTCTTAGGGTTTGGGAGCATGTCCTGGTCAAAAGTCAAAGATACAGTTGACTTTTTCGCAAAACCCTAACTGTGGTTCTGATGAAATTGAAACTTGTTGCTCAAGCTTCTTGGATCAATCCATTATTTCAAATGGATCAATGTGATGTATTTGAGACCCTCAAATCCCCTCTTGAGGTTTTGGCTCATATTTTGTCCCAAAAGTCAACTTAGGGGTGAATTAGGTCAAGAAACCCTAATTCCTGATTTTTTTGATGAATGCATCCCCTGAGGCTAAATTGACTTGATGATTGGGTTCATGGGATCCCTTGGAGCATCATAGGTTATGATTTGAAGCATTGGCTCATTCCCAGAGGAAAATTTCCATCTGGAGGCCCTGGTCGACCAAACCCTAATTTGGTGACACTGGCGATCTTAAGGCTTGATCCACCTAGAAGGGAGAAGCCTTGTGCTTAATCCTTGAAGTGGGAGTCCTCTTGATCCTTTTTGGATGTTTGAGAGGCTAGACAAGTTGAAGATCATGTCATTTCTTGATTGATCCTTTGTCTAAGAGCTCTGAGAGGGCTTGAAACCCTAAGTCTGATTGTAGTGGATGCTCACCCATCTTTGGGGAGACTAATGGTTCATCCATATTGTGATGATGATTTGCACAATGATGGGAAATCTTAGTGGTCAAAATTTGGGGTATGACACAAAGGCCTACAACACTTGCCTTTCTCAAAATTATCTTCTTACTCTCAAAAATTCCTTTCTTAGCAAGTCACTATCGAATTTTTCAGTAGAGAGCAATTCCACTCGAACCAATTGCTCTAACACCTCATAAACATCATATGTGAGATGATCAAATACTAAACACACAACTGTAACACTGATTTCTTAGAATCACCAGCCAGTTGCTCATGTTTTAAACCAAGTTGCAGTTGAGATTCCATGAAGTGATCCAGCCATTTCCAATCAAGTCCAAGCATTCAAACACACTCCATATGGTGTAGGGAAGCTGTTCAGATCATCACAACTCATCTGTAACACCTCCAACTCAAAAATACCTTGCTCTTGTTGTCACGACCTTCAAGTAAGCCTAAACTTGGTCATCTCTTAATCTATGCATATTTCCTCGCACAATACTTTTGCCAAATGTTCATAATCATGCATATAATGTTTCCCCTCAATTAATTGCTTTGTTTGAATCGTGTATCAAAATTCTCAGCCTTCATGCAAATTTTAGGGTTCTTGAGGTTTTGTCTTGATTTCTTATTCCATGCTTAAAATAAATGAAATTAAAGACCATAGACATGATCGTGAGGTGAAAACGAGCAGATTGATATGTGGATTGTGTGATTTCATCAAGTATTCAGTGAGATTGGATAGAAAATGCAAATTTGAGCAAAACTCCCTTCGCGCGTGTTCTTGGCCCATGTTCTTGGTGCCTTTTTCACAAATTTGAATATTTGAATTTTGTGATTTTATTTAATTGATTCAAAAATTAATTTCTCTCTGAATTTTAATGATTTTGAGTTAATTCTTTTTTTAATAATTCACAAAAATGTTAAAATATTTTATTTTACCAAAAATTCCCAAAAATATTATTTATTCCATATACTTGATATTTTTGCAAAGAATTAATCTTTTATTTGTTTTTTAATATTTAAAATATTTTTGCCTCCTTGATTTTCCAAATTTAATTGGTTTCCAATCATTTTGTGGATATAAACATGATTTTTGAAACATTGATCCAAGATCACCACTCATTTTTCACATGTTTTCAATACTTTTTATTAATTTTTTAACAAAATTAATTCCTTTTAAAACAAAATTAGGGTTTTGATTAATTCAACCCTCATCAATCATTTTCAAACACTCACGGGGCTCTAATAGAGTGTAAGACGCAATCCCCTTTTAACCAAAATTTTTTGGGCCTCAGGTATTGTATAAGTCCCTCGGCGTTAAAAGAATCAAGGCGCGATCGCCATTTCAGAACAAAAATAATTCTGGGCATACCCTCGTGTTGTAAGTCCCACTTTTATTTTTCAAAACCTTTTTGGGCCTCTAAAATAGTGTAAGACCCAACCCCTTTGTAAATAATACCTTTGGGCCTCACACATTGTATAAGTCCCTCTGTATATTTTCAAACGTTCGGCGCGATCGTCGCCTTTTTAACAAATCAACTGGGTTTCTCCTTGAGCTATAAGACCCATCGTTATTCATTTTCAAACTCTTTGGGTCTGTAATAGAGTGTAAGACCCAACCCCTTTTTTGAAACCAAAATGATTTGGGCCTCAGATGTTGTATAAGACCCACTGTGTTTTCAAAAACCTCGACGCGATCACCGTTTTCAAACAAATAACCTTGGGCTTCTCCTTGAGTTGTAAGTCCCATCTCTTGTACAAAAATAAATCTTTGGGCCTCTAATAGAGTGTAAGACCCATCCCCTTGTACATAAAAACTTTTTGGGCGTCAGTCGTTGTATAAGTCCCGATACGATCTTTAAGACAACGGTGCGATCATCGTTAAAACTTGGGCCTCTCCTTGAGCTGTAAGCCCCAACAATCTTTTCAAAGCACTTTCTCCTTTGATTTTGAATTCAAATATACATTGTTATCAAAACTTTCTTTAATTTCTTTGTTGAACAACTAACAAAACAACATGGAAGCTCTACAACAGGTAAGTGTTTATCCGCTTTCATTTACCGCTTTCATATGTATATAACTGTTTTGTGGGGCTGTTTCACTGTAAGTCTTATTTCACATCCTTTTATATACTTGTCTCATATCCACTGTGTAATACTAGTATAGTTATTTAGAGTTTTCCCCGGCAACTACGTCTAGAACTAGGTAAAGCCTGTTGGTCACTCTCAAATACAAACAAAACTAGATCCCCCGTAGGATTCCAGATACAGTCTTCCCTTCTCTTGGGGTTAAACAATATGGAACAAAGAGAAGGGCAGTATTCTCGGTGAACCTTTTCTCAGACTGTAACCCTTAGAAATTGTCAAAGAAACTCTAACTCCCCAGAGATGATCTTTTCTCCGTGAATGGCATCTCTTGAGTTTCTTCCAAATTCTCGAACTTTCCTGGAATGATCTCTTCTCTATGAATTGCATTTCTTGAAATTCTCTTGGTTTGGGGACCCACAGGCTTCCTAAAAGCATCCCCATCTCCTCTTGGGCATTGTACAAGGACCATTCGGCTTCTTAGAAGTTCTCATGCCTTCTCTTGGGCTTAATACAAGGACCCCGACGACCTCTTAAAAGTATAAGAGAGAACTTAGTAATCCTTTGCTAGAGCAGTCTTTCCAGCGTCAAAACTCCGGCCATTTTAGGGTTGATACTCATCCCTTAATGCCCGTGCCTCCTCTTGGGTATTGTACAAAAGGTAAAACTCTAGATTTGGACAGTCTAAACCTCTTAAGTCTCAAAGACATTCTCAAGTTCCTTTCAAACATCGAAAAAAACACCGATCACTCTAGATCAATCTCCAGTAGAAACTTGGTCTCTCTCATGAGAGTTCCCCACACTTGGACCCGCTTCAGGATCTCAATAATCCTCAGCAGTAAGTCAGCCTCCTCTTGGGCTTTGTACAAATGATTTTCCCCAGCGGAGCTAACCTTTTCAGACACTCTTGTTGAGTCAACCACTTTTAGCCTCCGTCTTGGGCTCTGTACAATACATGTAAAAAACACTCTCTTGTTGAGTATAAAAGACTCTCTTGTTGAGTCAATCTCCTTTTAACCTCAATCTCGGGCTTTGTACGAGACAGCAAATCACTTTCTTGTTGAGTATAAAAGACTCTCTTGTTGAGTCAATCAACCTTCAGACTCTCTTGTTGAGTCAACCACCTGTTCAAGACTCTCTTGTTGAGTCAGCCGTTTTAGCCTCCATCTTGGGCTTTATACAGGACATATAAAAGTACTCTCTTGTTGAGTCAAACCCTTTCAGCCTCCATCTAGAGCTTTATACAAGATGCATTCTCCCCAACAGAGTCAAAATCCCTTTTTGCCTCAATCTTGGGCTTTGTACGAGATAGAAAGAACATTTTCCCCGAAAAAGTCAAACTTCCCGCCTCCTCTTAGGCTTTGTATAAAGAAGCCCCCGGTTGAG
The DNA here is from genome assembly GCA_022829125.1 of Lathyrus tuberosus. Taxonomy (NCBI): domain Eukaryota; kingdom Viridiplantae; phylum Streptophyta; class Magnoliopsida; order Fabales; family Fabaceae; genus Lathyrus; species Lathyrus tuberosus. The sequence continues at coordinate 14,057,715 of JALAZF010000122.1, read as the reverse complement.
CCAATCAACCTCTTAGCATCAAACTTGTGCTTTGATCATGGCACACAAAAATCAAAAATTCCCTCAGAGGAAGTCCAATCCCTCTTTAGAGATGATAGATTCTCTCTCAGTCATAACTTTTTAGCTTCAATTTTGGGTTTTGAACAAGATACAAATACCCTTTTAGCTTCAATCTTGGGCTTTGAACAAGACACCAAAACATCTCTTTCCTCCCATAGAATAGGAGGAACTACGATCGCTTTGATTTTCCTGTTTCGTTAAACGGGAATACGTAGGCATAAGATTGCGAAATCTTAGCGAGCATACTAATCCATCAATCAAAAACATCAGACCTAGTACCTTACCAAAATTCTCCTGTACAGTCACGACACTCCGTTCTTAAACGAAATACCCTAAAGACAGACCCCCTTATTTTGATAGCATTTGTAAACCAACAGTTTTGACTGTTTAACCTCAACATTCAAGCAGGGTTAATTGGAGACATCTATTTCCCTTCCTTAATCAGCTTCACAGGATAAAAAATGAATCAAACTGTAGTACCAAAGCGATAATGATTCGAAACCACAAAAATCGTGCTACACCTAGAGGAAAATTCACATCTGGAGGCCTTGGTCGACTAAAACCCTAATTTGGTGACACTGGCAATCTTGAGGCTTAATCCACTTGGAATGCTGCAACCTTGTGCTTGATTCCTGATGTGGGAGTCCTCTTGATCCTTTATGTGTGCTAGAGAGTTTAGACAAGTTGAAGATCATGTCATTTCTTGATTGATCCTTTGTCTAAGTGCTCTGAGAGGGCTTAAAATCCTAATGCTTGATTGCAGGGAATGCTCAACAATTCTTGAGGAGATTGATGATGCATAAAGGTACATCCATATTGTGATGATGATTTGCACAATGATGGGAAATCTTAGTGGTCAAAAATTGGGGTATGACAGATGCCCCTATTTAATCTTCTTGGACCCGAATGTGTGAATGGCGAAGGTATTCGGGCATTCGGGGTGCAAGAGGATTAAATATCGAAATACCCAAAATTTTGACAGTGGTTATGAATGGTAGTTTACGCATTCATCTTCTTTTGCTAAGCGTTGATACTTAGAAAAGGTAAAACTTCCCCTCGATCCTGGTTTCCTACCAAGAAACTGGTCTCAGTTTCTGATACAAACTTCCTTTCAATCCTGGCTTCCTACCAAGGAACTGGTCTAAGTTTTCTTTTGGACTAAACCTCCCCTCGATCCTGGTCTTCAGCCATGGAACTGGTCTCAGTTTCTGATATAAACTTCCCCTCGATCCTGGTTTCCTACCAAGGAACTGGTCTAAGTTTTCTTTTGGACTAAACCTCCCCTCGATCCTGGTCTTCAGCCATGGAACTGGTCTCAGTTTCTAATATAAACTTCCCCTCGATCCTGGTTTCCTACCAAGGATCTAGTCTCAGTTTCTTTTGTCTATACTCTTTCTTGATAAGAGACGCTATTCGTAGCGGTTTTCCTTAAACTTCTCGCCGAATTTTCCTGGGTAGATGTCATTTGATGGAAAAAGTTTTGATGTCAGACTTGCTAGGGAACCCATTCGTCTGAGATGTAGAGGTGTACAAACTTCTCTATTGGAGACGCCATTTGTTGAATCTACTGGGGAAAACGAGACTCTTGAGAGACTGCTTTCTGCTTGGGGATATTACATCATACTTTTCCTTGAGATCTTCTCGAAGAAATGCCATGTGATGTAATCCATTTGTGAGGTGCTGATGACCTTTTCGTCAGCGAATTTTCCGGAGAAAAACTGCTATATTGCCGAAGCTTTGATTAAGAGGCTTTCTCCAGGGATTTTCCTTAATCCGGGAAAGCGAAGATATCATCTTCAATGGAGAAGAGTGATGTTTGTCGAAGGTCTTCTTGCCTTTCAGAGGTTCAAGTTATCAAAGTGGTCGAGGACCGTCTCTAATCCAGAGATAAATTGGAGAGAGATTGCTTAGATGATTCACTTCCTGACGAGGAAAGAACTGACAACTCTATTGACAATAGGGCTTTTATCACTAGAGGATAAGATTGACTAGCATGGTAGTGATGCAATGTGAACATGTATGAATCAATAATGCATGATGTATGTATGTATATGCTGACAAAACTGACGCGACATACAGACTAACGGATGAACACGATTGGATACTCGGCCACTGCGGGGAACGAGGAAGTACCATTTGGTCCAAAATAGCAATTCTGCCTTGCTTAGGAGAGATAGTCCCTGTGGGGAACCCCGTTGGTCGGGCTTAGGAGATAAGAACTCTGTCGGGGATGTCAGACGGAATATTCGCATCTGACATAGCTGATCCTTCACTCAGGTGTACTGGTTAAGAATGAGTACTTTGATTCTGCACTTTGAGGTTCGATTACTTCTGGAGAAGCGATCGATGTTCTTTCGATGTTCAACAGTCAAAAGAAATTGCCATCTTTATTTTAAAAGCAGAAAAATTTTGACAAGTAAAATTCATTTTTGTTTTATTTCAAGAATCGTTAATCATGTTAAAATGTCGTTCTGTAAAGCTAAAACAATAAGAATTATAAACAAAAGCATTAAGGCTCAAATTTTATTGATAGGATGGAAATCAGCCAAATGCGTGATTCCATAGAGTATTTACAAAGTTAGAAAATGGTAATTTAAGGTAAAAGGGCTACATTGAAACATAACGACCACTATCCTTCTACCAACTTTGAATTCTGGACATCCTGAGCTTTTGTCGAAGATTACCTTGGCTGGAGTTCTTCCTGATGGATGGTGTAACTGTTGCAGATAATTTGACCTTGATCAGACGTAGTTACTTGCTATTATCCCTAACTTTTGCCTGGATTTTACTATGAGATTTCCAATCCATCGGGATGATTTTTTATTATGTCTCTAATTTTTGCCTGGACCGCCCTTTCAGGTTTTCAATCCACCGAGACGTTTTTTTATTTTTTTTATTTAGGCGAAGTATTTCTTGACTACGTCAACATTTGTGGGGTAGGCAAATTCCTCTCTATCCATGGTTGCGAGTCCCAAGGCACCGCCTGAGAAAGCTTTCTTGACCACATAGGGGCCGTCATAATTCGGAGTCCACTTGCCCCGGGAATCAGTGAGAAATGATTGTATCTTTTTTAGCACGAGGTCTCCTTACTTGAAGGCGCGAGGTCAGACCTTTTTGTCAAACGCCTTCTTCATTCTTTGTTGATACAACTGACCATGGCATAAAGCCGTTATTTGCTTCTCTTCGATCAGGTTCAGTTCGTCGTGCCAACCTTGGCACCATTCATCTTCTGTTAACTTAGCTTCCATCAATACCTGGGTTGATGGGATCTCTACTTCTATGGGGAGCATTGCTTCCATGCCATATACTAGAGAGAAAGGGGTTGCCCATGTTGAAGTGCGGACAAATGTGTGATAAGCGTGAAGGGCAAAGGGTAACATCTCGTGCCAGTCTTTGTAGGTTACAACCATCTTTTGAACGATCTTCTTGATGTTCTTGTTAGATACTTCTACCGCTCCGTTCATCTTGGGTCGGTAGGGAGATGAGTTAAGGTGTTCGGTCTTGAACTCAATGCACAACTCTTTCATCATCCTATTGTTCAAGTTGGATCCATTATCAGTAATGATCTGGCTTGGAACACCATAACGGCAGATGATATTGTTTTTGATAAAGCGGACCACGAATTGTCGGGTTACATTGGTGTATGACACTGCTTCGACCCACTTGGTGAAGTAGTCAATGGCTACTAGAATGAACTGATGTCCGTTTGAAGCTTTGGGTTCAATCATGCCAATCATGTCGATTCCCCATATAGAAAAGGGCCATGGGGAAGAAAGAACTTTTAGACGCGTTGGCGGTACATAGATTTTATCTGAGTATATCTGACACTTGTGACATCTCCTCATGTACTGGTAGCAATCAGATTCCATTGTCAGTCAATAGTACCCTGCTCTTAGAATTTTTCTCGCCATTGTGTATCCGTTGGCATGAGTGCCAAAGGATCCTTCGTGAATTTCTTTTACCAGCACGTTTTCTTCTGGCCTGTCTATGCATCGGAGCAAGACCATGTCAAAGTTTCTTTTGTAGAGTGTATCACCGCTCAGGAAGAAGTTGCCTGCTAGACTTCTGAGGGTTTTTCTGTCTTTTCTTAATGCCCCAAGAGGGTACTCTTATTTGTGAAGGAAGCACTTGATATCGTGATACCAAGGTTTGTCGTCTATGACTGCTTCACTCGTGAAGATGTAGGCGGGACGTTCAAGGCGCATTATGTCAATGTTAGGTATGTCTATCCATTGACCTACACTAATCATGGAAGAGACAGTGGCTAATGCATCAGCCATGTGATTCTCTTCACGAGGGATATGATGAAACTCGATTCTGTTGAAGAATGGTAACAACCTTCTCGCATAGTCTTTGTAAGGAATCAATCTTGATTGGTACGTGTTCCAATCTCCTTTGATCTGATTAATAACCAGGGCTGAGTTGCCATAAACATCCAAGTTATTAATCCTTAAGTCGATCGCTTCTTCAAGAATCATGATACAAACTTCGTATTCGGCCTCGTTGTTTGTACACTTGAATGTCAGTCGGGCGGTGAAAGGAATGTGGGTACCCTGAGGGGTTATGATGATTGCCCTAATTCTGTTTCCATAATGATTGACAGCTCCGTCAAAGATTAGTCCCCATTGTGAACCTGGTTTCGGCCCTTCATTGGGTAGCGGTTCATCGCAATCTTTCATTTTTAAGTCATGACGTCTTCGTCTGGCAAGTCAAACCCGACTGATTCCTGATCGTCAATCGGTTGATAAGCTAAATGATCGGATAAAATACTTCCTTTGACGGCTTTCTGAGCATGGTACTCGATGTCGTATTCTGATAACAACATCTGCTAACGGACAATCCTTCCTGTGAAAGCAGGCTTTTCAAAGACGTACTTAATCAGATCCATTTCAGAGATTAACCAAGTCGTGTGACGAATCATATACTGGCGTAGGCGTTTGGCTGCCCAAGCCAGAGCACAACAAGTTTTCTCAAGCATAGTGTACCGAGTTTCACAGTCAGTGAACTTCTTGCTCAAATAGTAGATGGCAGACTCTTTCCTTTTTGTTTCATCTTGTTGGCCAAGTACACAACCCATTGAGTCCTCCAAGACTGTTAAGTAAATGATCAGTGGTCTTCCTTCCACTGGAGGTGATAGAATCGGTGGGTTCAATAGGTATTCCTTGATACTATCGAAGGTGGGTTGGCAGTCTTCTGTCCAAATGCAATCCTGATCCTTTTTGAGTAATTTGAAAATCGGCGCGCATGTCGCGGTCATGAGGAATATAAATCTGGAAATCTAGTTCAAACGTCCCAAAAATCCCCTGACTTATTTTTCAGTCTTTGGAGAAGGCATTTCTTGAATGGCCTTGACCTTGTCAGGATCAACCTCAATTCCTTTTTGGCTGACGATGAACCCTAAAAGTTTCCCTGAGCGGATACTGAATGTGTACTTGTTGGGATTCAAGCGGAGTTTGTACTTTCTCAGCCGCTCAAATAACTTTGACAGGTGGGTCACATGCTCATCTTCTGTTTTAGATTTGGCAATCATATCATTGACATATACCTCGATTTCTTTGTGTATCATGTCATGAAACAGAGTAGTCATGGCCCGTTGATAGGTTGCCCCGACGTTCTTCAACAGAACGACATTACCTTGTAACAAAAAGTGCCCCATGGGGTGATAAACAAAGTTTTCTCGATATCTTTTGGCACCATTTTTATCTGATTATAGCCCAAGAATCCATCCATGAAGGAGAAGACTTTGAACTTTGTTGTACTGTCTACCAGCATGTCTATGTGCGGTAAGGGGAAGTCGTCCTTTGGACTTGCTTTGTTCAGATCCCTGTAGTCTACACACATTCTGACTTTTTCGTCCTTTTTTGGAACTAGTACTATGTTGGCTAGCCATTGAGGATATTCTGATGTGGCGAGGAAACCCGCGTCAATCTGTTTATGTACTTCCTCTTTGATTTTGATGGCCATGTCCGGATGAGTCCGTCTCAGTTTTTGTTTTACCGGTGGACATTCTGATCTCAACGGTAGGTGATGTTCCACGATGCTGGTATCCAACCCTGGCATGTTCTGATAGGACCAAGCAAATACATCGGGAAACTCTTTGAGAAGCTTTATCAAACTTTCTTTGACAGTTGGACTGAGCAGTGCCCCAATCTTGACTTCTTTTCTCTCCTCCTCTGAACCCAAGTTGACTGTTTCCAACTGCTCTTTGTAAGGTTCAATGGACCTTTTCTCTTGTCCGAGTAATCGGGAGATCTCTTCTGGAATTTCGTCATCATCTTCTTCTTCAGTCTCAAATACCGGGAATTCAAAGTTGGGAGAAGGCATTGGATCGTATGTTTCAATGGGGTTTAAAACAAGCAATTTGCATGACGTGATGATTTGTTTTTAGAAGAGATAGAGAGAATGCAAGAGTGCGTGTAGTGTATTTTCTGAAAAATGCTTGTTTTTATTATTTGAGTTGTTTTTTAGGATTACCATTTTCTAAAAAATCAAAAAGAGAAAACAATAATAAATGCGGAAATTACAGAACGACATTATTTTATTCATGATTTTGTCGATTCTTGAAACTACAGCCCTATAAAACAAAACTCTGTCGCTTTGGGCGAAGCGAAGAGGTACATTTATAGAAAGTGAGCCCTATCAAAACATCTGTTTCACCTGGGCATGGTGAAAGGTTAAGATAAAGATGGTAATTACTTAGACTTATGAACAATTTTCGGAACGTCGACAGTGACCCATTGGCGGCGAACCCCTTTGTGAATCACAAATTCCGGTACTTTCCTTCTTGATTTGTCTTCAGAAATAACGCTGATTTTTGGCAGAGCAGGATCGTTGGAATCTGTCTCCCACGCAGAGTTGTCGTAGGAGAGCTCTTCTGTTGTATTTTGCGCAGTGTTTGCACTCTCAGGTAAATCTCCCCATCCAGTTGGTTAGATGTCTTCGAGCCTGATACGAGAGCTTTTGGAAGCGGTGTACTTTACCAAGTAGTCGTACCTGCCACTCGGTTGTCCTAATGTGTCCCACACTTCTTTGGAACTGGAGGATTCATCCCTTTCGATGACGTTGACCTCGGGAAAAGCGTAGTTGATGAACTCTAGTCTGGCAAGCTTTGCAAATTCATCATCGTGCTGGATGTTTTTTGAATGCCCTGAGTGTTGATCCCGTGACATGGTGGGGACGCATGTATTCTTTTCAATGATGCTCAGCTGATATGCATCGTTCGGCTGATTCTTTTGCCCCGAGTCTCCTGGGTAAGGCTGCCACATAGTCAGGCCATCCATTGGGCCATAATAGTCGTGGTCAAAGTTGTCTTTCATCAGAGTGTCTTCCTCTAACGAGTTGGGTGGAGCACTGTCATACCCCAAATTTTGACCACTAAGATTTCCCATCATTGTGAAAATCATCATCACAATATGGAGGAACCATCATACTTCATCAGTCTCCCCAAAGATGGGTGAGCATCCACTACAATCAAAATTAGGGTTTCAAGCCCTTTCAGAGCCTTAGACAAAGGATCAATCAAGGAATGACATGATCTTCAACTTGTCTAAACCTCTCAAACATACACAAAGGATCAAAAAGGACTCCCACTTCAAGGATTAAGCACAAGGATGCTCCCTTCTAGGTGGATCAAGTCTCAAGATCGACAATGTCACCAAATTAGGGTTTTGGTCGACCAGGGCCTCCAGATGGAAATTTTTCATCTGGGCACAAGCCAGTGATCGAAAACCTAACCTAATATACTCCATGGAACCTCATGGACCCAATCATCAAGTCAATTTTGCCTCAGGGGATGCATTCATCAAAAATCAGGAATTAGGGTTTCTTGACCTAATTCACCCCTAAGTTGACTTTTAGGGAAAATCATGAGCCAAGACCTCAAAAGAGGATTTGAGGGTCTCTAATGAACTGTATTGATCCATTTGGAACAATGGATTAATCCAAGAAGCTTGAGCAACAAGTCTCAATTTCATCTGCACCACAATTAGGGTTTTAAGGAAAAAGTCAACTGTAACTTTGACTTTTGACCAGGACATGCTCCCAAGCCCTAAGACATGATTCAATATACCCTATGACACCCATGGAACATGTCCATCAAGTTTGATTTAGGTCAAGGACATGATTTCCTGAAGAATTGCACAGTTTGGAATTCATCTAATAAAAAGTCAACTGTGCACAAAAGTCAACTTTGACTTTTTGAGATTTTTCACCAAAATGGATTTTTAACCCTAAAATGATGTTAATGTATGATTTGAATCATCATTCATCAAGAAAAATCAAGAAAAGTTGGATAACTTGTAAAAAGGGTAACCATAAAAACTTAGAAAATTTTCTAAGTTAAAAATAAAGTGACAAGGGTACCAACTTTGGAGGATCATAACTCCTAAACCACAAAGCCATTTTTCATCCTCCAAAGATGGATTTGTAGCCCTCATTACCCTCTACAAAAACTTCAACTAGGCCTAAGTCCAATTCATTAAGGATTTTGAGTTATGGAGTGATCAAAATGGCTGAAAAATGAAAATGTCACTTTTTCCAACACTTAGTGAAATTTTCACTAAGTCCAAATCTGTCTTCATTTTTTTCCAAATGTAGGGGGATTTTTCACTTGGATTCAAAAGATATCAAAACCAAACATGTTCAAACAGTTGTTGTATCATGTAAGGGCTTTCCAAAATGGCCAAGAACATTGCCAAATTCCATGTGGGCTATGAGTTATGACATTGCCAAATTACCTTGTTGAAATCTGTCAAGGCAAGGCAGAATTTGCATTTTTGCTCGATTTGCCAAAATCAGCCAAATCCAAATGCTCCTATCCACTTGGACACATCAGAGGATTGAATCTAAAGGGGACAATCACTGAGCCAAGCCTCCAAAGTCTTTGGAACAAGAAATAGCATGTTGAACCTAGAATGGCCAAAATAGGGACAAGACTCCAAATTTGGATTGGAGCATTCAATGGAAGCATCAAGGTGGCATGGACTGAGCCATTTTCATTTGAATTCAGTCAAGACTTATCCAAGACCAAGGGAACCACAGCCCTGTGCCCTAACCTCTAGTCAATGGCTAGAGGAGACTTGGATTTCCATTGGCCAACATCGAACAAACACCTGCTGCAGTTGCCATTCACTGTGGATCCCAAAACAAACTTGCTCTACTATAAATAGAGCTCAATTGTGATCAGTTTAAGTACACCAAAGGCCTACAACACTTGCCTTTCTCAAAATCTCTTTCTCTTGGCAAAAATGCCTTTCTTAGCAAGGTAGCTATCGGGTTTTGAGCTAGAGGGCAATTCCACTCAAACCAATCACTCACACACCTCACATACATCACATATGAGCTGATCAAACACTTAAACAACAACTGGAACACAAATTTCACAAAATCACCAGTCAATTGCTCAAGGTTTTAACCAAAGTGCAGTTGAGATACCATGAAGTGATCCAGCCATTCTCAGTCAAGTCCAAGCATTCAAACACACTCCATAGGGTGTAGGGAAGTTGTTCAAATCATCACCACTCATCTGTAACATCTCCAAATCAAAAATCACATTGCACTTGCTATCACGGCCTAAAGGTAAACATATACTTGGTCATCTCTCAATCTATGCATATTTCCTCGCACAGTAATTTGGCAATATGTTCATAATCATGCATAGAATGTTTCCCCTCAATTAATTGCATTGTTTGAATCGTGTATCAAAAATCCCAGCCTTCATGCAGAAATTAGGGTTCTTGAGGATTTTTCGTGATTTCTTGTTATATGTTTAATTTAAATGAAATTAAATGTCATAGACATGATCGTGAGGTTGAAACGAGTTGATTGGTATATGGATTGCATGATATAATCAAGTATTCAGTGAGATTGGATAGAAAATGCAAATCTGGCCAAACCCAGAACACGCGCGTGTTCTTGGCGCCATTTCTTTCAAATTCAAATATTTGAATTTTGTGATTTTATTTAATTGATTCAAAAATTAATTTCTCTCTGAGTTTTAATGATTTTGAGTTGATTCTTTTTTTAACAATTCAAAAAAATGTTAAAATATTTTATTTTATCAAAAAATCCCAAAAATATTATTTATTTCATATAATTGATATTTTTGCAAAGAATTAATATTTTAATTGTTTTTGACATTTTAAATATTTTTTCCACATTGATTTTGCAACTTTTAATGCTTTCTAATTATTTTGTAGGTCAATACTTAATTTTTTAAACATTAATCCAAGATCACAATTTGTTTTTCATATGTTAAACAATTTTGATCATTTTAATTGAATTTTTATTCAATTAAATACATTTTTGAAAACAAATTAGGGTTTTTGGATTAACTCAACCCTCATAAATCATTTTCAAAACACTTTTTGGGCCTCTAATAGAGTGTAAGACCCAATCCTTTTTTGACCAAACTATTTTTGGGCCTCACTTATTGTATAAGTCCCGATACCGTCAAAAACAAACGGCGCGATCGTCGCCTTTTAAAAATAACCTTGGGCCTCTCCTTGAGCTATAAGACCCATTCAAAACTTTTGGGCCTCTAATAGAGTGTAAGACCCAACCCCCTTTTAACCAAAACATTTTGGGCCTCACTTATTGTATACGTCCCTTCGCGTTAAAAGAAAACCTCGGCGCGATCGCCATTTCAAACGAAAAGTCAACTGGACCTACCCTCGTGTTATAAGCCCCACTCTCACTCTTTTAAAACCTTTTGGGCCTCTTGAGAGAGTGTAAGACCCATCCCCTTGTACAGGAAACCTTTTGGGCCTCAGTCACTTGTATAAGTCCCTCTGTACAAATTCAAATAGTGCGCTCACTGATAAAACCCTGGGCCTCTCCTTGAGCTGTAAGCCCCAAATCTTTCTTTTTCAAAGCACTTTCTCCTTTGATTTTGAATATACTGTTGTTTTCAATCTTTCTTTGTTGAACAACTAACCAAACAGGATGGAAGCTCTACAACCGAGTAAGTGGTTATTGCTTTCATTTACCACTTTCATATACATATAACTGTATTGTGGGGCTGTTTCACTGTAAGTCTTCTTTCATAAACTCATATCAACTGTGTAATAATAGTATAGATATTTAAAGTTTCCCCGGCAACTACGTCTAGCATTAAGCCCGTTGATCACTCTTAGAAATAGTCAATACTAGATCCCCATAGGATTACCAGACACAGTCTTCCCTCCTCTTGGGGTTAAACAATATGGAGATATGAAAGGCAGCATTCTCTGTGAACCTTTTCATAGACTGTCACTCGTAGAAGTTGTCAAAGAAACTCTACTCCCCAGAGATGATCTTTTCTCCGTGAATGGCATCTCTTGAGTTTCTTCCAAATTCTCGAACTTTCCTGGCTTGATCTATTCTCGGTGAATGGCATGTCTTGAATTTCTCGGGGTTTGGGGACCCACAGGCTTCTTAAAAGCACTTGTCAAAAAAACTCTACTCCCCAGAGATGATCTTTTCTCCGTGAATGGCATCTCTTGAGTTTCTTCCAAATTCTCGAACTTTCCTGACTTGATCTATTCCTTGTGAATAGCTTGCCTTGAATTTCTCGGGGTTTGGGGACCCATCGGCTTCTTAAAAGCATCGGCCTCCTCTTGGGAATTATACAAGGACCCACGGGCTTCCTAAAAGCAACCTAGCCTCCTCTTGGGCTTAGTACAAGGACCCTACGGCTTCTTAGAAGTATTCACAGCCTCCTCTTAGGCTTCGTATAATGATCTCTTCCTCCGGGAATGATAGCCTCCTCTTGGGCTTCGTACAAGGACCGATCGGCTTCTTAAAAGTTTCCAGCCTCCTCTTGGGCTTCGTACAAATTGTCCCGACGACCTCCTATAGGTATAGGAACAGAACTTAGTCAGCTTCATAGAGCAGTCCTTTCAAAGAGTCTACTACTGTTTCTCAAAGCATAGTACAAAAGATGAAACTCTAGACTTGGACAGTCTAACTTCCTTGAGTCTTAAAGACATTCTCAAGTGACCCCTTCAAGAATAGGAAGTAAACCCGTAGACTTGGACAGTCTCAATCTCCTTTGGATTTCCCGCTTCCTTAAAGAACAGGAATAACCTGGATCCTTGAATCAAATCCTTGAGTACAGTGTTGCTCATATAAGAACTGATTTTCTCTTTCAAAATCAGTATACTGGACCTGTCACTTAACTGAAACAGTAACCACAGCCTCCTCTTGGGCTTTGTACAATGATTCTCCCCAGCGGAGTCAAACAACATTTAGCCTCTCTCTCGGGCTTTGTACGAGACACATAAGAGACTCCCTCGTTGAGTCAATCATCCCTTTCGCCTCCATCTCGGGCTTTATACGAGATACAAAAAGGGTCTTATTGAGCCAAATAAACAGCAGCCTCCATCTCGGGCTTTATACGAGATACCAAGAGACTCCCTCGTTGAGTCAATTAAAAACCTTTTAGCCTCTCTCTCGGGCTTTGTACGAGACACATAATCGCCTCCTCTTAGGCTTTGTATAAGAAAACCACTGGTTAATCCAATTAACCTTTTAGCATCAAAGTTGTGCCTCGTTCACAGTACACAAACATCAACAACACTTTCTCCTTCATCTAATCGCTGTAAGCGGCAAGCCTCTAGATCATCTACATCCATGCCACTGTCCCTCTTTTAGCATGAGAAATTCCTAAGGAAAGATGGCATTGCTCTACACTGAGTTAAAGTCTTCTCCTTCAGGTTAAAAACCCTATAAAGGAAACTATGGCATTGCCGGATTCACAAATCCCGGTTAAAGTAATCCTCCTTTACGGTCAGTCACCCAACAGTTGTGACATACAACCCCATCTTTAGAGATGACAAATTCTCTCTAAAGTTGAGACCTTTTAGCTTCATATTTTGGGCTTTGAACAAGATACAAACCACCTTTCGCTTCACGTCTTGGGCTTTGAACAAGACACCAAAACAACCATTTCCTCCCATAGAATAGGAGGAACTACGAACGCTCTGATTTCCCTGTTTAGGTAAACGGGAATACGTAGGCATAAGATTGAAAGAAAAATCTTAGCGAGCACACTAAATAAAAACCCAAATCCCATACTCTAATGTATCTACCAAAAGCATCAGTCCTAACATCCTAATCCTTGTTCCCCGTCAGAAAATCCAAGAAAGAGAGAAAACCGTATTGGCGAAAATACAAATAACCAGTACAAGGGCCCCCCCACATTGATAGCATTCGTAACCTAGCAGACCGCTGTTTAATTAGAGACATCTATTTCCCTTCCTTCCTCAGATTTAATAGGATAAAAAATGAATCGACCTGTAGTAAGCTCAACCGCAGAGAGCGATCAGCGCTTAAGAACCGCGTCCAAAATCGCTCGCTACAAGCACGACATCCTTCCAGATCACAATCTCCGTACATCATCTTGACATCCGACCTCGGTATAAATCTCGGACTTTGTGCGGGAAAACAAAATGGCGTGGGCACATCTTCCTGAGACATATAACTGTCCTCGTTAAGATAAGACTTCAATTCTTCATCTGTATCGGAGGAATCTCCCTCGTTGATGGTATGTACTTCTTGAGACACTAGGTGAAGGAAACCTCCATTATGGAAGAAGCTCTGAATGGGATGAAGACTTTCATCGTTAGTAGCTGTCTGGGTACAGTTTGAAGAAAAACCAAGACCTTTCTTCGCTTTGTTATCAGTAGGAATGATAAGTTGTCCCCATCCCTTTGCATTGTTATTTTTTATCACTTCGAGAGCATCTCTGTACGAGGAAATCGACGTTCCTCTTTCTGATTAGTTGTTGTTGCTCATAGAAAGTGCTTGGAACTGGGTTCCTACAACCTCCTCTGGTTCTACATAAGTGGAGGACAATAAGTTACTCACGATCAAGACTTGCTCTCTGCAGACTGTGACGAGTTAGTCGTTCTTGACGAACTTCAACTTTTGGTGAAGCGTCGAAGCGACTGCCCCGGCCTCGTGTATCCAAGGTCTTCCTAGTAAGCAACTGTATGATGCCCGGATGTCCATGACCTGGAAAGTGACTAGGAAAGTGTGAGGACCGATAGTTATGGGAAGGTCGACTTCGCCGAAAACTATTTTTCGGGATCCGTCAAATACTTTGACGATGACCTCACTGCCTCTCATCGGAGATCCTTTGAATGATAGTCGCATTAGAGTGGACTTTGGCATCACGTTTAGAGTTGATCTGGTGTCTACCAGTACGCCGGCTAAAGCATCGTCCTGGCAGTTGACTGTAATATTGAGCGCCATGTTATGACTTTTGCCTTCTTCTGGCAATTCCTCATCACTAAACCCCAAGTTGTTGCAGGAAGTGATATTGGAGATGATACTATCGAATTGTCTTATTGTTACATCCTGTTCCACAAAGGCCTGCTCTAAGACTTTCTGTAAAGCTTCCCTGTGAGCTTCGGAACTGAGTAAAAGTGATAACACTGAGATTTTTGAAGGAGTTTGCAACAGTTGATCAACAATGTGGTATTCACTTTTCTGGATGAGCTTCAGCATTTCATCGCTGTTCTTTGAAAGGTCGGGATCACTAGACTAACCGACTAGTTGATCAGGAACTTCCGTTTTAGGTTCCTTTTCTCTGGTAGGTTCTCCAACTCCTCAGTTGAAGATTTGACCGCTCCGTGTTACTCGACTGATGTCTGTAATATTCACGACGGAGGGTAATGGAATTTCCTTTCCATTCTCAATTGTTGTTGCACCGTACTTGTAAGGGATAACCTTAGTTGATTCATACGGTAACGGTCCCGATAGATAGATAACTACAGGAGCCTTCTGATTCTTCTGACCATTGTAAGTAATTTCAATCAGTTCCTGGTTGGGAACTTTCGATTCGTCAAGTAAAGGGATGATGGTACAAACATCCTTGGTCCTCTTATGATCAGAGATTACGACGACGTCCTTGATTTGATCAGCGAAATAGTCTGGCATCAAGTTGATTGACCCAGAACTTGGACACGGTCGAATCTCTTTGTGGTCCAACTGACTCTGAAGGGCTGCTCGAACGAGGTAACATCCTTAATTATCTTCAGAGCAAACTCTACATCATTCATAGTTATGTGGTGGCACCTGGCCACGTCCGCTCTGTATGTAGTGTAACCTCACTAGATTTGTTTCCATTGATCAAACATCCTGACTTTGATGCCTGGTAGGGTTCCCATTAACCACACTGACTTGTTGTGTGTCTTCGTCTAAGTAGATCGGAAGCCACCAGTGTTTTAACAAGTGTTGCAAAGTTCTTTGAACGAGAGCGCATCCTTGGTCGCTCTCACGACATCCCTTACAGTTCTGATAATTATGTGAATTCAGAAAACCGAGCTGGACTTGCTTAGCATGTAACTCCACCAAGCTGGTATTCATCAAGCGAATATCAAATATTTGAATCATATTCACTTGATACTGATTTCTATCATGGTAATCCTGAATCCATCCAAGATCCATCTGACGCTGGAGGGCCTCTTGTACAAAAGAGCATCCCTAATCGTTTATTGAGCAGATAGGACAGGAATCGTAATCGTGTCGTGGCAGATTATGATGTTGGCTTTGCCTTGAGTGCATTACCACCAAGTTGACATTCATTGCAGGGATGTCGTGGTTTTGAATGATGTTGGAATTTGTATAATTCATGTTAACTTCATGGATTCGGTGATCCTGGATCCCTCTGAGATCCATCTGTTCCTGTAGAGCTGATTGCACCACAGAACATCCTTGATTGTTCTTAGAGTAGATATCACACTGGTGATAGTTATGAGATGGTACATGACCATATCCGCTCTATCTGCAATGCATCTTGACCAGGTTGGTTCCCAATAAGAGTACATCATGAATTTGATAGTTGTGCTTAGACTCTTCTTCTATCAAATTTACCGTAGCTTTCTCGTGTTGAGGCAGCGGGTTCATCTGAACATTAGGATTTGTATCCTTGAAGGATAAGAACCCGCTCCTAACAAGCTTCTGCACATTGGATTTGAAGCTTAGGTAGTTTTCTATGTTATGCCCTGGTCCTCCTTGATGGTAAGGGCAAGCTGATCCGCTTTGAACCAAAAAGGCAGATTCTCCGGTATCGCAAGAGGAGCCCTGGTTTGGACGTGCCCTTTGACCAGTAGTAATGGAAACAGTTTTGCGTACAACATGGGTATAGGGTCGAACCTTGGTGGTCGCATTGTACGATTGTTGTTGTACCGAGGACGAGCCTGCTGAAGAGGTTGTTGTGTCTTTTGCTGATATTGTTGTTGATTCGGTTGGCTCTGAGCAACCTGCGGTTGATACGTAGGAACAGGCGCAGGGTTGATAGCAGGAATTACAGCTGCTACTGGTTGGTAACGCCGCCTTTGCTTTCCGAGAGAGATATTACTAATATCTTCCTCTTTTTTCTTAGGGAGAGCACTACCGTATCTTTAGGTACTGCTTGATGGTCTGACATCTTTAACTAAATGTCCTTCTCTGACAGCTTCTTCCAGACGAACTCCCATGCCTACCATCTCAGTGAAGTCACTGGGCGCACTGGCGACCATTCTGTCATAGTAAAATGAGCTGAAGGTTTTCAGGAAGATCTTTGTCATCTCTTTATCCTCAAGAGGTGGACAAATCTGGGCGGAAATTTCACGCCATCTCTAAGCATACTCCTTGAAGTTTTTCTTATCCTTCTGCGACATGGCTCTGAGTTGATCTCTGTCCGGTGCCATGTCCAGATTATACTTATATTGTTGAACAAAGGCAGCGCCAAGATCTCTGAAAGTGACGTTCTTAGTGCGGTTTAACCCCATGTACCATTTGAGTGCGGCACCGGTTAAACTATCTTGGAAGTAGTGGATCAGTAGCTTTTGGTTCTCTGCCTGAGTTAACAACCTTCGAGCGTACATCACCAAATGGCTTTGAGGGCAAGAGTTACCCTTGTACTTTTCAAATTCGGGCACCTTGAACTTGTACGGAACTTTCACATTGGGGACCAGACAAAGGTCTGCGGCGTCCTTTTCGAATAGATCCTAACCGCAAATAGCTTGCAGTTCCTTCTGCATCTCCAGGAACTGTTCCTAGAATTCCCTCATTCTCTCGTCCATACTTTCGTTTACACCAGACAGTATCTGGGAAATATGTCCTTCCGGGACAGTGTGTACCACGGGTGGTGGTATAGTCATTACGACAGTGACTCTTGGTGCTTCCCAAAGTTTATAACCTTCAGGAGTTGTTGTCATGCCCTTGGCATCTTCGCTTTCCCGAAGTTTGTAACCTTCAGGCCTAGTGGTTCCTGCTGCAGTTTCCGGATCTTCCGTGATTGGCGGAATATATCCTTCCGAGATATAGTTAATAGGCATGCCCCAGGGTCGATCTTTAGGCATGGTATATCGAGGGTCATACTTCTCCATTATGGGCGTCGATGTGATCTCTGAGATCACAGTCCTTTGTATCTGGGATGCTGCCAGAGCTTGCATATCATTGTGAAGTTTCCTCAAATCTTCTTTCAGAGCGTCGAGTTCTTCTCTCAACTCTCTGTTCTCTTCCTCAAGATTATCCATCTTTTTCTGTTGACTGGCCCGAGTATTGTACGAATGAGACAGTTTGACTCTAGAATCGAGACACAAACGTGAGATTCGTAGGTAAGAAGAATGTGTTATGTGAGAATGATGAATGCAATGATTATATTAATAATTTTTTTGTTTAATCAAAAGAAACTCTGACAATTCGATTGCAAATATCATACAGTGGGGAGACCCCATTTTATTGAATTCAAAGATTGCGAAAATGGAAATACAGTAATTTACAAAGTGCTGTAAAAGGAAATGTCTAAACTTATGGATCATGAGTCCTCTCTGAGGAGGGCTCGGGTGCTGGTTCTATTATTTTCCTCTTCTTTGACCGGGGCTCTTGAGCCGTTGTCGGGTTGTCATTCCTTTGCCAAGTGAAAGAAGTGAGCAAATTCCTTTGGTCTTCTTGACTTTCTACAGCATGTTGCTCTAAAATCTCGATTAGAGCATCTTTTTCTTTTAATAGTTGTTGTATTTTGTTACACTCCACATTGAGAATACAGTATTTGTTCCTCCAAGATTTCTTCTCCTATTGAACTTTGTTGAGGGTAACCTGAAGTTTTTCCGTATCTGTCATAAAATAAAGGACAGATTCCTTTAATGGAAGAACTTCTTGACGAGGGTAAGGCATCCTCAGTTTGAGAGCTCTAGTTTGCACCCAGTGGAGATAAGGTTCCATAGAGACACATTTTGGTTTTCCTAAAGACTCTCTTCCTTTCCTGTGAACATGTTTCCAGGCATGCACTATTTTTGTCTTTAGTGCTCTGTCATTTTCTCCTTCCTTGAAGAAAAGACCTTCCAGATGAACATTACGCAGGACATGTCTCATCGGGTATCCGAGTAAAACTGGATGATAATTGATTCCTCCTTTAATTACTATGAGGGGTACATTAGGGAAGTTTCCACAACGGTCAACGATTCTTATCCTGTCATAGATTCGATTGTACCAATCGATGTCAGAGTTGGTAAGAGACATAATCCTCTGGGACCAATGCAAAGTACTCTTATGATCCCAAAATGTAGCAGACTTGGGTAAGTGGGAAGTGAACCATTTGTATAGCAGGGGTACACAACATGTGATCATTCCTCCACTGTACAAGTTCCTTAAGTGTACAGAATGATAAGCATCTGCGAGCAAGGTCGGTACGAGGTTTCCAATTATAAAAATCTTAATGGCATTGATATCAACAAAGTCATTAATGTTGGGAAACAGAAACAACCCGTAGGTGAGTAAGACAAAGATGCTCTCGAAAGCAGTCGCGTTCCCTATACTAGCAAAGTAAAGAGCCTTCTTTATCAAAAACTTGGCTGGCAAACCTTGGATTCCACCCTTAGTGATCATGTGAGTCCTGACTTCTGACTCGTCCAAATAGATGGATCTTGCAATGGTTTGATCCTTTGGAATTTCTTCCAGGCCAGAAAAGGGAGCTTGGCCAATGATGGGTAACTCAGTTAGGTGAGAATACTCCTTCAGTGTTGGTGCTAGTTGATAATCCGGGAATGTGAAACTGTGATAGACCGGATCATAAAACTGAATGAGCGTAGCCAGTATTCCTTCAATTACATGGACCCTTAACAGAGACAGCAGTCCTCCGTACTTAGCTCTGAAAGCATCAGGGTTGGTGATCATCCTCGCCATCCCTCTTAAATCCTCCAGTTTTGGAACCTTGAAGGTGTACTTGTGAGTCTTCCTTCTACCGAAATCCATAATGCAATCTCTTTTCTCTGATATTTGCAATCATTGTCTTAGTTTAATTTGAAAAAGAGAGACTAGAAGAGAATATTTTTTTTATTAATGTTTTCTAATGAAATGAATGCATGAATGCAGCACACAAAAACATAGCAAAACATGGGGTCAAAGGTTCGGTGTCATGAAGCCATGGCTCTACCCATCCCCAAAGGTTATACTGGTGATTTTTGTACTTATCCTCAAAATCATCGACCCCTCTTGGGATAACAACAGCAGGCTGGTTCACCCGAGCGAGCTCCAGTATCTTAGAGTAATCTCGAGTGAGGGTAGTATCGCGTGACAACTATTTTCGATAGCTTCCGCACTACAAAATAGTAACAAGGTCTCAGCCTACTAAATCCTTAGTTTCATAGACAACCACAATCGAACAATCTGCTTTCAACAACCGAAGTCGTATATGCATTGAATCCGTAAAGGGTGTCTCCACTGATTCGATGGTCAACCGGGGTCTCTTATTTGGGAGTCACTCCCTATAAGATTACCCGTCTAGTGCCATCACTTATCTTAGGTGTATACTCAATCTTTCCAGATGCGGCATCACCCGCAATCCCATTAGCAGAAAAATAAACACGGATATCAATTAGGAAAAGCAATATATATATTTATCCTAAAACTAACATCCTAAACCTCTTAAGAGCTATAGCCTATAATCCTAACAGTCAATGACGTCCCCAGCAGAGTCGCCATTTTTCTATAGCGAGCGATTTTTGTCGGTGACGCAACCACCTTATCGCTGAAGTTTTCCTCAGCGCAATGAGGAGGAGGGGGTGCTACTTTCTGATTTCTTATTTATCCCGTGAAGCTGGAAGGGAAAGGGAAGCTATCTAAAAC
The DNA here is from genome assembly GCA_022829125.1 of Lathyrus tuberosus. Taxonomy (NCBI): domain Eukaryota; kingdom Viridiplantae; phylum Streptophyta; class Magnoliopsida; order Fabales; family Fabaceae; genus Lathyrus; species Lathyrus tuberosus. Next base: position 14,037,561 of record JALAZF010000122.1, on the reverse strand, counting down.
TAACCTTGCACGCGAATGTTTAACTGAACAAACGCTTAAAAGAGATTGGGTGGTCCGGGGTCAGGTTATACAATGGGGAGTTGTCAATTACCCATCCTATATGTGGTTATCCACAGGATATTAGCTTTAGGTTTCTCTTTGTAATTGATAGTGTTTCTATGTTAATGGGTTGGGAAAGTTTCTTGGGAAGTATGAGTGAGTGAGTGAGTTTTTGTTGATGTTCGTGGTAAGGTACTGGACCTAAGTTTTGATGTGAAGGTACTGGGCCTAGAGTTTTTGATTCGTATGCTCACTATGATTTCGCAATCTTATGCCTACGTATTCCCGTTTAAGCGAAACAGGGAAATCAGAGCAATCGTAGTTCCTCCTATTCTAAGGGAGGAGAAAGATGTTTGGTGTCTTGTTCAAAGCCCAAGATTGAAGCTAAAAGGTTTTGACTGAGAGAGAATTTGTCATCTCTAAAGAAGAATTGTTGATTTTTGTGTGCCTTGATCAAAGCACAAGGTTGATGCTAAAAGATTAATTGACTCGGCTAGGGGATTTCTTTATACAAAGCCTAAGAGGATGCTGAAAGTTTGACTTTTTCGGGGGAAAATGTTTTATCTGTCTTGCACAAAGCCCAAGATTGAGGCTAAAAGTATTTTGACTCCGCCGGGGAGGTTTGTATGTGTCTTGTACAAAGCCCAAGATTGAGGCTGAAATGAGAAGTTTAACTGGTGAGGATATTTTTATGTGTCTTGTATAAAGCCCAAGATTGAGGCTGACCTTACTGGGAAAATCATTATACAAAGCCTAAGAGGAGGCTGAAATGAGTTTGACTCTTCTTGGGGAAAATCATTCCCCAAAGCCTAAAGGAAGGCTGGGAGGAAATGACTCTGCTGGAGAAGATATATGTCCCAAGCTTAAGAGAGGGAGATTTATGTCTTGTACAAAGCCCAAGATTGAGGCTAAAGGGATTTGACTCAACAAGAGAGTGTTTTTACCTGTCTTGTACAAAGCCCGAGATTGAGGCTAAAAAGTTGACTCAACAAGAGAGTCTGAAAAGGTGATTGACTCAACAAGAGAGTCTAAAAAGTGATTGACTCAACAAGAGAGTCTGAAAAGTGATTGACTCAACAAGAGAGTCTAAAAAGTGATTGACTCAACAAGAGAGTCTGAAAAGGTTAGCTCCGCTGGGGAGAATCATTGTATAAAGCCTAAGAGGAGGCTAGCTATGCTGAGGGAAGATCATTATACAAAGCCTAAGAGGAGGCTATCTTCTGCTGGGGATAATTGAGATCCCTAGGCAGGTCCAAGTGGGGGAATCAACTCTTCCTGAGGATTACAGAAGAGTTGAGATGTCAGATACCTTGAGGTTCTGATTTGAGATAGTGTTAACCATGGTTGGGGAACTCTCATGAGAGAGACTGGGTTTCTGCTGGAGATCGATCCAGAGTGCCCGGGGTTTCTTCCTATAGTTGTAAGGAACTTGAGAATGTCTTTGAGACTCAAGGGGATTATACTGTCCAAGTCTACTGGTGTGGAAGAGTTTTATCTTTTGTATGATGCCCAAGAGGAGGCAAGGACATTAAGGTATGAGAATCAACCCTAAAGTGGCCGAGGTCTGACACTGGAAATACTGCTCTAGCAAGGATGACTAAGTTCTGTCTTATACCTTTACGAGGTCGTCAGGGTCCTTGTATTAAGCCCAAGAGAAGGCATGAGAACTTCTAAGAAGCCGGAGGGTCCTTGTACAAAGCCCAAGAGGAGGCGGGGATGCTTTTAAAAAGCCTGTGGGTCCCAAACCAAGAAAAGTTTAAGAAATGCTATTCACCGAGAATAGATCATTTAGTGAAAGGTCAGAGGTTTGAAGAAACTCAAGAGATGTTATTCACTGAGAATAGATCAACTTTGGGGAGTAGAATTTCTTTGACAATTTCTAAAGTGACAGCCTGAGAAAAGGTTCACGAAGAATACTGCCTTTCTCTTTGTTCCATATTATTTAAGCCCAAGAGAAGACAATACTGTATCTGGAGATTCTATGGGGATCTAGTTTTGTTTGTATTTTAAGAGTGACCAACAGGGTTTTACCTAGTTTTAGACGTAGTTGCCAGGGAAGACTCTAAATAACTATACTAGTATATACACAGTTGATATATGACAAGTATTTAAAAAATGTATGAAAGAAGACTAACCATGCGCTGCTTCCCACAATACAGTTATTTATATATGAAAGCGAGTCAAAGAAAACCGATAAAACTTACAGGCGAGCAAGCTTCCATGCTGTATTGTTAGTTTTTCAAAGAAATTAAAGAAAGTTTTGATAATAATATATATATTTGAATCTAAATCAAAAGGGAATTGTTTTGAAAAGATTGGTGGGGCTTATACTCAAGGAGAGGCCTAAGGTTTAACAGTGATCGCACTGTTGTTTAGATTATCGTACCGGGGCTTATACAACGATTGAGGCCCAAAAAGGTTTATGTACAACAAGGGTTTGGGTCTTACACTCTATTAGAGGCCCAAAGATTATCTAAAGAAAAGAAATTGGACTTATAACACAAGGGGTAGGCCCAGATGATTTTCTTGTTTGAAAATAGCGATCGTGCCGAGATTTTTTAACGCAGAGGGACTTATACAATGTCTGAGACCCAAAAAGGTTTTGGTTAAAAAAGGGATTGTGTCTTACACTCTATTAGAGGCCCATGAGTGATTTTAAGAAAAAGAATGGGGCTTACAACTCAAGGAGAGACCCAAGTGGTTTTATTTTAAACTAGCGATCGCGCCGAGATTTTTGAAAACACCGTGAGTCTTATACAATGACTGAGGCCCAAACTATTTTGGTTTCAAAGAGGGATTGGGTCTTACACTCTATTAGAGGCCCATGAGTGTTTGAAAAAGATTGATGAGGGTGGAATTAATCAAAACCCTAATTTTGTCTAAAATGGAATTAATTTTGTTTAAAAATTAATAAAAATTATTGAAAACATGTGAAAAATGAGTGGTGATCTTGGATCAATGTTTCAAAAATCATGTTTTTATCCACAAAATGATTGAAAACCATTTAAGTTTGGAAAATCAAGAAGGAAAAAATATTTTAAATGTTAAAAAATAAATAAAAATTAATTCTTTACAAAAATATCAAATATATCAAATAAATAATATTTTTGGGAATGTTTTGCAAAATAAAATATTTTAACATTTTTTTGAATTATTAAAAAAAGAATCAACTCAAAATCATTAAAATTCAGAGAGAAATTAATTTTTGAATCAATTAAATAAAATCACAAAATTCAAATATTTGAATTTTTGAAAAAGGGCGCCAAGAACACGCGCGTGTTCTGGGTTTTGCCCAGATTTGCATTTTCTCATCAATCTCACTGAATACTTGATGAAATCACACAATCCACATATCAATCTACTCATTTTCACCTCACGATCATGTCTATGGTCTTTAATTTTATTTATTTTAAGCATGGAATAAGAAATCAAAGAGAAACCTCAAGAACCCTAAATTCTGCATGAAGGCTCAGAAATTCCACACACGATTCATACAAAGCAATTAATTGAGGGGAAACATTCCATACATGATTATGAACATATGGCAAAATTATTGTGCGAGGAAATATGCATGAATCATGAGATGACCAAGTTAAGGCTTACCTCTTGCAGCTGGTGATCGAGTTCTAGGTTGGAGGTGTTACAGCTTGGTTCAAATGATGTGGACAGCTTCCCTAGGTGCTATGGAATGTGTCTGAATGCTTGGAGTGGATTGAATTGAGCTGGAACTTGATTTGGCACCTCAACTGCAAATCTATCAAAGGCTTGTGCAGATGGCTGGTGAATTTAAGAATCTGGTGTTCCAGATGTTGTTTAAGTGTTTGGATCACTTCTATATGATGTTTATGAGGTATGTGTGTGTGATTGGTTTGGTTGGAATTGTTCTCAAACTCAAAACCCGACAGTGACTTGCTTTAGAAGGCAAAATTGGAAGTGAGAGGGTGATTTTGAGAAAGGCAAGTGTTATAGGCCTTTGGTGTACTCAAACTGATCAGAAATGAGGTCTATTTATAGTGTGTCAAGTTTGTTTTGCAAGGAATAGGGAATAAGAACTGCAGCAGGCCTTTGCCCAATTGGAACACTTTGGAATCTCAAGTCTCCTCTAGCCATTGACTTGAGATTATAGCACATACCTATGGTTCTTTGATTCAAGGATAAGGCTTAACTGGAGTGTTCATCTTTGCTCTGATACATTCCACCTATAAGCATCCATTAAATGTTCCAAAACAAAATTGGAGTCTTGGCCTCCTTTAGGCTTTTTAGGTTTGGCATGGCTATTGTAGATTTTGGGACTTTGGAGGCTGATAGATTAGTGCTTGTCCCTTGTTTGTTCCCCCTTGAAGTGTGCAGATGGATAACCATGCTTGGAGTTGCACAATTTGATCAAATCGAGCCATAATGCACAAATCTAGCTTGCAAGACAGTTTGCATCAAGGCATATTACAGTCATCATATCTTCTAGCTCAGATGGAATTTGATGGAGTTCTTGGACATTTTGGAAAGCTGATATATCCTATTTCAACATGAGGTCCAACTTTAGTTTTGATCCAACTTGAATTACAATGAAAAAGGCCTATACATTTGGGAAAAAATAAGGCAGATTCTGGCTTAGTGAAAATTTCACTAAGTGTTGGAAAAATGTCACTTTTGTGTTTTCAGCCATTTTGATCACTCCATAACTTAAAATCCATGAGGAATTGGAATGAGGTGTAGTTGACACTTTTAAATTATGCCATGAGAGCTACAAATCCATCTTTGGATCATCCAAAATGGTTGCTTGGATCTCAAGTTATGATCCTTGGAAGTTGGTACCCTAGCCACTTTGTTCCATAACTTAGAAAAATTCTAAGTTTTTTATGGTTACCCGTTTTACAAGTTAACTCACTTTCTTTGATTTTTCTTGATGAATTATGATTCCAATCACACATTAACATTGTTTTAGGGTTAAAGAACCATAATTGTGAAAAATTCCAAAAAGTCAAACTTGACTTTTGTGCACAGTTGACTTTTTACCAGATGAATTCCTAATTGTGCGATCCTTGGTGAAATCAAGTCCTTGTTCTAAATCAAACCTAATGGATATGTTCCATAAGTGTTATAGGGTGCATTTAATCATGTCCCAAGGTTTGGGAGCATGTCTGAGTCAAAAGTCAAAGGTACAATTGACTTTTCCCTCGAAACCCTAATTGTGGTCCTGGTGAAATTGAAACTTGGGGATCAAGCTTCTTGGATCAATTCCTTGTTGCAAATGGATAAATGTAGGGTATTGGAGCCCCTCAAATCATGTCTTGAGGTCTTGGCTCATGTTTTGTCCCAAAAGTCAACTTAGGGGTGAATTAGGTCAAGAAACCCTAATCCCTGATTTTTGGTGAATGCATCCCCTGAGGCTAAATTGACTTGATGATTGGGTCCATGAGGTCCCTTGGAGTATCTTGAGTTATATTTTGAAGCATTGGCTCATGCCCAGAGGAAAATTCCCATCTGGAGGTCTTGGTCGACCAAAACCCTAATTTGGTGACACTTGCGATCTTGAGGCTTAATCCACTTGGAATGCTGCAACCTTGTGCTTGATTCCTGATGTGGGAGTCCTCTTGATACTTTATGTGTGCTAGAGAGTTTAGACAAGTTGAAGATCATGTCATTTCTTGATTGATCCTTTGTCTAAGTTCTCTGAGAGGGCTTAAAACCCTAATGCTTGATTGTAGGGAATACTCAATAATTCTTGAGGAGATTGATGAGGCATAAAGGTACATCCATATTGTGAAGATGATTTGCACAATGATGGGAAATCTTAGTGGTCAAAATTTGGGGTATGACATTATGGTTGAAGATCCACCAGCAGAGAGACTTCTGGGTGACTATGGAGGAGCAAATGCTTCAACTGGGAGGTTGACCATAGTGAATCAACCGGTCAACATAACACACTTTTAGTTACACCCAACGACGATCCGACAACTTGAAAAGAGACCGTTCACAGGAAAAATAAATGAAGATGCAAACAAACATTTACAATGGTTTCTTACAATGAGCACCACTTTGAAGATCGAGGAGCACTCTGAAGAGGCAAAGAAGCTAAGGATGTTTCCATTCACCTTGGCGGAAGATGTAGAATAGTGGTTTTACTCCCTACTTGCGGGAAGTATAACTACTTGGGAAGAAATGGAGACGACATTATTGAATGATTATTTTCCTGCTTCTATTTACATTCACAAACGATATGACATTGTGAACTTTAAACAGAAGGAAGGAGAATCTCTAGGTGATGCTTACACGAGGTTTAAGAGGTTATTGGTAGCGTGTCTCACTCACAATATGGATCAAACTGAACAGATGTAGATGTATGTGAATGGTTTGAGGATGAAGACCAAACAACTTATTGATACAGTTGTTGGTGGCTCATGAAACATTACAACAGCCACTGGTATTAAAAAGATCATTGAATCCATTACTGCAAATGAGAATTTAGAATTATACGACCGAAGCGTGAGTAAACCGGAAGGAATAATTGATTTGAAATTGGGTAATCAAGTGGTAAAGATGGAAGATCAGATTGCTGCAGAATTTGAAAGAAGACTAAAGGCCATGAATGTGGGTACTCAACAAGTAGCCCAAGTTCAACCTGCCCAAGCGGTTAGTTGTGAGATTTATAGTGGACCATACTTTACTGCACTTTGTGTTGCGACTACGCAACAAATTGAAGAGATTAAGTTTCTGAAGCAAAATAATCCTTATTCTCAGACTTATAATCCAGGGTGGAAGAATTATCCTAACTTCTCCTGGAAAGATCAGAATCAACCTCAATACCAACAACAGGCTCCTTAGAAATCATAGTGGGAGATATCTATTGAGAAGATGGAAGCTCATAATATTCAATTCCAGGAAGAGACCCAAAATAATCAAAGGAACACCATAGCTTCTATAAAAAATCTTGAGGTTCAGATGGGTCAGATAGCACAACAACTTGCCACTGCTCAAGCACCAGGTGCCCTCCCGAGCGCAACAATACCAAATCCAAAAAATTATGAGATTGTTAATGCTGTCACAAAAAAAAAGTCAGAAAGTTGTGGAAGAAGAGGAAGAAAGGGCAACAAATGATTATCATTATATAGAGGTGGAACTAGAAGTGAGAGAAAACAAGAAAGAACCAGAAAGAGCAATACCACCCGTAAAGCCAACTGAAGAGAAACAGAAAGAGGAGGCTAAACCCAAGATCAAGTTACCTTATCCTCCGAGAGTAACAAAGAAGGATCCAAAAGAAAAGGACTTTGAGAAATTTAGCACAATGTTCAAAAAGTTAGAGATTAATATGCATTTCTTTGAAGCACTTGAGAAAATGCCTTTGTACAAAAAATTCATGAAGGAGGTAATCGGTAAAAAGAGACCTAGTGGAGAAGAGATGAAAAGTGTAATTGAGCAGTGCAGTGAAGCATCACAAGGTAGGAGAATCCCCATCAACCAGAAAGATCTTGGATCTGTAGCAATCCCATGCACTATAAAAGACAGAACTTTCAAGAAGGTCCTTATTGATTCGGGTGCTAGTGTGAGTCTCATGCCCTTATCTATTTTCAAAAAGATGGGTATTGGAAAAGTGAGCGATACGGGAACAAATTTGAAGTTTGCCGACCACACGAATAAGTGGTCATATGGGCTAGTAGAAGATGTACTGGTGACGATTGATAACTTTACCTTTCCAGTTGATTTTGAGATCATGGATATTCTGGAAGATGAAGAGACTCCTATCATACTTGGTCGACCATTCTTGCTTACTATTCGGTGCAATGTTAATATTGAAACAAGTACTCTAACCTTGAAATCTTTTGATGAGGAAATAACTTTAAAAGTGTTGGACATCGAGAAGCGAGGTAAAGAAGAAGATAATCACTCTTCAGTTGGAGTGATCCAAATTGTGGGAAAATGCAAAAGTTCAAAGCCACCGCATGAAAAAGTATCTGGCATAATCTCTCAAGTTGTAGTATCTCAGTCATCTATGTCACATAGCAAGACTCCAAGGTTCATTCAAGAAGTCAAGAAGATAAAGAAAAAGGAACATCAAAGGAAGAATATAGAAGTTAGAGGCGACTTGAGACACAAAGTAGCTCTTACCTCTGAACCTGACCAGTTCTTTGCTGCGAAGAGGTCAAGCAACAAAGTGTGGAAGCTGAAATACCCTCCATAACAATGGGAGTGAACCATCGAGCTATGTGATGTTAAACGAAGCGATACGTGGGAGGCAACCCACGCTTTTAATTATTGAGCACTTTCTTTTTGTTGTTTGTTTTGTTTCGTTTGTAGGTAATAGACAAGACCTTATGGGTGCAAGCTATGATGTAGCAGTTGGTGTTGCATTACCTTCCACCTCCTCAGTAAGTATATCTGTGAGTAACCTCTATCGCTTTTGTTCTAACACATTGGGGCAATGTGTGGTTCAAGTTTGGGGGAGGATTTACTGTTTTTAGTTCTTCCGTTTAGACTTGTTATTTTTGTTTTTGTGTGTTGTTTTGTTGAAACCACTTTGAATTCTCCCCAAATTAGAGTCGTAAAATTTTTTCTTGTGAATAGTGTGATGTTGAGATAGTCAAGAAAGTATATAGAGTTGGAGAGAAGAGGAGCTAGAATTAGGTACTTTGGGAAAGTTTGGAAATTAAGGTATAACCTGAACACCCTAGATTCCCTGGAGTAAGGAAACGAGTCCAACGTGTAGATTTGTGCCATAGTACTTGGATTTGAGAAGTATTCCCTTATTACTTCATCGTGATAGTCCGGCATGATTAAAAAGAATTGCATGTATAGGGTTGATTGAGAGAATGAATTATGGCACCCAAAAAAAGATGAATAAAGGCGATCAAGACACCTAGTCCTTCTAAGTTGGGTAACCCTCACCCGGTTACTTAGCCTAACAGAGGTTGAGTCTCAATTGTCGTCCTAAAATGGACTAATAAACGCCAATGAGCGAGAAAAAAAAAAGAATAAAGGTTCCTAGAAAAAGTTTCGATCAATCTTGTATATGTGAGGGAAAACGATCATAAATGCCTTAATCTGATTATCCGAATGAAATGGGTAGAAAATCGAAGAAAAGACTTAAGCCCAAAGCATAGTTGGAGAGGTGACCGAAAGGGGGATTTAGGTCGGTGGTTTTACCGCGGAATGTGTTTGTGTAATACCTTCTTAACGGACGATTACCAAGAGAACTAGTTTTAGCCGATATGAACAAAGGTTCACGTATGAGTATAGACACACCTTACCTTCACAAGTTTTTCTTTTGATGTGTACCATATGATCTGAATTTTTTTATGCAAGCTTGTTGCTTGAGGTCAAGCAAAGGTTTAAGTTTGGGGGAATTTGATCGGTGGTTTTTATGCTTTATTTTATCGTTAAGTTTAGTTAATCATATTATATGTTTAGTTGCATTTTATGTCCGTTTACCAAATTTTATGCTTTAGTTGTGTCTCTTTACTGTTTTTGGGGTTCAGATAAGCATTCACGAGGAATCGAAGCGAAAACCAGGAAAATCGCAAGAATTCAGAGAAAATTTTTTGCGCTTGCCAGAAGGTCTGACACGGCCGCCCGTGTCAGCTGACCCGACCCGTGTCAGGGAACCAGTAGAGTTAAAGAATAGTCAGAGGCCTGACACAGGTGCCTGTTTCAGCTGAAACGACCCTTGTCAGGATGCCTGGGCCAAAAAATGATTAAATGCAGTTACAGAAGGCTGACACGGCCGTCCGTGTTAGCTGGCACGGCCCGTGTCAGCTTGTGACGCTAATTTCCTGATTTTTTATATTTTTCTCCATTAGTTAAGCTGTGAGGGCATTTTGGGTATTTCCAACCGATCTAAGTGAGTGTTTGGTATTTAGAAGAGTTTTTGGGAAGAGAAAAGGGACTTTTGACGGAGAAGAATTACACGATCAAGAATTGAGCGATCAAGAGAAAAGGGAAAACTGAAGATTTTCACGCACGAGAGCAATTTTAGATCAAAGTAATCCAAAATTCTTGTAATGTTTAATCTTATTGTTGAATTTTCTTTGAATATTATAAGTAGCTAAACCCCTCAATGCTACGAGGTGTCCCTAAATTGCTTCTGTAATGATCTTGATCTCATTTGTTCAATGACATAAGTGCTTTTTCATAATCAATTTTATTGTAAAATATGTTTAATGCTTTTTCTATCGGACAAATAGAAATTTATTTACGGCTAACTTTTAGGTCGGACAAACCGTTGTTAATGCTTTTTGTGCGATAATGCATCAGTAGAGATTACCTAGGACTAGGGATACCCTGTTGCACTTGGAACACCGTTGACATTATAATGCTTGATTTCAAACATAATTATCTATGGACATATTAATTAGGTTAAGAAATCAAAGGTTTTCTCACTAAGGACTTAGGAGTAAACAACTTAAGGTCAAGAAATTGATTATTTTAAGCCCTAACATGCTTCTCATATCTGTTAAAAACTCAATTTTCTTATTCTGTTTTATTTTCTCACTGTTAGTTTATAATTTTCCAAACAAATCCCAAACCCCCAAGTACTTTTTGTTTAATTGAATTACTACAAGAACTTATATTCATACGCGGTCCTCGAGGTCGATATTAGGGATAAACCCCTATTTTAACTACATCGGCGGAAATAGTACACTTGCTATTTTTCCGATCATAGTGTATTAATGTTGTTAGTTGCATTTCATGCATCAAGAGCATTGGTGGTCTCATATTCATTGGTGGATTTGTTGGTTCGTATGAGGAACCAAAGACCAGCCTCAGATTCATTGGTGGAATCGTTGGTTCAAATACGGGCTTCAGATTCATTGGTGGATTCGTTGGTTCAGATAAGGAACCATAGGCGTGGATCAATCAGTAACATAACTCTAAAATCTGAGTTATGAGTCGCATTTCATTATGTAAATTTGCATTTGTGATTATTTTATGTTTGTGAACTATTTTTTGTGATTGTTGAATATTACCGTTGAACTATCCTAACTATTTATATACACCATTAACATTATGAATGTATTTCTCACCCTTTTTTGTTTTGTTGGTGTGGCTCGTTGTACCTATTGTGAATTGATGTTGTCAAGAACAAACCAAAACATGAGAAAAAGATTGAGTTTATTGAACAAACACAAGAAACCCTATTAGGTTTTACAAAAGGGAGAGAAGAAGGAAGAAGAAGAATAAGAATCAGTTAAATCTGTTTTTCTATTCACTTTATCAATAAGGGTTGAAAAATTACAAGTGAATACCAACAATTAACCTCTCTCAACAAACTGAGAGAACTAGCCTATTTATAGATTACTAAGCTAACTTAGGATACAAGCTAACTTAATAATTGGGCTTACAAGCAAGACCCAATTTGACATGCTAACTTAAATGCAAAGCTAACATATTTCGACAGTATGCTCGTACAGACTTCGACTACAACTTTCACAACTCCTATCGAACCATGAAGCTACCCTTGTCAACACTAGAGTTTGATCCAAATACCACAAATCTCTACCTTGGAACAAACTTTATAATAAGGGAACAACCTAGATTTCATCATGCAACTTTATAAACTGCATACAGTGGAAAAACTTGTTACTCGACAATATCTTGGTGATCATATCAGCAGCATTGTCATCAATCAAAACCTTCAGTACTTAGACTTCTCCATGTTTAATTATCTCTCTGATGAAGTGCAGCCTCACATTGATGTGTTTGGTTCGCTCATGATGGGCTGAATTCTTCGACAGGTGTATTAGAATTTAACTATCACATTTAACAGTGATAACTAGACCTTGAAGTTTCGGCTCCTTAGCAAAACCTTCAAGCCATAATGCTTCTTTCACAGCTTCACTGAGGAAGATATACTCTGCTTTAATGGTTGATAAGGAAACAACATTTTGAAGTGTTTCTTTGCAACTAATTATTGTGCCAAACATAGTGAGCACATTTCTAGAAATAGATTTTCTAGAATCCATACATCCTGCATAATCAGAGTCGATAAATCCTTCGATTTTGACTTTGCTATCATCACCACAAGCTCCACCATAAATCAGGACTCGGCTCAGAGACCCATTTATGTACCTAAGAATCCACTTTAATGCTTGCCAATGCGCCTTCCCAGGATTGGCCATATACCTGCGTACATGCTCACTCTGTATGATATGTCTGGCCTCGTACAAACCATAGCATACATCAAAGAACCTATTGTACTTGCTTATGGAATAATATTCATATAGGCTCTTTTGAATTTAGTACTAGGTATTTGAGTCGTACTCAGCTTGTACTGAGGATTAGTCGGTGTTAATACAGGTTTGGAATTCGACATACTAAACCTTTTCGAGAATCTTTTTCAGGTATGTTTTTCTTGAGATAAGCATAATCTCGGCTGCTTTCTATCTCTCCGGATGTCAATCCCAAGACTTCTGGTGGCATCTCACAGATCCTTCATGTCAAACTCCTTATTGAGTTCAACCTTCACCTTCATAACATCTCCGACACTGCTGCTTGCTATGAGGATATCATCCACATAAAGCAACAAAATAACAAGTGAATTTCCTGTCATACCCCAAATTTTGACCACTAAGATTTCCCATCATTGTGCAAATCATCACCACAGTATGGATATGCCATCATGCCTCATCAATCTCCTCAAAGATAGTTGAGATTTCACTACAACCAAGAATTAGGGTTTTGAGCCCTCCCAGAACACTTAGACAAAAGATCAATCAAGGTATGACATGATCTTCAACTTGTCTAACCTCTTAAAACATCCACAAAGAATCAAGAGAAATCCCACATCAAGAATCAAGCACAAAGTTGTGACATCCCAAGTGTTTTGAGCCTCGAAACACCTGATGTCGCCGAATTAGGGTTTTGAACGACCGGGACCTCCAAAGTGAAAATTTCACAAGAGGATGAGCCAAGACTCCAACATGTGACTCAATATACTCAAAATAACCCTAGTGATCCATTTGCAAAGATAAATTACCCTCAGAGGGTGTATTCCTCAAAAGTCGGGAATTAGGGTTTTACGCGCCGAACCGCTCCGAAGCCAAAAGTCAAAACATGACTTTTTTGGCAAAAATGATCTTTATGATTCATATTTTCATAAAATGTGACTTATAATGTCATTTGAACAAGAATTGATCAAGAAATCATGATAACTTGTAAAAGGGGTAACCCTGAAAATTTGAAAAATTTTCTAAGTTATTAAGTTTGAATGATTTTGGTATCAACTTACAAGAATCATAACTTGTGATTCAAGCAGCCATTTTGGGTGATCCAAAGCCTGATTTGTAGATCTTCCTACATTATACAAAAGCTTCAACTACATAAAACTCCAATTTTTCATGGATTTTAAGTTATGGAGTGATCAAAATGACAAAAAATGAATAAAATGACACTTTTTCAACACTTAGTGAAAATCTGCCTAAGTTATCAGCTTTGAACACCAATGTTCATGAGGATTTTTTAATGGGATCCAAATAGTTTCAAGAGAAACTATGATTACACATGGATTGTATCATATGAGGGCTCTTTAAAAAGTACAAGAGCCTCTCATAACTCAACCTGAGCGGGGAGATATGATCCCCTTAAAATCACCATTTCCAAATGTCTTGTACAAGGCAGAATTTGGTGTTTTACTCGATTTGGAAAATTTAGACAACTCCAAGCCTTGTCATCCATTTGGACACATCAGAGGATGAAATCAAAGGGGAATGATCTGATCCCCAAGCCTCCCAAGTCCAAGAATCTACATGTAGCTATGTCATCCTAAAAAGGCTAAAAAGTGCCAAGACTCCAATTTTGTTTCAATGCATTCAATGGATGCATCAAGGTAGCATGAACTGAGGCAAACTTAACTGAATGAGTCAAGCCTTATCTCTGAACCAAAAGACCATAGGCATGTGCTCTAACCTCAAGTCAATGGCTAGAGAAGACTTGAGATTCCATTTGATCCATATTGGCCACAGATCTGCTGCAGTTGCCACACACTATTGCTGCCAAAACAAACTTGACACACTATAAATAGAGCTCATTTATGATCAGTTTGAGTATACCAAAGCACCCAAACTGATGCTTTACTCAAAATCTCTTCTTCACGCCAATTTTGCCTTCTAACTCAAGTCACTGTCGGGTTCTGAGATTGAGAGTGGTTCCAACCAAACCAATCACACACACACACACACCTCATAAACATCATGTATGAGTGATCTATAACACAAAATCACATCTGGAACATCAAATTCACAAAATCACCAGCCAATTGCTCAAGCTCTTGACAGAGTTGCAGTTGAGGTACCACAACCAGTTCCAGCTCATTTCAATCCACTTCAAGCATTCAAACACACTCCTTGGCACCTAAGGAAGTTGTCCAGATCATTGGAACCTAGCTGCAACACCTCCATCATCAAACTCGATCACCAACTGCAAGTGGTAGGCCTGAACCCTTCAAACTCTATGATTCATGCATCATGAATGAATTTTTGAGTTACCATCTTGTTTATGCATGTTTGTAGAGTAATAACCCTCAATCAATTGCCATGAATCCATCGTGTATAGAATTTCATTGTGTTCATGCTGAAACTAGGGTTCTTGAGATTTTCTGTTGATTTCGTCCTCTATACTTAATATAAATGCAATTAAACTATATGGTTGTGATCCTTGTTCCAAAACGAACAAGATTGGTACTTGAATCGTGAAAAACCATTGAGAAACCATGGAGAAAAGTGAGAAAACGCAAATCTGCATAAACATGGCACGCGGACAAGAACTTAGTGTTCTTGGCGCCATTTTTCAAATTTTCAAATTTTTGAATATTTTGATATTTTTGTTAATTGATTCAAAAATTAATTTCTCTCTGAATATTTGTGTTTTTGAATTGATTCTTTTTCTCAAAATTCACAAAAATGTTTAAATATTTTATTTTACAAAAAAAAATCCAATTTATATTATTTTTTTAATATAGTTAGAATTTTTGTAATTAATTTCATTTTTATTTGTTTTAAACATTTTTAAATGAAATTCCCACTTTGATCTTTCAAAACCAATTGAATTTCAAACTTCCATGTAATTAAACATGAGTTTTCAAAATATTTTTCAAAGTGTACAACTTGTTTTTGAATATATTTGGTATTTTATATCATTTTTTTCATTTAATTTCCTTTGAAAAATGACATTTTATTTAAAATTAAGGTTTCCTCTCGATTTTAATTTTCAAACACTTTTGGGCCTCTAATAGATGGTAAGATCCAACCCCCTTTGTACATAAAACCTTTTTGGGCCTCAGTCATTGTATAAGTCCCGATACGATTTTAAAAATCTCAGCGCGGTCGTCGCCTTTTAAACAAAAATCATTTGGCCTCCCCTCGTGTTGTAAGTCTCATTCTCTTTTTTTTTTTTTTGCCTCTAATAGAGTGTAAGACCCATCCCTTATAAATATAAACCTTTTTGGGCCTCAGTCGTTGTATAAGTCCCACTGTATTTCAAAAATCTCGTCGCGATCGCCATTTCAAAGCAAAATCATCTGGGCCTACCCTTGTGTTGTAAGTCCTTTTTCTTTTCTTTCTTCAAACTTTTGGGCCTCTAATAGAGTGTAAGACCCAACCCTCTTTTGTACATAAATAATTTGTGCCTCAGTCATTGTATAAGTCCCGTTACAATTTTCAAAACAACGGTGCGATCACTGTTATTTCTGGGCCTTTCCTTGAGTTGTAAGCCTCATCCCTTGTACAAAAATAACTTTTTTTGGGCCTCTATTAGAGTGTAAAACCCAACCTCTTTGTAAATAAACCTTTTTGGACCTCATTCATTGTATAAGTCCAAATACAATTTTTAGATCAACAGTACGATTACTGTTTTTCATCTGGGTCTCTTCTTGAGTATAAGCCCCAATCTTTTCAAAACAACTTTCCCCTTTGATTTAGGTTTAAACTCATAGTTGTTATCAAAACTTTCTTTAATTTCTTGAACAACTAACCATACAACTGTTACAATGGAAGCTTGCTCACCTGTAAGTTTTATCAGCTTTCTTTTACGTACTTGCACATATATATATAATTGTTTGTGCTAGAAGCTTGCTCGCCTGTAAGTCCACCTACCCTCTTTTACATACAGTATATATTTCAGCTGTATATATATGCCTGTATATTATCTTGCTTAGAGTTTTCCCCGACAATTAGGTCTAGGATTAGATAAAGCCCGTGTTCACTCTTTCAACAGTCAAAACTAGTTCCCCATAGGAATTCCAGATACAGTATTGCCTTCTCTTGGGCTTATACAATATGGAACAAAGAGAAAGGCATTATTCCCGGTAAAACTTTTCTCAGACTGCCACTATTAGAAAATTGTCAAAGAAATTCACTCCCCCATAGAGGATTAATTCTCGGTGAAATATCTCTTGAATTTCTTCAAACCCTAGAACTGTTCACTAAAGAAAAGATTATTCCCGGTGAAACTTTTCTTGAACTTTCCTTAAGTTTGGACCCACAGGCTTCCTAAAAGCATCCCCACCTCCTCTTAGGCTTTGTACAAGGACCCTCCGGCTTCTTAGAAGTTCTCATGCCTTCAATTGGGCTTAATACAAGGACCCTGAAGACCTCTTAAAGGTATAGGACAGAACTTAGTCATCCTTTGTTAGAGCAGTCTTTCCGAAGAGTCAAAACCTCAGATCAATTAAGGGTTGATTCTCATCCCTTAAAGTACCAGCCTTCTCTTGGGCATCATACAAAGATAAACCTTCCATACCAGTAGACTTGGACAGTCTAATCTCCTCTTGGATCTCAAAGACATTCTCAAGTTCCCTACAAACACAGGAGAAGCCCTGATCATTCGATCAATCTTCAGTAGAGTTTAAAATCCTCACAGGATCTAAAACTCAATCTTTATCCTAAATTCCCCCAGCTAGGATCATCTCATCATCAATACCATACTAGCCTATCAGAACCTCAAGGCATCTGATACCTCAACTCTTTTGTAAACCCTCAGCAAGAGTTTATCCCCCGACTTGGACCTGCCTCGGGATCTCAATAATCCTCAGCAAAAGCCAGCTGATAACACTATTTTAGTGTTACTTTAACCCAATGTATGTGGCATTTCTAGTTCATGATTTCACTTATGTAGCATGAGTTTAAGGTGTTTTAGCATGATTTAAGCTTTAAGCACTTTATGTGCTTCTTTTACGTTTTCTTTGTGTTTATGCTCTAAAAGGAAGTTAGATGATGATGAGAAGAGGCATGACCCTAGTTGCCAGAGTCTGGAGCAGCATGAGGAGCTATTTGGAAAGCTGATGATTTAATCAACCTTTTCACCAAGAGAGTTAGAGATTGATGATGAAAATCCAAGAATGACTAGGGCTCATGTGGCAGCCTCATGAAGAGCAATAGAGCAAAAGGAATGGATAAGATCAAGAAAGCTAGAGGAAAAAAGGTAGTACGGTGGGGACCACTCAGCAGAGAACGCCCATCACCAGCACCACCAGCCGTCTGCTCTGCACCACCAGCCGTCTGCTCTGCCCCACCAGCCTGCTACAGCCGCCTGCTAAAAGCAAATTTGTCTCCCACCAACATCTGTACCAGATTACTTGCAAAGGAAGGATTGATGGACAGCTGTCCCACATGAAGGATTTGATTTGGGCCTAACCTTATTTTCCTCAAGAGACCCACGATCCAAGAAAGAAGGAACTACCACTTCCACTCATCACTATAAAAAGAGAGCTTGTGCATTGAAGTCGAGAGACGAGAGATTCCACACATAAGAATATTTTATTTTCAGTTTTTAAAGTTATTTTCAGTTTCTAGAGTAGAGTATTTGGAGAGTATTCTTTTCTTCTCCAGACCTGTACGTCTGCTGAGAACTGTCGTGACTGAAGAGAGTTGTTGTTGTTTAACCAACGCAAGAGATCTCCAAGTTATTATTAGGTTGCATTACTTTACTCTACTTGTAAGATGATGTTTCCTATTAATTTCATTCCAGTAGTTTGTACTCAGCTCATCATGAGCTAAACCTTTGTTTGATGAGACTAATGAAGTTAGTATAAAAGTGGTTTTTATGTTAATATGATGTGTTGGTTAGTGTCTTATTTTGTTATGTGTTTTTATGCTATAAACTTGGTTCTTAGAGTGATCAACTAGGAAAAAAGTATAAGCTTGTTGTTGAGAGAGATCCAATAAACAAGTGGATTTCATAACAAAAGTGGTTAATAAAGTAGGATAGAGATATTCACTTAATTTAACTTGCTTAGAGATAAGAAGTTGAGGTCATAAAGATTTTTCAGAATTAAAACCAGACGTATTTCAGGGTTACAAGTGAGACTTAGAGATTTGTTCCCTTGCCCTAGTTATACATGATTTGATGTTGTAGAGATACACCACTAGATCACGTTATGACCTTTTGAGGCACGACACTTCACATCATAAAGGCATATCAAACAACAACTATACTAATGGATTTAGCTCATCAATTACTCTCTCTGATATTTTAACTCCTCTTTAGCTTTAAGTTATTTTAGGTAATTGTGTGTGCTCTTGCTCTTTATTCTCATATTTCTGTTACCTTGCTCATACTTTTCTTAAACAAAGAAAACTAATATTAGTGGTTCAAATACTTTGCACTTCCCTGTGGGTTCGACCTTTACTTTATCACTTGCTACATTACCAAGCATGTATACTTGCATGTGACACCATTACTCTAAACCAATTAAAAGAAAAGTATTACATAAATTATAGTATATTGTAAGTAACAAGTTTTTGGCGCCGTTGCCGGGGAAGTGAAAAAGTTTGAAAAACTATATTTATTTTTTTTCTTTTTGTTTAAGATTGTATTTGAGCTTTTAACGTTTGCTGTGATTTGGTGATACGACAGGCTTAAGCTATTGTATGCGCAGGTCGTTACAACCAGTTTACAGTGGTTATCCTGAACCTGAAAGAATTCTCAAAGCACGAAGAAGATCTGTACGTGCTCAGCAAATATCTGAAGATTCCTCAACTTCAGTTGTGGCTGAACTTGAAGGAATAGTGTACGAAGAGGACACGGAAGAAGAAAGCTCATTGTGTTCTTCAGACGAGTCATTACACGAGACAACCATGGCAGAGCCAGATATCATTGGCATTGCCAATGATCGAGCATGCAGCATTAGGGACTATGCTGTATTTGATCCTAATGCTATGAATACTAGCATTGCTGGGCCAGCCATCACAGCACCACAGTTTGAGTTCATGCCTATGATGTTCCAAATGTTGCAAGCTGCTAGTCAATATTCAGGCTCTCCTCATGAAGATCCTCATTTGCACTTAAAATAATTTCTGGATGTTTCTGACAATTTCAAGATCCTTGACGTGCCAGTGGATACCTTTAGGTTGAGGCTTTTTCCATATTCTCTAAGGGATCGAGCCAAGAGCTGCCTTAATTCTTTGGAACCAAATTCCATTACTACATGGAATGCTGATAACACCAAATCACACTGTATATTTGACCCCAATTGCACATGTTTTTAGTTGTTTATTTGTAATTTTCCATTGTTATTATGGTATTTTGTTTTACTTTCAGATACATTGCCTGATTTGAGCTTGCAATGAAGAAACGACGCAAAACGGAGCTAAAACAAAGATTTCCTGTGCAAATTGTACACTAACCGTTTCACTCAGCGAACGCCATAGAGGACGCCATTTGAGTAGTGGGTTTCACCCACATTCCAACGGTCACAAAAGGCGTTTTATTCCACAGACACACTCGGCGGACGCTGAGAGGGGGTCGGCGGACGCCGACCGTTCTAACATGAAAACGGTCAGAAACGTTAGAAGCAGTCACACACGAAGAAAATTATTATTCAGCCGTTTTTTCATAATGATGAGAGGCAGTTACAACTTCATGACTACTATAAAAAGACTTGTATTTTCACTTTTAGATTATCTAATCCTAGTTTCCAACCTTAGGCATAAAGTTCATTTTGTAAAGCAATAATTCGTCACATCGAGGGGTTATTGCACTATCGTTGTTAGTTAGATTGGAGCAACCATAGTTAGGAGCATTTATATTTGAAGTTATTTACTTTCCCGCAATTTACTTTCCAGCTCTGTACCAGATTCAGTCTCCGCTTTGGAGCAGGTTTCTTTTATAAATTGAATTTTATTATATTCTGTATCGCTTTTATATTCGTTTATTTTCCTGCACTGCTTTACATTCATTTATTTTCTGTCTCTGCCCTTACTTTGTGATTTTAAGTTTCTGTGTGATATGTTTTTCTTTCGGAACTGAACTCAAGCGTGACACTTGTATTCATTCTCTCAAAGTATACTCTCACACTTTACACGTTTTTATCTTACAAATGCTTTACTTTGCAAACCAATTTATTGTTATGTTTTTAGTCACCATGTCCAGCTAAATCCCTTGTGCTGGGATGTGATGATCGTCGTTCCGACGGTACTCCACATGTCATCTCTTTAGAAATACTTTAAGGATTGTTTTTTATTTTAATTAAACTCTTCTGAACTTCAATTGATCGGTCAATACATAAATGAGACCGTGTTTTTGTTTGCGTAATGACTGTGACTAGATCGGGTAAGATCGAAAGCCGTCTGACATTTTAGAAAAGAGTTTGTTAGTTGTTAATTAATAAATACAGCGGAAGCACTTTATTGATTAACTAAGAAAGTTTTATATTATTAGAAAGAGGTTTTAAACTATTTTCGGACGCGTTTATAGATTTAGGATCCGGTTGGCCGAGCATATGCCGGAAACCCTTTGGTATAAAATATTTTTAATCGGAAGCACTTTTTAACTAAGTCTTAGAGGTAATTACATAAAAATGACTTTATCACTTTAACACAGAGAGCGACCGGTGCAGCGTGAGCAGCTGGTATAGATTAAAGGTTAGGTCTGGTTCCGATCACGCTAACGCGGCGGATCCTTTTTAATTATCTCTTTTTCAAAGAAGAAAACATTGCCACATAAGTGTTACTATTTAGATGATAGGAGTATAGTTTGATTGACGTGAATTACATTCCAGTATAGTATTTATCTGATTTATTTCTATTTTCGTTCTGTAGAAAACTTTTACTCTGATATTTATTGGCCTTAGATAAACAACGTAACAATAGTAATCGATAGATTGACATTAGTCTCTGTGGGATCGATAAATCTTTTATATTACTCTGACGTAATCTGTATACTTGCGGATAACACGCATCAAGTTTTTGGCGCCGTTGCCGGGGACCAATTACGTCAAAATTTCGTACCCTGTTGTTACACTGTCTAGACTAAGGCATCCCTTAGCCGGTAAATGCGAAGAACTCGCAGTACCGGAAACTTAGTTGATCCATTAGAAGAACCTGAACATTACGCCCGAGCTCGTCTTTTACTTCGAAAACTCAAAGGAGCAATGGCAGACGAAGAAAACGCTAAACCTCTTAAAGATTTCGCCCTGCCCTCTAACGAAGAACCTCATTCTAGTATAGTTAACCCAGCTATACCAGCCAATAACTTCGAATTAAAACCATCTCTGTTACAATTACTACAACAGAACCAGTTCGCAGGTCTTCCTACGAAAAACCCGAACCAACATCTTAAAGTCTTTATTCAACTAGCCGATACCTTAAAAGCAAACGGAGCTCCTCCTGAGGCAATACGTCTAAGACTATTCTCATTTTCTCTCAGAGATAGAGCCCGATCATGGTTAGATTCCCTTCCAGCCAACTCTATAACCACTTAGAATGACCTAAAGAAAGTATTCCTTGCTAGATACTTTCCACCGAGTAAAACTGCTGTCTTACGAAACCAAATAACTCGATTTACCCAAAGCGAGGGAGAATCACTTTTCGACGCTTGGGAGAGATATAAGGAACTATTAAGAGCATGTCCACATCATGGCTTAGAACAATGGCTTATAATCCATACCTTTTATAATGGACTCATGTACAACACAATGATGGCCATAGACGCTGCCACTGGTGGCGCTCTAATGAACAAACCCTACCTCGAGGCTTGCTCTCTCATTGAGGATATGGCACAAAACCATTACCAGTGGGGAACCGAACGAGCGCCGGTGGAGAAGAAATAGACCAAAGGAGATGTGTATGAAGTGATTTGTTTTGACCATATGAACGCAAAGATGGATGCTCTAGCTCAAAAGGTAGAAAACCGACTATCAACCCCACAGCAACCATAGCATCTATACAACCCGGATGTGAAATCTATGGAACCTCAGAACATATTATAGCTGAATGCAACCTTTTAGCCGATAGTACCACAGATCAGGTTAATTACGCCCAAGGAAACCCTTATTCAAAAACATACAACCCTGGATGGAGGAATCACCTAAATGTTTCCTATAAGAATAATAACCCTACTCAAAATTCAACACCTCAAAGACCACCCGGTTTCCAAACTCAAAGACCCAATCAATCTGCACCATATGCCCCTCAGAAATCAAATTTCGAGAAAAAGATGGACGAATTCATCTCAGCTCAATTACAGCAGAACAAGGATTTCATAAACCAAAATATTCATATGAATGAACTAATTACCCAGTTGGGTACTAAACTCGATTCTGTAATTACCCATAACAAAATGCTTGAAACTCAAATCTCTCAAGTAACACAACAACAATCTACTCATGCTACACCAGGAGGACAATTCCCTGGACAACCTCAACCTAATCCTAAAGGGCACGCAAATGCTATCGCTCTAAGGAGTGGGACCACTTACGATGGGTCTACAAACCCTAGGTTGAATAATCCAGAACCTCCTAGGAAAGAGGTTGTGACCACACCTGAGAAAGAAATTGAGAAATCGGTGGAACCTGAGAAATCTAGGAATACAGAAGTTAAGGAAAGAGAAGAGAATGAAAAAGTTTATGTACCACCTCCTCCTTACAAACCTCCGATTCCATACCCACAAAGACTTAAACAAACCAAATTAGATAACCAATATAAGAAATTCATAAAAGTGATTGAGAAACTCCACGTAGAGATTCCATTCATAGAAGCTATAACCCAAATACCATCTTATGCCAAATTCCTTAAAGAAATTCTAACCAACAAACGAAGATTAGATGATCCTAAACCTTTAGAATGTAATTCAATTGCTGAGAATAAGCTTGCTAAGAAAGAGAAAGATCCAGGAAGTTTTTCTATACCTTGTGTTTTGGGAAACCAAGTTATTGATAAAGCACTTCTGGACTTAGGAGCAAGTGTAAGCTTAATGCCTTTAGCCGTTTGTAAAAGGTTAAACCTAGGAGAAATGCAACCGACTAGGATGTCTCTTCAATTAGCCGACAGATCAGTTAAGTATCCAATTGGCATTTTGGAAGACGTCCCAGTTAGGCTTGGTAAACTATATATTCCAACGGACTTCATCGTAATGGACATTAAGGAAGACGATGAGATCCCAATCCTTTTAGGTAGACCCTTCTTATCAACAGCTGGAGCTATAATAGATGTCAAAAAAGGAAAAATGACATTCGAGGTAGGTAATGAAAAAGTAGAATTTATACTATCCCAATTCTTAAATGCACCAGCCATAGATGACTCATGTTATGCCATCGATAAAATTGATGAATGCATAAGAGAACTGGATAAAGAAGATCTAGTAGAAACCATCAAACTACCTTCGATCCCCATAATGGAGGACGACGGATTTGAACGCTTATCTGAACCTTACATAGATAACAGTCTTTACGAATGCTTGGCACTTACCCCAGATCATATGCCATGTCCGAAAAAACCTTCAATAGAGCTTAAGGAGCTTCCTAAGAATTTAAGATACGAGTTCTTAGACAAAGAATTAAACCGCCCAGTTATAGTCAGTGCCACGTTAGATGGTCCTGAAACCAATCAATTGTTAGATGTTTTAAGAAAATATCCCTAAGGTCTAGGTTATAATATCTCCGATCTCAAAGGAATAAGCCCTTCCGTGTGTATGAACCGAATTATGCTGGAGGAAGACGCAAAACCCTCTAGAGAACATCAACAAAGGATAAATCCTATAATGAGTGACATAGTAAAAAGGGAAGTGTTAAAGTTGTTAGAGGCTGGAATAATATATCAAATATCCGATAGTAAATGGGTAAGCCCCATACATGTGGTACCCAAGAAAGGAGGTGTCACTGCTGTACAAAACGAAAAAGGAGAACAAATAGCCAAACGTATAGAAAATGGTTGGCGGATGTGTATCGATTACAAAAAGCTCAATAAGGTAACTAGGAAAGATCACTTCCCACTTCCATTCATAGACCAAATGCTCGAACGTTTAGCTAGGCATTCTTACTTTTGCTATTTAGATGGATACTCTGGATTTTTCCAAATACCCATTCACCCTGATGATCAGGAGAAAACAACCTTTAATTGTCCCTATGGAACATTTGCTTACAGACGAATGCCATTTAGACTATGCAATGCCCCATCTACCTTCCAATGCTGTATGATGTCAATCTTCGTAGATTTCCTTGATGAGATCATGGAAGTATTTATGGACGATTTCTCGGTATGTGGATCCAGTTTTAAAAACTGTTTAACAAACCTCGAGAAAATCCTGGAAAGATGCGTAGAAGTCAACCTCGTTCTAAACTGGGAAAAATGCCATTTTATGGTGACTGAAGGCATAGTACTAGGACACATAGTATCCGAAAGAGGCATTGAGGTTGATAAAGCTAAAATAGAAGTAATAAAAAACCTCCAACCACCCAAAACCATTAGAGAAATCCGAAGTTTCCTTGGACACGCCGGTTTCTACCGACGCTTCATTAAAGACTTCTCCAAAATAACTAAACCGTTAACCAACTTACTTATGAAAGACATCGAATTCAAATTCGATGATTAATGTCTTGAAGCCTTTAAATACTTAAAACAAGCACTGATTTCCGCACCCATCATTCAACCTCCTGATTGGAACCAACCTTTTGAAATTATGTGCGATGCTAGCGATTACGCTATCGGCGCTGTTCTAGGACAAAAGAAGGATAAGAAACTCCATGTAATTTACTATGCCAGTAGGACTTTAGATGCGGCTCAGCTTAATTATGCCACAACCGAGAAGGAACTCCTGGCAGTAGTCTTTGCAATCGACAAATTCATATCCTATTTAGTAGGAGAAAAAATCATAGTCTACACTAATCATGCTGCAATCAGATATCTATTAAGTAAAAAGGATGCTAAGCCAAGATTACTACGTTGGATCCTTTTACTTCAAGAATTTGATTTCGAGATCCGAGATAAGAAAGGCACTGAAAATGTGATTGCTGACCACCTTTCAAGGCTTGAATATCTAAAACCAGATCTTGTTCCTATCAATGATGACTTCGCTTACGATAGATTAGTAGGAGCAGTTAGAACCATCCATGATGATGATCCTGACTCCTATTTAGAATTAGACATTGAAAAAGCTCTCGTAGTGACAACCATACCTTGGTACGCAGATTTTGTTAACTATCTAGCAGCTGATATCTGAAGAAACGAAAAAACACAAGAAGGGGGGTTGAATTGGAGTTTTTAAAAATTAATGCAAAGGACACAATGGTTATCCTGGTTCGATTGAACTCAATCTACTCCAGTCCACCCGCCAAGGTGATTTCGCCTCTCTCTTGAGGACTTAATCCACTAATCAGTTACGATTACACAATTTCAGTAACAACCGTCACTCTTCTTGAGGTTTAACCACAACTTGGTTTTCTCAAGGAATAAAAAAATTAAAAACAAGTGCTTCTAGCAAGCTTTATCACAACCGTGATTTTTACACACTGTTTTATCAAAATGTAAATCAAAATACAAGAGCAAGTGAAATTGAAGAATTGTGGACAGTATGAGCTCACAAAGGTGCTTTGGTCATCTGCAGGGACTCCTTTAAATAGATGAGAAGATTTGATCCGTTGGAGACGCGTGAACTATTTTTGGAGAGGATAATAATGCTAATTAATGCTCTTTCCAAAAATACAGATTCAATCCGTTACTTTGAGATTCTCATAAACGAGAAGGATAGCGTATCAGAGTCTACGTTGAATCATCAGAGTTTCTGGCTTGATACAGCTTTGGTGCTAAAGCGCTAGACATCCGTCATCAGAACTTAGGCTGATGCTTCCAAATCAGAGCTTCGCTTTAATTAGAACTTCGCTTTAAACTTCGCTCAGATTTAATCTTCTGATACTTCTATTTTAGAACTTCTTTGAGATACTTCTATATCAGAACTCTTTGTATTAGAACTTTCCTACATATCATAAACAATGAAATTAGGAGCATCAAGTTCTAAAATAACAAGTGTTTGTTATCATCAAAACTATTAGGAATGTAGAATCAATTCTTGTTCTAACAATCTCCCCCTTTTTGATGATGACAAAAACTCATATTTTGATAAATAATTTTAAAGGGTATTGAGGTTAGAAGACTCCCCCTGGGTTGAACATTTCCTTGAAAAATAATTTAATTTAAGATATCCAAGAGATTCTGATTGCCAGTTACCTGCTTGCTTAACACAGTAGAAACAGAAATTAAAATGTTCAAAATGTTCGAGACAAAGTCCTGGTGCACTGTTATGGTTCAAAATATTCTACGTTCTCCCCCTTTGTCATTAATCAAAAAGCGAAAAGATACATGAGAACAATTAAAAGAAGATAATGACAGAAGATAAAATGCAACAAAACAGAAAAAAAATTAAGGTTGAGGAGCAGGAGGAAGTCTTATGAACAATGCTTCCATAAGGCCTTTGATCTGATTAGCGGATTCTTCTTGCTTGCCAAGCATTCCTTTAATTTCTGCGTTTGTCTCGTCCTGTTTGTCCAATCTCTTTCTAACTTCTTCATTCTCTTTCTTCAACTCATCCAGAGTTTTCAGCACAAGACCAGATGAAGAAGGTTCTTCAGAAGTTACCAAATCCTCAGAGCTTTTTGCAGACACTTCCTTTGAAGGGGCTTCAGGTGATTTATCTTCCACTTCAGTAATAACCAGAGTTTGATGCTCAGAGTTTTATGCATGAGGTTCTGAATCCATAGGAGCTTTCCAGCCTAGAGGAAGAATGGGTTTCTTTTCCCAGAATCTTAGAACCTGCTCATGGAAGATCTTCATATGGTCACAGAAGTTCTGTTGGGCTATGTCATAGCTCAGTTCCTTCATTTTCTGAGATTCAGAGTTAAACCAATTTCTGAATTGGGTCCAAAGATAGTCAGAGGCAACTGGATTCAGATTTTCCGAACAACCCTGCTTTAGAAATTTGATCCATTCCTGCATTTCTGCCTCGAATGCCAATAAAGAGTTATCAGCATCTGATTTGGATAGAGATGGGTTTGGTTTGGGAATGGCTATTTTATGAGAGGTTGAGGTGAGCTTGTCTAGAGCTTCTAGGTCAATTATGGTTCTGAGAGGATCATCTGTGATATTTGTTGGAGGAGAGTCACAGATGAGGATAGGTGAGTTAGGTGATGTAAATTCTGGAGAGGTTTGTGGGGGACTGGTGAAATTTGGTGGAGGTTGAAAGAAGTTGAGAGGGCAGTTGATACCAGGTATAGAAGTGTCAGGATGTTGAGTTTGATGTTCTGGTTCTGGTTGGGAAAAAGTGAAGAGAGGTTCATGACCAATGTCTGACAGAACTTGAGCAAGTTCTGGTTGTGGTTCAATAAAATCAGAAGGAGTGGGGTCAATGTCAATGTCAAAATCCTCAAGAGTTTGTGGTGATGGTGGTGGATTTTGGGTTTGAGATGATGGTGGTGAATTTTCAGAGGGTTTAGGAGACGATGGGTTTTCAAATGTTGATACCATTATGGATTCGACGATAGAAATGAAAGCGGAGTTACCTTTCTTCTTAGCAGCTTTAGCAACTTTTGGAGTTTTCTGAGGAGTTCCTTCAGAGGTTTTCCTTTTTCTTGAGGTTCTGGGGGCAACTTCTAGAGGTGCTTGCCTGAGCTGTTGCAGAGAAAATTCTGGTAGGGTACCATCAGCTTTACATGCATCCAAATATCTGAGGACAATTTCTGGATGAGTATCTGATGAGAAAAGAGGAAAATCTTTCAGAGGAATTTTTCTGGTGGTGATGACTTCCTTAGAGATTAGAGTTGGATCCTTCTTGATGGTATCAATGATTTTCATCTTCTTGAGATTCTTTGCATTGAGAGGTCTTCCGGCAATAGTTTCTAGATCAGAGATTTCCCGAGCTTCAGTTAAGTGATCTATCAGCTTATTCTCTGTAAGAATATCTGATATAAGTCTACCTAGAGGAATCCAATCTCGCTTGGTTCTTTCATCTTCTCTAGTTTCTTTGACACTGTTCTTCAGATGATTGAATAAGCAGTAGGGAAGATTCGCTTTGGTAAAAGTGGAGATGAGGTACAGGAGATACTGTTGATCGTTGTTGATGTAGTCAGACGAGCTTGAAGGTTTCCTGTGATAGATGCACCCAAGAATGATTCTGGCCCAAATTCTGTGACGATCTTTTAGGTCTTTGATTTTGTTGGAGTGTTGACCGGAGGTGAAGATTTCTTTTGAGATAGTATTAAGATCAGTGCCCTTTTCCATCTCACTGCATCTGATTCCTGATCCATCATGATCAATCAGCTTACCAATAAGATCTTCAGTGATGACAACCTTCTTTCCCATAACATACGAGATTACTTGATGTTTTGAGACCGATGCAAAAATCCAGAATTCCTTAACAAGTTGGGGAAAAACTGGACCCATTAAGCGATTGAAGTATTTGTTCCATCCTTGAAACTCAATCTCAGGAGTAAGGTCATACCCATTGTCTTTCATGCTTTCAAAATCGACGATGAGCTCACAGAGAACTTCAAGAGAGGCAAAAGGGGTGAGGAGAGTTCTTGAGGGCTCAACGTACCTTTCTCCAATGACTTGGTCAGCTGATTCTTGAGACATTGCTTGTTGAGAGCTGGAGGCCATTGTTCACAGACTTAGGGTTTTGGGAACACAGAAACAAGAAATGTAAATAATATGGAGAAGACGAAAGAGAGCAAATGAGTGATAGTGAGCGTGTGAGGGTGTTAGAAGTGGCATTTATATATAAGAGAGACCAAGACTTAAATAGCAATTAAAAACAATAACATCATGATTAATAGCCGTAATGATTTCTGACAAGGGAGATAGCGTGAGAAATTTTTGGAACAGTTACCGATGTGACTTGGCGCCTCAATATGTCAACACAGACGTTTCAGTTTTCCAGAGTTTGACACGCGTTCATCATCAAAGAAAATCTGGAGCGTAGGTTGACACGTGTTTGCTAGAGTGAACTTAATGATCTATCCTTGAAATGAAAAGTTCAGATCTTCTGAATAGATTCTGATGCAATCTTTCTTCTCACTTCTGAAGAATTATTGGTCAGATGTTCACAAAAGAAAAGAAGTTCTGAGAGTTAAAAATATAGAAATTACGTTTTCATTCTGGACATAATTCCATACAGAGATTTTTCAGAATGAAATTAAATCTATCTTCAGCAAGGGGTTTGGTGAAAACATCAGCCCATTGATGGTCTGTGTCTATAAATTTTAAACAAAGAATTCCCTTCTGAGTATAGTCCCTAATGAAATGATGTTTAATTTCTATATGTTTAGCCCTAGAATGCAGAATAGGATTTTTTGAAAGACAAATGGCAGAAATATTGTCACAGAGGATAGGGATGTTACTCTCGTAAATGTGAAAGTCTTCAAGCTGATTCTTCATCCAGAGCATCTGAGTACTGCATCCAGCTGCAGCTATGTATTCAGCTTCAGCAGTTGATAGTGCAATGGTGGATTGTCTTTTGCTGGACCAAGAGATTAGGTTGTCTCCCAGAAACTGGCAGCTTCCAGAGGTACTTTTTCTTTCTATTCTGTCTCCAGCAAAGTCAGCGTCACAGTATCCTACCAATTTGTATTCCCTGGACTTTCTATAGCAAAGACCAAGATTAGTAGTACCTTTCAGATTAATGCAAAGGACACAATGGTTATCCTGGTTCGATTGAACTCAATCTACTCCAGTCCACCCGCCAAGGTGATTTCGCCTCTCTCTTGAGGACTTAATCCACTAATCAGTTACGATTACACAATTTCAGTAAAAATCGTCACTCTTCTTGAGGTTTAACCACAACTTGGTTTTCTCAAGGAATAAAAAAATTAAAAACAAGTGCTTCTAGCAAGCTTTATCACAACCGTGATTTTTACACACTGTTTTATCAAAATGTAAATCAAAATACAAGAACAAGTGAAATTGAAGAATTGTGGACAGTATGAGCTCACAAAGGTGCTTTGGTCATCTGCAGGGACTCCTTTAAATAGATGAGAAGATTTGATCCGTTGGAGACGCGTGAACTATTTTTGGAGAGGATAATAATGCTAATTAATGCTCTTTCCAAAAATACAGATTCAATCCGTTACTTTGAGATTCTCATAAACAAGAAGGATAGCGTATCAGAGTCTACGTTGAATCATCAGAGTTTCTGGCTTGATACAGCTTTGGTACTGAAGCGCTAGACATCCGTCATCAGAACTTAGGCTGATGCTTCCAAATCAGAGCTTCGCTTTGATTAGAACTTCGCTTTAAACTTCGCTCAGATTGAATCTTCTGATACTTCTGTTTCAGAACTTCTTTGAGATACTTCTATATCAGAACTCTTTGTATTAGAACTTTCCTACATATCATAAACAATGAAATTAGGAGCATCAAGTTCTAAAATAACAAGTGTTTGTTATCATCAAAACTATTAGGAATGTAGAATCAATTCTTGTTCTAACAATATCATACCCTCTGATCTAAATTACCAACAGAAGAAGAAGTTTTATCATGATGTAAAACACTTCTATTGGGACGAACCCCTTCTGTTCAAGAGAGGCGCAGATGGTATTTTCCGTTGCTGTGTCCCTGAAGAAGAAGTAGAAACTATAATTAAACATTGTCACTCATCACCATACGGTGGACATTTAGGCTCGTCCAAAACATGCGCTAAGATACTTCAAGCAGGTCTTTTCTGGCCAACTTTATGGCGCGATGTTCATGCCTACATTATAAGATGTGACAAATGTCAACGCACAGGGAACGAAGAGATGAAATGCCTCTGAGAAATATTCAGGAGGTAGAACTCTTCAATGTTTGGGGTATAGATTTTATGGGACCTTTTCCATCTTCGATGGGAAACAAGTATATCTTAGTAGCTGTTGATTATGTATCCAAATGGATTGAGGCTATAGCTTCACCCACCAACGATACTCGCGTAGTCATTAAACTGTTTAAAAACTATATATTCCCTTGGTTTGGAGTACCTCAATTAGTAATAAGCGATGGAGGATTGCACTTCATATCTAGGATATTCGAAAACCTTTTAAAGAAATACGGAGTTAAACACCGAGTAGCCACACCTTATCACCCGCAGACTAGTGGACAAGTAGAAGTATCAAATAGGGAAATAAAACAAATCTTAGAGAAAACCGTATCAATTTCTAGAAAAGATTGCTCCATAAGACTACAAGAAGCCTTGTGGGCTTATAGAACCGCTTTTAAAACTCCTATAGGAACAACCCCATATCAATTAGTCTATGGAAAATCTTACCATTTACCCTTCGAGCTTGAACATAAGGCCTACTGGGCCATAAAAGCTCTTAATATGGATTACTTAACACCCGGAGATAAACGTGTTCTAGATATCCACAAATTAGAAGAGTTACGCTGAAATGCTTATGAAAATGCCGTAATATATAAACAAAGAACCAAAGCATGGAATGACAAAAGGATTTCCAAAAAGGAGTTCAACGTAGGCGATCTTGTACTACTTTTCAATTCTTGGTTACGATTGTTTCTAGGTAAGTTACGCTCGAGGTGGACTGGACCCTATGAGGTCACCAAAGTCCTGAAATCTGGAGCATTTGAAATTGCAAATCACTCATGTAGTCCCTTTCTAGTGAATGGACAAAGATTGAAACCCTACTATGGAGGTGACATACCCACCTATTACTCTGGTCACACTCTGATAGATCCACCTATAGCAACATCAACTACGTAAGTTTTATATTCGTCCAGCTAACGACGTTAAACAAGCGCTGCGTGGGAGGCAACCCACGACTGTATTTTTATTATTTATGCATATTATTTACTTGATTTCAGAAAAAAAAGTTTATTATTTATATTATTTACTAACTGGACTGACTCATGAAATGTCTATGTTTACAGGTTACAGATCACATCATCTTAGATATTCTACACTAACTTTATTTTCAGGATGCAGAGCTATGATGACATGCACATCGTGTTCAGAGATGACGCACAGAGGAAGAAATATGTAGTCCTTTCTGAGAGACCGATCCTACCCACTAGGTACCCTGACCCAAACTGTCTAACAGCCTTAGGTATTGAGGCTAGTGTGAGGTACCTTTGTCACTAGCTCTAGTGGGATGAGTATTCTGAAGCAACGAATGTAACCTATAAGCATCTAACCTTAGAGTTCCTCAGTTCACTCATTTATGACCCCTACAGTGGAAGAGGTTACAACAGTGGAAGCATAAGATTTAGACTATTTGGGAACGAGTATACACTTAACCACATGGATTTTGCTAGATTACTTGGTTTTCAGTGTGGCTTGGATGCAATCTATTTTATACATGAAACCAATGTTATGCAAGATGAGCTTGATTGATTCTGGAGCAAAATCACCGGTGGAGGAGGACCTGATCCTTCCACCCAATTAGAAAACAAAAATCCACAACCCAACCATACGGGTATTCCGCCTTTTATTAGCTGATAATATTTTTTTCTCGTGAAAATTCTAACAAGATGAATTCCAAAGAATTTATATTTTTACAGGCTGCTTTATATAGAAAAGGATTAAATCCTGTACCATTTATGATAGCACATATGCGGGCTATTGAGAAAAAGGGAAGCACCGTGACATTTGGAGGATTGATTACCTTCATTGCACGAGCCCTCCACCTGGACACTGGGTTGGCCACGTTGGAACCACTCCCGCCTCGCACCATTGATTTAAAGTTTCTAAGAGATATGCGTTTATGCAAAACGAGGCCGGAAGGAGGTTATACCCTCATGGTTCGCAACGCTGCCATCCCGAGTGTCGCTTTACCTTGCTCAAGTCGCACTTATGTGCGCAAAAGAGGAAACTGGCTCTATGATTTGAGGACTGCTCCTATTTTAGGTCCGTTATTACCAAACGTCCTCGAGGACGAAGGAAACGAGACTGATGATGAATATGACCATATGGAGCAGTCTCCCATTCATGTATCACTCGCACACACCCCACCTGTTACTAACCATCCTGCAGGTACTTCTTCCAGATTTTATATCACCGAAAAAATGTGGCAAGCTCAGCAAGCCAGAGAAGAAGAGTGTGATGGCATGTTCTATGCCATGTACCAACAACACCAGGAGATGATGATTTTATGCGGGAGTCACAGCAATCCACTCTTGAGAACTTCCAAGCACTTAGAGATCAAAATGCCTCTCTAATAGAGAGGATTGAGCAGATGGAGCTGTCACATACCACCCGACACCGCAGTAGGAGCCATCGTCCCGGACGTTCGGAGCATGGTGGAGATGGCCCCAGTGACCGACATGATTGATTGCTAGGTTTCACCTATCCCTTTCTCACTTTTATTGAAACATTGAGGACAATGTTCGGTTTAAGTGTGGGAGGAGACATTTATTATTTTTAATTGTCTTTACTATTTCTATTTTATTATTGCTTTCTAGTATAGTTTAGTTTGTTTTAAAAATTTTCACATGTGCTTGACGAGTCATTTTGTGTAATTTGTCTATTTTCCCAATTCTTGAGCCTTAACAAAAAAAAAAAATTAACAAAGGAAACAACATTTATTTTGAAAATTTGGGCTATTAGGACAAGTATCATTTGCAAAGGCTTGGGAAAACTTTTTGAAAAATCGATATCGTTTTTACACCGTAAGTTCCTTAAATATAGGAGCCTATCCAGTTTTTTTTTATACGGTGGCCTTAAAATCTCACCCTTCATCACTTACCCTTAAGTAGTTTATCCTAGCAGTCAGCACCATCTTAGCCACCGCTAAGTGACAAACCGATGCAAATAGGTAAGATCCTGTAAAAGAAAAAGAAAAATCCAAGAAGATGCTAAAGTATCTTTAGAAGAAAAAAAGTTGCAAGAAAAATTATATATCAAAAAGAATTGCAAAAGTATCAAACCATTGATATAACAAAAGAATCAGGATTACCACAGGTTATGTTCACCATGCGAGTGAAAGATAACGGGCTTAATGTGACTGCGCCTGAATGAAAAGGGGTAAGATAGGCCTAAGTATAACATCATGGTTTGGATTGGTTTGTATTGGAGAGGAACTTATGCCCGCAAATTGCGAAAAGTGTCATTACGATACCCTTAGTTCATGAGTTAGTACCTACTGATGTATCATTGATCAAACTTAAGTCTTTAGCCAAGATAAGATACTTGTATGTTTGCTGTTTTTCTCTGCTTATGAGAGTTTGCTTGAGGACAAGCAAAGGTTTAAGTGTGGGAGAATTTGATAACACCAAATCACACTGTATATTTGGCCCCGATTGCACATGTTTTTAGTTGTTTATTTGTAATTTTCCATGTTATTATGGTATTTTGTTTTACATTCAGATACATTGCCTGATTTGAGCTTGCAATGAAGAAACGACGCAAAACGGAGCTAAAACAGAGATTTCTTGTACAAATTGTACACTAACCGTTTCACTCAGCGAACGCCATAGAGGATGCCATTTGAGTAGTGAGTTTCGCCCACATTCCAACGGTCACAAAAGGCGTTTTATTCCACAGACACACTCAGCGGACGCTGAGAGGGGGTCGGCGGGCGCCGGCCGTTGTAACATGAAAACGGTCAGAAATGTTAGAAGCAGTTACACATGAAGAAAATTATTATTCAGCCGTTTTTTCATAATGATGAGAGGCAATTACAACTTCATGACTACTATAAAAAGACTTGTATTTTCACTTTTACATTATCCAATCCTAGTTTCCAACCTTAGGCATAAAGTTCATTTTGTAAAGCAATAATCCATCACATCGAGGGGTTATTGCACTATCGTTGTTAGTTAGATTGGAGCAACCATAGTTAGGAGCGTTTATATTTGAAGTTATTTACTTTCCCGCAATATACTTTCTAGCTCTGTACCAGATTCAGTCTCCGCTTTGGAGCAGGTTTCTTTTATAAATTGCATTTTATTATATTCCGCATCGCTTTTATATTCGTTTATTTTCCTGCACTGCTTTGCATTCATTTATTTTCTGTCTATATCCTTACTTTGTTATTTTAAGTTTCTGTGTGATCTGTTTATCTTTCGGAACTGAACTCAAGCGTGACACTTGTATTCATTCTCTCAAAGTATACTCTCACACTTTACACGTTTTTATCTTACAAATGCTTTACTTTGCAAACCAATTTATTGTTATGTTTTTAGTCACCATGTCCAGCTAAATCCCTTGTGCTGGGATGTGAGGATCGTCGTTCCGACGGTACTCCACATATCATCTCTTTTGAAATACTTTAGGGGCTGTTTTTTATTTTAATTAAACTCTTCTGAACTTCAATTGATCGGTCAATATGTAAATGAGACCGTGTTTTTGTTTGCGTAATGACTGTGACTAGATCGGGTAAGATCGAAAGCCGTCCGGCATTTTAGAAAAGAGTTTGTTAGTTGTTAATTGATAAATACAGCGGAAGCACTTTATTGATTAACTAAAAAAGTTTTATATTATTAGAAAGAGGTTTTAAACTATTTTTGGACGCGTTTATAGATTTAGGATCCGGTTGGCCGAGCATATGCCGGAAACCCTTTGGTATAAAATATTTTTAATCGGAAGCACTT
Source organism: Lathyrus tuberosus (assembly GCA_022829125.1). Lineage (NCBI taxonomy): Eukaryota > Viridiplantae > Streptophyta > Magnoliopsida > Fabales > Fabaceae > Lathyrus > Lathyrus tuberosus. The sequence goes on along the minus strand of JALAZF010000122.1, from coordinate 14,001,760 downwards.
TTTAACTAAGTCTTAGAGGTAATTACATAAAAAAGGACTTTATCACTTTAACACAGAGAGCGACCGGTGCAGCGTGAGCAGCTGGTATAGATTAAAGGTTAGGTCTGGTTCCGATCACGCTAATGCGGTGGATCCTTTTTAATTAACTCTTTTTCTAAGAAGAAAACATTGCCCCATAAGTGTTACTATTTAGATGATAGGAGTATTGTTTGATTGACGTGAATTACATTCCAGTATAGTATTTATCTGATTGATTTCTATTTTCATTCTGTAGAAAACTTTTAATCTGATATTTATTAGCCTTAGATAAACAACGTAACAATAGTAATCGATAGATTGACATTGGTCTCTGTGGGATCGATAAATCTTTTATATTACTCTGAGTAATCCGTATACTTGCGGATAACACGCATCAAATGCCTTGGCAGAAAAGTTTCTGGCCAAGTATTTTCCTCCTTCCAAAAATGTAAAAATGAAAAATGAAATCACATCATTTAGGCAAGGAGATGATGAAACGTTGTTTGACGCATGGGAAAGATTTAAGGAGTTGTTGAGACAATGTCCACATCATGGGATTCCCATCTGCATATAACTTGAGACTTTCTATAATGGATTAGTTCCATCCTCAAGGAATATGTTAGATGCATCCAGTGGTGAAGCTCTATTGTCTAAATCCTATGACGATGGTTACAAGTTGATTGAAAGCATTATGGCCAACACTTATCAATGGCCAGTCACAAGGGCCACTTCAATTTCAACTCAAAAGAAGCCTGCTGGAGTTCATGAAGTCACTGAGACCACAGCTCTTGCTGCTCAAGTGGCTCAGATCCACCAAATGATGAAGAATCTGATGAATCCTGAAGTGCCAAAGCCTGCCCCTGTTAAGGTGGTTACTGACGCTTCTGAGGTTGCCTGTGTCTACTGTGGAGGACCACATCTATTTGAAGAATGTTCTGCCAATCCCGTTTCAGTTAACTATGTTGAAAATCCCAACAACAAAAGCAGATACAACAATCCCTACAACAACACTTACAACCCAGGATGGCGCAATCATCCTAATTTTTCTTGGAGTAACAATCAAAATCAACCTAAACCGCAAGCAACCACACCTCAAGTTCCACCTGGTTTTTCTAACCCTAACTATGCTGGGGTTAACCAGGGAAACAACCATCTGGAAAATGTGCTCAAGTCCTTTATTCAAGAAGCAAAGAATCAATTTTAAGCACAAGGAGTAAGTATCAAGAACTTGGAGAACCAAGTGGGCCAAATTGCTACGGCTCTAAGTTCAAGAAACTTGGGAAATCTTCCCAGCTCTACTGAGACTTCTAGCACACAAACTGGAATGAAAAATGTTGAGACTTGCCAAGCTCTTAAGTTAAGAAGTGGCAAGGAAATTGAAGGAACCATTACAAAGAGCAAGGAGTCAAGTACTGCTGTGTCTGAGCCCGACAGTCCTGGAGCAAAAGACAATGATGGAGAACCGTCTTCATCCAAATAGCAAAAGCACAAAGATAATGTACTCACTGAAGATTACATTCCTCCAGAAAATCAAGAAGTCATCACTGAAGCCAACAAGAAGCAAAAGTTTGTGCAAGAAAGACCACCACCCCATTTTCCACAAAGAATCAAAAAAGCAAAAGAAGAGCAACAATTTTCAAGGTTTATGGAGATCTTGAAGCAGCTTCACATCAACATACCTTTGATTGAAGCCATTCAACAAATGCCAAACTATTCAAAATTCATGAAGGATGTGCTTACCAAACGAAAAAGGGTGGGAGAGTTTGCTATGGTTGCACTTACACAAGAGTGTAGTCAATTAGTTCAAGGCAAAGTCCCTCCCAAGTTGAAGGATCCTGGAAGTTTCACTATTCCATGCACCATTGGAGACACCTTTTGTGGAAAGGCGTTATGTGATTTAGGGGCCAGCATTAATCTCATGCCTCTATCCATATTCAAGAAGCTGGGGATAGGTTCTGCCAGGCCTACAACCATCACCTTGCAGTTGGAAGATAGGAGTATTTGCTACCCACAAGGGAAGATTGAAGATGTGTTGGTGAAGGTTGACAAGTTTGTCTTCCCTGCTGATTTTATCATTATGGATTTTGAAGCTGATGAGGAGACACCCATTTTGTTAGGAAGGCCATTCCTAGCAACGGGTAGAACCTTAATTGATGTTGAAAGAGGAGAACTCACCATGAGGGTGAACGGGCAGCAAGTAGTGTTCAACATACTTAATGCCTTGCAATACCCAGAAGAGGAGGTGGCTGAGTGTTCTATGATATCTAGTTGGGAAGGTTTAATTCATAAAAACCTTCTAAAGGCTAATGATGTGTTGAAAATTGAGTTAGGAAAAGTGGAAGACGAAGGACTAAAAGATGGAGTCATCTATGGTCCAATTGCCAAAGCAAGAGGAATGGTATGTGGAAGTGATAGAATCCACCACTGTTGCGCATAAACAGCAGCTACCTTCCATTGAAGAACCCCCTGAATTGGAACTTAAGCAACTTCCGGAGCATTTACAGTATGCATATCTGGAGGCGGGACAGAAGCTACCAGTTATCATAGCTACTGATCTGCAAGAAGAGCAAAAAGGGAAATTGATTTCACTACTGAAGAGACACAAGAAGGCAATTGCATGGCAGATTTCTGATATTAAGGGAATTAGCCCAGCAATATGCATGCACAAAATCCTGTTGGAAGAAAATGCTAAGAATAGCATTGAGAGTTAACGAAGGCTGAACCCCGTCATGAAGGAGGTTGTAAAAAAGGAGATTATCAAGTGGTTAGACGCAGGAATTATCTACCCTATCTCTGATAGTGTATGGGTAAGTCCAATCCAGTGTGTACCGAAGAAGGGAGGCATGACAGTGATAGTCAATGAGAAGAATGAGCTCATTCCCACTAGAACAGTTTCTGGTTGGAGAATTTGCATGGATTATAGGAAGCTAAACAAGACAACAAGGAAGGACCATTTTCCTTTTCCTTTCATTGACCAAATTCTTGATAGGTTGGCTGGAAATGAGTATTATTGCTTCTTAGATGGCTATTCGGGCTACAACCAAATTGCAATAGCTCCGGAAGATCAAGAAAAAACAACATTCACATGTCCATATGGCACTTTTGCTTTCAGAAGAATGTCGTTTGGACTGTGTAATGCACCAGCCACTTTCCAACGTTGCATGATGGCTATTTTCTCGGATATCATAGAGAATTCCATGGAAGTGTTCATGGATGATTTTTAAGTTTTTGGAGAATCATTTCAAGATTTCCTAAAGAATTTGGAATTGGTGCTAACCAGATGTGAAGAGAACAACTTAGTCCTCAATTGGGAAAAATGCCATTTTATGGTAAAAGAAGGAATTGTTCTTGGTCATAGAATTTCTAAAGAAGGATTGGAGGTAGATCAAGCAAAGGTGGAGGTAATTGAAAAACTACCCCCACCAGTCAACATCAACGGCATTAGGAGTTTCTTGGGGCATGCTGGATTTTATAGGAGGTTTATAAAAGATTTTTCAAAAATAACAAAACCTCTCTGCCAGCTGCTGCAGCATGACACGCATTTTGTCTTCAGTAAGGAATGCCTTGAATCTTTCAACCATTTGAAAAAGGCTCTGATTTCTGCTCCTGTAGTCAAAGTTCCAGATTGGTCCAAGCCATTTGAGTTGATGTGTGATGCCAGTGACTTTGCCATTGGTGTTGTTCTAGACCAAAGGCATAGCAAAGTGTTTCACACTATTTACTATGCAAGTAAAACGTTGATAGAAGCACAAATCAACTATACAACCACGGAGAAGGAGCTGTTGGCAGTAGTGTTTGCCTTTGACAAGTTCAGACCTTACTTGGTAGGAACTAAAGTCATTGTGTATACGGATCATGCAACAATTAAATATTTGATTGCCAAAAAGATGAAAAGCCACTGCTCATACGTTGGGTGCTTCTTCTACAAGAGTTTGACTTGGAAATAAGAGACAAAAAAGGAGTAGAAAACTCAGTTGCTGATCATCTCTCAAAACTTCCTGAAGAGGTTCAACCTCAAGGAAGTGGAGAGATTAAGGAAAGTTTTTCGGATGAAAAGCTATTGGTGATTACTAATGGCATGACTCCTTGGTACGCTGACATTGTGAACTACTTGGCTAGCAGAGTTGTCGCACCAGAATTCAACTACCAATAGAGAAAGAGGTTCTTCCACACTGTAAAGAACTATTTTTGGGATGAGCCTTACCTATACAAGAAGTGTGCAGACCAGTTGCTAAGAAGATGTGTTGACTATGAGGAGGCACGCCAGATCTTATCTGCATGCCACAAAGCCCCATATGGTGGACATTTTGGAGGAGTAAGAACTGCAGCCAAGGTGCTGCAGTTAGGTTATTTCTGGCCTTCTATTTTTAAAGATGCTCATGAATTTACAAAGAGATGTGATAGATGTCAAAGGGTTGGTAATGTGTCCATGAGACAAGAGATGCCGCTCACTAGTATTCTTGAAGTAGAAATTATTGATGTGTGGGGCATTGATTTCATGGGGCCATTTCCTCCCCCCTTTGGAAATCTTTACATTCTTATGGCTGTGGACTACGTGTCCAAATGGATTGAGGCAGTAGCAACACCATCCAATGATGCCAAGGTTGTGATTAAGTTCTTGCTCAAGAACATATTGACAAGACATGGCACGCCTAGAGCTATCATAAGTGATGGTGGATCTCATTTTTGCAATAAATTTTTTGAAAACCTAATGGCAAAATATGGGATTAAGCACAAGGTTGCTACAGCCTATCATCCACAAACTAGTGGACAAGTGGAGTTGTCCAATAGAGAAATCAAAAGAATATTGGAAAAGGTAGTTAATCCAACAAGGAAGGATTGGTCCAAACACTTGGACGAAGCACTATGGGCGTATAGGACTGCCTATAAAACTCCCTTAGACATGTCTCCATATAGACTTGTCTATGGGAAGGCTTGTCATCTACCCATTGAATTGGAACACAAGGTATTTTGGGCTGTGAAGCAATTAAATTTTAATATTCAAAGTGCTGGCCAAGATAGAATGCTCCAATTAAATGAGTTAGATGAGCATAGGCTATTCTCATACGAGAATGCTGAATTGTACAAGGAAAAGACCAAGAGGTGGCATGACATGAAATGCCAGAAGAGGGAACTAGTGAAAGGCCAAATTTTTTTACTTTTTAACTCAAGGCTGAAGCTATTCCATGGAAAATTAAAATCAAGATGGTCTGGACCCTTTATCTTAGAGGATATTTACCCCCATGGTGCGGTGGAATTGTTAAATGAGAAGAATGGAGAGAAATTTAAGGTCAACGGCCAAAGGGTCAAAGCTTACCTTGGAGAATCCTCAAGTAACACAAGGGATGCTCTCCATTTTATTGATTAATGGATTTTTGTGTTGATCAAGCGATAAGACCTTAAAATAGCGCTACTGGGAGGTAGCCCAGCTTTATGCAATTTTTTATTTTGTTTGACTTTGTACAGGATCATGATGTGTTCTACTAGCGTCAGCTCATGACAAGACGAGACATGTCAGCAACAGACACAAGAACAGTGGAGTGGAGGAATGGAAACGATTGAAGGAATAAAAAAGTTTTCCTAAGTCCAATGAGATTAATAATAATGCTGAGTTGGCATTGATTATTTTTCTCTTGGAAAATCAGAAAAGAATTTGAAACGATTTTCTTAGAAGGAAGAGAGAGAAAGAAAGCGCAACATAGGGAGCAAGCGTATTGGGCTGAGTGAAGAAGCAGAGTTATCATGGCCAGGTCTGCCACGTCAGACACCTCAGCCACCTAAACACGCAAACCCACTTAAGTATGTCTTTTCAGGTGTCAGACCTAGGGTTTTCACTCCTTGCCCTACGAAACACAAAAACAGAAAAATTTCTCTCTCCACTTCAAAGAAACGTTTTATTTTAATATTTTCTTAAAACTTTTTGCAACCATCCTTACAACTTCCCCACTTTTACCTATACACAAACCTTCAGACAAAAACCTCTTCATCTTCCATTCCACCATTTTTCTCTGAAACCCTAAAAACTTCTCAATCCCGTTTTCTCCTCTTTCACTTCAGAAAAATGACACGCGATCCCCTAACAGGCCGCCGTTACAAAACCACTGCCAAGAAAAACACCATCCCCACCATTGATATCTCAAGTCAGGATGAAGATGAAACTTTCATGAATGTGGAAGCTTATAGGCATTTCACGGAGTATTTTAGCAAGATGAGTCTTTTTTATGAGCGTGGTTTTATTATGGACTCCTCTAAGGAAGACCTGGGACTACCAGGAAGTATTAGAACCACAATCTTGAAGTTGAAATGGGAGCTTTTATGTAAACAGCCTGTTGCTTACAACGCCAACTTAGTCAAGGAGTTCTATGCAAACCTCACCGATCCAGGACATAAACGGTTGGAGGTGCTCATCAGAGGAACAAAGGTTGTGTACAATGAGGCAAATATCAACTATTATTTCAAACTGGATGCTGTTGAAAATGAGTACCAAAACTTGGTACTACGATCTCAAGAAGATGAGTATGACACGTATCTGGAATCATTGTGTGTCCAGGGAGCAAAATGGGTGGACAAAGCCATGGCGAGGATGGACCTCAGGCCGGAGGTGAAAGTTTGGTACCAATTTTTGAAACATTCCATCAAGCCAACCGCTCACAATGAGACGGTTTCTATGGCAAACTTGGTACTCTTACACTGTATCACCGGCTTGAGACCCGTCAATGTGGGAAAAATAATAGTGCAGGAAATCCATGCATGTTCAAAGAAGAAGGAAGGGATGTTCTTCTTCCCTTGTTTAATCACAACTCTGTGCCGAAGACATGGTGTGTCTGAGTACGAATCAGACAATCTTGGGTCCCCTCAACAGCCGCTGGACAAGACACTAATCATGATGCTCATGAAGCCTAAAGGATTAAGGAAAAGAGCAGCTACGAGTCAAACCTCATATGCAACTGAAGAGCAACCAGACCCAGCAATAGAAATCTTGAGGCAGATGCATAGGGATCAACAAGCATTCTTCTCTTACCAAAAGGCCAAGATACAGTGGTTGGAAGAGATGTGGATCATGCAAGCCCCATCTCATGTGTTGAAGGCTCCAGAGTTTTCAGATCATATTTTGGGAAATGTTGAACCAATGGTTGCTGTTGAAGGAGAAAAGAGACCCAAGAAAAAAGAGAAAGGAAAGAAGAAGAAGAAGGACAAAGAGGCAAAGAAGAAAGATGTTGGTGAGACTAGCAAGGGCGTGTCAGCAGACACCGGTCAAAGACAAAACAAAAAAGAAGAAAAAGCTAAGGAAGGCTTATCCGTCTCCGCCTCCAGAAACGGAGGAAACCCCAAAGAAGAAGAAGCTCAAGGCTGAGTGGAAAAAGAAGGAGTCGGCTGTAGGCATGACACCGCCTGCCAGCCCTGTAACAAACGCAAACAAATTTGACCTGAATAAGTCGGACCAGGAGAAGGAAGGAACAAAGAAGGATGAAGTTTTGGAAACCATGTTATCAGAAGCAGAAAAAGATGCTGAGGACTTGAACAAGGTGGAAGCTACTGAGGAGGAAGAAAGAAGTAAAAAAAAGGAGGATGCTGAGGAAGAAAAAGTGAAATTCGAATGAGGGACTGAGGAGAAGGAAGCGGAAGGAATAAGGAGATATTACTCCTCTACAGAAACTGAGAAAGAGGAAATTGCCAAAGGAGACGATGAAGCTGACAGTGACGAGACAGAAAAGACAGGAGCTGAGCCAGAACCCCTCCCTGTCATGGAACCTGACGCAGATAAAGAAGACAATGTTGCGGCAGAGCAGCCAAAGGAAAGTGGAGAACAGCCACGGCAAAAGGCAAAGAGTCATGTGAAGGCTGCTAGGAAGGAGGTTGCTGCTGCTACAGCCAAAGAGGGAAATGAGAAAGACCTGGGAGCGCAGGAGACCAAAAAGAAGAAAAAGAAGCAACCTCTGCAGGCTCCAAGGAAAAGCTCTAAGCTAAGGGCCTAAGTGGTAAATGTGGAAATAGGCGAGCACTGTCTTGCCACCTCTCATCACTAAACAGTGAGGACACTGTCCTTACTAAGTTTGGGGAGGGCATCAGTTCTCAGCCTATTTTCACTCAATCTAACCCTGTTTCTGTCTTTTACTGTCATTTCTATTATGATTGTTGTTTTATGTCTAAGTTTGGATATTGTGTTTGGTTGGCCATGTTTTGAGCCAAATGTTTTAGTTTTAAATGTTTTAATTTTCTTGTGGGAATGATGTAACGCTCCCAGAACATGATGACCTGCAGTTTTATGTTTTGTTTTAATGATATTCGTGGCACTTTTTGGTGATTATTTCTTTCATGTTAAAATTGTGTTTATCATAACTTAGAATAAGGAAGAACTAGGGAATGTTGGGATTCAACTAAGGTAGGAGCTTAAAATTTTTAATTTCTGGGCTCAAGAATAAAAAAGGGGAATGAAGTTGTTAAGTGTTAGAAAAGCAAGGTGTAGGAGTTTCACTAAATGAGTTTGGCAGAGGAGATTGATGTTCTCAGTCACGACAGCACTAGTCTCCTAAACCAGCCAGAAATTTTTTTCCAAAAGATATTGAATTGTGAAAATCAAGGGAAAGGTTGAAACCCTAGGAATCACAAAGGGAAGAACAAGAAGATTTAAATAATGATTGAGACGACCACGGAAGGGACACACTTCACACAAAGACACACAAAAGTGTGCAAAAAGTTGCAAAAACCACCAATAAAGTTCCTGCGCCCGAAACTGGAGGAACAGCAAGTCGTCATCATAATATTCAGTTGAACTCACATGAGAAGATTTTGAGATGAGGCGTGTTGCCAAAAAAAAAAAAAAAGAGAAAAGAGAAAAAAGAGAATAATAAGTGAATAAGTGTGGTCCCAAATGTGTTAGTCAAAAATATCAAATGAGAATCAGGACAGAATTCCCTAGTGAAACCAAAAGAGAAGAGACCCCACTCAAGAAAGTACACAAGGAACGATCACAAAGAGGAAATTGTGGCTTGTTTTCTAGAAGAGTAGGGTCGTGACATGAGACGTCAGTTCCCCTTTGAGCTAGCAAAACTTTGGGACAATTGCAAAGCTGAGCAACTCGCACCAGTACCGCTTCCTGACCCTTCCAATTCTTAAAGCCTCATTACACTGCTAAGCCTGACTGAAGATGTTGAGAACCAAATTCACTTCCCTATGTTTATTACTATCACGTCACCTGAGGACAAGCGTTCATTCAAGTTTGGGGGAGTGATAACATTATTTTAGTCTGTTACTTTAACCCAATGTATGTGGCATTTCTAGTTCATGATTTCACTTATGTAGCATGAGTTTAAGGTGTTTTAGCATGATTTAAGCTTTAAGCACTTTATGTGCTTCTTTTACGTTTTCTTTGTGTTTATGCTCTAAAAGGAAGTTAGATGATGATGAGAAGAGGCATGACCCCAGTTGCCGGAGTCTGGAGCAGCATGAGGAGCTATTTGGAGAGCTGATGATTTAATCAACCATTTCACCAAGAGAGTTGGAGATTGATGATGAAAAGCCAAGAATGACTAGGGCTCACGTGGCAACCTCATGAAGAGAAATAGAACAAAAGGAATGGATAAGATCAAAAAAAGCTAGAGGACAAAAGGTAGTACGGTAGGGACCACTCAGCAGAGAACGCCCAGCACCAGCACCACTAGCCGTCTGCTCTCCACCAACAGCCGTCTGCTCTGCCCCACCAGCCTGCTACAGCCGCCTGCTAAAAGCAAATTTGTCTCCCATCAACATCTGTACCAGATTACTTGCAAAGGAAGGATTGATGGACAGCTGTCCCACATGAAGGATTTGATTTGGGCCTAACCTTATTTTCCTCAAGAGACCCACGATCCAAGAAAGGAGGAACTACCACTTCCACTCATCACTATAAAAAGAGAGCTTGTGCATTGAAGATGAGAGACGAGAGATTCCACACACAACAATATTTTATTTTCAGTTTTTAAAGTTATTTTCAGTTTCTAGAGTAGAGTATTTGGAGAGTATTCTTTTCTTCTCCAGACTTGTACGTCTGCTGAGAACTGTCGTGACTGAAGAGAGCTGTTGCTGTTTAACCAACGTAAGAGATCTCCAAGTTATTATTAGGTTGCATTACTTTACTCTACTTATAAGATGATGTTTCCTATTAATTTCATTCCAGTAGTTTGTACTCAGCTCATCATGAGCTAAACCTTTGTTTGATGAGACTAATGAAGTTAGTATAAAAGTTGTTTTTATGTTAATATGATGTGTTGGTTAGTGTCTTATTTTGTTATGTGTTTTTATGCTATAAACTTGGTTCTTAGAGTGATCAACTAGGAAAAAAGTAAAAGCTTGTTGTTGAGAGAGATCCAATAAACAAGTGGATTTCATAACAAAAATGGTTAATAAAGTAGGATAAAGATATTCACTTAATTCAACTTGCTTAGAGATAAGAAGTTGAGGCCATAAAGATTTTTCAGAATTAAAACCAGACGTATTTTAGGGTTACAAGTGAGACTTAGAGATTTGTTCCCTTGCTCTAGTTACACATGTTTTGATGTTGTAGAGATACACCACTAGATCACGTTCTGACCTTTTGAGGCACGACACTTCACATCATAAAGGCATATCAAACAACAACTATACTAATGGATTTAGCTCATCAATTACTCTCTCTGATATTTTAACTCCTCTTTACCTTTAAGTTATTTTAGGTAATTGTGTGTGCTCTTGCTCTTTATTCTCATATTTTTGTTACCTTGCTCATACTTTTCTTAAACAAAGAAAACTAATATTAGTAGTTCAAATACTTTGCACTTTCGTGTGGGTTCGACCTTTACTTTATCACTTGCTACATTACCAAGCATGTATACTTGCATGTGACACCATTACTCTAAACCAATTAAAAGAAAAGTATTATATAATTTAGAGTATATTGTAAGTAACACCAGCCTCCTCTTAGGCTTTGTATAATGACTTTCTTCAGCAGAGTTAGCCTCAAAAGCACTCTCTTGTTGAGACCATCACCTTTCCACACTCTCTTGTTGAGTCAATGGTACAAAACAAAAACACTCTCTTGTTGAGTTAGCCATCTTTTCAGCCTCAATCTTGGGCTTTATACAAGACAGATAAAACCTCTCACTAGTAGAGTCGGTCTCTTTTCAGCCACAATCTTGGGCTTTGTACAAGACACCATATAAACGCTCTCTTGTTGAGTCAGTCATCTTTTTAGCCTCAATCTTGGGCTTTGTACAAGACATATATAAACTTTCTCCAGTAAAGTCAAAATCTTCATAACCTTCTCTTTAGCTCTGGATAAATATCTTCCCAGCAGACTTAATTCCTCCCATCCTTCTTTTAGGCTTTGGGAATTAATATCCCTAAGCAGAGTCAATCCTCTTTCCAGCCTCAATCTTGGGCTTTGTAGAAGACACCATATAAAATCTCCTTAAGCATAGTCGATCCACTATTTAGCCTCAATCTTGAGCTTTGTACAAGATAAATCATACTCTCCAGCTGAGTCAGTCAATCTTCTTTCAGCCTCAATCTTGGGCTTTGCACAAGACACCTACAAATATCCCCCAGTGAAGTCAAAAACCACTTTTAGCCTCAATCTTGGGCTTTGTACAAGACAGACAAAATATTTCCCCGGAAAATTCAACTTTTAGCCTCCTATTAGGCTTTGTATAATGATATCACCAAAAGAGTCAGTCTCTTTCTAGCCTCAATCTTGGGCTTTGTACAAGACAGATAAACACTCTCTTGTTGAGTCAGTCTTTTTCCAGCCTCCTCTTAGGCTTTGTATAAGGACTTCCCCAGTGGAGTCAATCAATATCTTAGCTTCAACCTTGGGCTTTGATCAAGGCACATACAAAAACCACCATCCCCTTAGAGGAAATCAAAAACTCTCTGTAGGAAGACATTTCTCTGTGTTATCACACATCAAAACAGATAAATCAAAACAAACTCTAATCCCAGATAACTGTTGTAATTGGCACACTTGTTGATTCAAAATATCCAAGTTGTACTCCATCTCTTATCCTGGTAAACTTCCTCTTTCATTAAATTGCTGTAAGTGGGAAGCCTCTGGATTATTTACATCTACGCCACTGTCCCTCTCTTAGCATGAAAGATCCCTAAGGAAAAAGGGAATTGCTTTACACTGAGTTAAAGTTTTCTCCTTCAGGATAAATCCCCTATAAAGGAAATTATGGCATTGTTGGATTCACATATCCCAGTTAAAGTAATCCTTCTTTATAATCAGTCACCCAACAGTTGTGATAAACAGACGAGATGTCTCCCTTTAGAGATGACAAATTCTCTCTCAGTCAAACTTTTAGCTTCAATCTTGGGCTTTGAACAAGACACAAATAACATTTAGCTTCAATCTTGGGCTTTGAACAAGACACCAAAATATTTCTTTTCCTCCCATAGAAATAGGAGGAACTACGATTGCTCTGATTTCCCTGTTTCTTTAAACGGGAATACGCAGGCATAAGATTGCGAAATCTTAGAGAGCACACCAATCAAAAACTTTAGGTCCAGTACCTTCACTCACCAATCAAAACTGAGGTCCAGTACCTCACCGACATCAACAAAAACTCTCTCTCACAATCTCAAAGAAGAAACTTTCCCATTTTACAGATAACACCATCAAGTACAAAGCAGAACCTAATGCTAATCAACTTGTGGATAACGATATATAGGATGGGTAATTGACAATTCCCCATCGCATAACCTGACCCCAAACTCCCCGAATCTCTTAAGTGTTTATTCAGTTAAACATTCGCGTGCAAGGTTAGTTTTAGATAGCTTCCCTTTCCCTTCCAGCTTCACGGGATAAATAAGAAATCAGAAAGTAACACCCAATCCCTACCATTGCGGTTAGGAAAAACCCATGGCGATAAGGTGGTCGCGTCACCGACAAAAATCGCACTCTACAGGAAAATGGCGACTCTGCTGGGGAGAGTGTTAGTAGGACTAGAATTCCTAATAGGTCTAGGATGATTAGTTTTAGGTATTATATTATATATATATACTGCTTTTCCTACTTGATATCCGTGTTTATTTTTTCTGTCAATGGGAATGCGAGTGATGTCACGTGTGGAAAGTTTGAGAGAACCCTAAGATAGGTGATGGCATAGACGGGTGGTTTTATAGAGAGTGATTCCTGAATAAGCGATCCTGGTAGACCATCAAATCAGTGGAGATACCCTTTGCGGATTCAATGTTGAATGACAATCGTCGTGAAAGCAGATTGTCCCAATGTGGTATCCGTGAAACTGAGGATTTAGTAGACATTAACCATGTGGCCATTTGGTAGTGCGGTGACTATCGGGAATAGTTGATATGTGATACTACACTCAATTGAGATTACCCTAGGATGCTACAGCTCGCTCGGGTGAACCAGCTTGCTGTTGATATCCCTAGGGAGGTCAGTGATTTTGGGAACTTTTAACCTGTTCTAAAGGTACAAAAATTTACCAGAATACAACCTTTGGGGATGGGTAGAGCCATGACTCCATGCTCGTGACGTTGAACCCTTGAACCCATGTTTTTTCAATGTTTTTGTGTGCTGCATTCATGCTTTCATTTTAAAAACTCTTAAACAAAGAAAAAAATCTTCTCTTTTCTTTTCTCCTTCTTTTTCAAAATAAACTAAAATAATAATTGCAAATATCAGAGAAGAATTGTGTTATAGATTTCGGTAGAAGAAAGACACACAAGTACACCTTCAAGGCTCCAAAGCTAGAGGATTTAAGGGGTTGGCAAGGATGATCACCAACCATGATGCTTTCAGAGTTAAGCATGGAGGACTACTGTCTCTGTTAAGGGTCCGTGTAGTTGAAGGAATCCTGTCTATGCTGATTCAGTTCTACGATCCGGTTTATCACTGTTTCACATTCCTGGATTATCAACTAGCACCGATGCTAGAAGAGTACTCTCACCTGACTGATTTACCCATCACTGACCAAGCTCCTTTTTCTGGACTGGAAGAAATTCCAAAGGATCAAACCATTGCAAGAGCGATCTATTTGGAGGAGTCAGAAGTCAGGACTCACATGACCACTAAGGAAGGAATCCAAGTTTTACCAGCCAAGTTTTTAGTAGAGAAAGCCCTGTACTTTGCCAGTGTAGAAAACATAATTGCTTTCGAAGATATCTTTGTTCTACTAACATATGGGTTATTCCTTTTTCCCAACATCGATGACTTCGTCGATACCAATGCTATTAAGATATTTCTGATTGGGAACCCTGTACCAACCTTGCTCGCAGATGCTTATCATTCTGTACACTTAAGGAATCTGTACAGCGAAGGAATGATCACATGCTGTGTACCCTTGCTTTACAAATGGTTCACTTCCTATTTACCTAAGTCTGCTGCTTTTTGGGATCATAAGAGTACTCTGCGTTGGTCACAGAGAATCATGTCTCTTACCAACTCTGACATAGATTGGTACAATAGGATTTATGAGGGGATAAAGATCATCGAAAAATGTGGAAACTTCCCTAATGTACCCTCATAGGAACTAAAGAAGGAATCAACTATCATACAGTTTTAGTTTGTCATCAACTCGGATACCCGATGAAGCATATCCCGCATAATGTTCATCTGGAAGGTCTTTTCTTCAAGGAAAGAGAAAATGACAGGGCACTAAAGAAAGAAATAGTGCATGCCTGGCAACATATTCACAAGAAAGGAAGAGAGTCTCTAGGAAGACCGGATTGTATCTCTGTCGAACCTTATCTCCACTGGATACAAACTAGAGCTGAGGATACCTTATCTCAGTCCTTTATTTTATGTCTGATACGGAAAAACTCCAGGTCGCTCTCAACAAAGTTCAACGGGAGAAAAGCTCTTGGAAAAACAAGTACCGAATCCTCAATGTGGAGTGTACCAAAATTCAGGAACTGTTGAAGGAAAAGGATGCTCTGATTAAGATATTAGAGCAACATGTTGTAGAAAATCAAGAAGACCGAAGAAACTTGCTCGCTCATTTCACTTGGCAAAGGACTGACAACTCGACAACGGCCGAAGAGCCCCGGTCAAAGAAAAGGAAAATACCAGAACCAACATCTGAGTTCTCCTCAGAGAGGACTCAGGATCCATAAGTTCAGACATTTCTTTTACATCACTTTGTAAAATATTGTATTTCCATTTCTGCATTCTTTCGAATTCAATAAAACGGGGTCTCTCCACTGTATGATATTTGCAAACTATTTGTTGAAGTTTCTTTTTTATTAAATCAAAAACAAAAATTAATATATATCATTGCATATCATTCATCATTCTCACATAACACATTCTTCTTACCTTTGAATCTCACGTATGTGTCACGATTCTAGAATCAAACTGTCTCATTCGTACAATACTCGGGCCAATCGACAAAAGAAAATGGACGATCTCGAGGAAGAGAACAGAGAGCTGAGAGAAGAAATCGAAGCTCTGAATGAAGATCTGAAAAAACTTCACAGTGACATGCAATCTCTGGCAGCAGCTTAGAAGCAACAACAAAGGATTGTGATCTCGGAGATCGCATTTATGCCCATAGTGGAAACGTATGATCCTTGGTACAACGTGCCTAAAGATCGTCTCTGGGGCATGCCTATCAACTTTGTCCCTGAAGGATACATCCCGTCGGCCACTAAAGACCCAGGAACTGTAGCAGGAACCACTGGGCCTGAAAGTTACAAACTTCGGGAAAGCAAAGACGCAAGAATGATGGTAGAAAATCCTGAAGGTTACAAACTTCGGGGCGTAGATGAACCAAGAGTCACCGCTGTAATGTCTTTACCACAACCAGTGGTACACACTGTCCGAGAAGGACAGATTCCATAAGCAATCTCCGGTGGAAATGAAGACATGTACGAAAGGATGAATGAGTGCCAGGAACAATTCCTGGAGATGCAAAAGGAACTGCATGCCATTCGCGGCCAGGATATATTTGGAAAAGACACCGCAGACCTTTGTCTGGTCCCCAATGTGAAAATCCTGCACAAATTCAAGGTGCCTGACTTTGAAAAATACAAGGGCAACTCTTGCCCTCAAAGTCATTTGGTGATGTACGCTCGAAAGATGTCAACTCAGATGGAAAATCAACGGCTACTGATCCATTATTTCCAAGATAGTTTAACCGGTGTCGTGCTCAAATGGTACATGGGCTTAAACTACACCAAGATCGTCACTTTCAGAGATCTTGGCACTGCCTTCGTTCAGCAATATAAATACAATCTGGACATGGCACCAGACAGAGATCAACTCAGAGCAATGTCGCAGAAGGACAAAGAAACTTTTAAGGAATATGCTCAGAGATGGCGTGAAATTGCCGCCCAGATATGTCCCCCTCTTGAGGAAAAAGAGACGACCAAGATCTTTTTGAAAACCTTAAGCTCATTCTATTACGACCGAATGGTCGCCAGTGCGCCCAGCGACTTCACTGAAATGGTTAACATGGGGGTACACCTTGAAGAAGCAGTCCGAGAAGGACGATTAATCAAAGGTGCAGAACCATCTAGCAGTACCAAAAGATACGGTAGTGCTTTCCCAAAGAAAAAGGAGCAAGATATTGGTAATATCTCTCTCGAAAAGCAAAGGCGAAGGTATCAGCCAGTAGCAGCAGTAACTCCTACTATTAACCCAACGCCGGCTCCAACGTATCAACCTCAGGTTGCTTAGAGCCAACCGAATCAACAACAGTATCAACAAAGGATACAACAGCCTCTTCAGCAGGCTCGTCCACAGTATAATAGCAATCGTACAACACGATCACCAGGGTTCGAACCTATACCGATGTAGATCAAACTTGCCCTTACCATCAAGGAGGACCGGGGCACAACATAGAAAACTGTCTCAGCTTCAAATCTGATGTACAGAAGCTTGTCATGAACGGGGTATTATCCTTCAAGGATACAAATCCAAATGTTCAGACGAACCCGTTGCCTCAACATGAGAAAACTGCAGTAAATTTGATAGAGGAAGAATTCGAACGCAGTTATCAAATTCACGATGTACTCCTATTAGGAACCAATCTGGTCAGGATGCATTACAGAAAGAGCGGGTACAGTCATGTACTGCCTCACAATTATCACCAGTGTGATATCTGCTCAAAGAATAATCAAGGATGTTCCGTAGTGCAATTAGCTCTACAAGAACAAATGAATCTCGGATGAATTCAAGATCATCGAATCCGTGAGGTCAATATGGCCCACGCAGATCCCAACATTGTCCAGAACCACAACATTCTGGAAATGAATGTCAACTTGGTGGCAATGCACTCAAGGCAAAGTCGACATCATGATCTGCCACGACACGATTACAATTCTTGTCCGATACGCTCAATAAATAATCAAGGATGCTCTTTTGTACAAGAGGCCCTCCAGCATCAGATGGATCTCGGATGGGTCTAGGATTACCGTGATAGAAGTAGCCATCAAGTTAATATGATTCAAATCTTTGATATTCGCTTGATGAATACCAGTCTGGTAGAATTACATGCTAAGCAAGTTAGGCTCGGTTTTTTGGCTTCACATGATTATCAGGACTATAAAGTGTGTCATGAAGACGACCAAGGATGTGCACTCGTCCAAAGAACACTTCAACACTTGTTGGACCACTGGTGGCTTCTAATCTACTTGGATGAGGCTACACAACAGATCAGTATGACTGACGGGAATACTACTAGGAATCAAAGTTAGGATGTCCGCTCGATGGAAACAGATCTAGTAAGGTTGTACTGAATACAAAGCAGATGTGGCCAGGTACCACCACATAACTATAAGCGCTGTAGAGTTTGCTCAGAGAACAACCAGGGATGTTATCTTGTATGGTCAGCTCTTCAAAATCAGTTGGACCGAAAAGAGATTCGACCATGTTTAAGTTCTGGTTCGATCAACGTAATGCAAAACTATATTTCTGATCAAAGCAAGGACGTTGTTATAATCTCTAATCATGAGATGGCCAAAGACGTATGCGCCATAATCCCTCTACTCCATGAATCAAGAATCCCTCTTGATAGTAGAAAGATCCTCAACCTCGAACCAATTAAGGCCGACTACGATGGTCAGAAAAATCAAAAGGCTCATGTAGTTATCTATCTACCGAGACCAATACCGTACAAATCCGATAAGGCTATCCCTTACAAGTACGGTGCAACAACAATCGAAAATGGAAAGGAAACTCCATTACCCTCCATCGCAAACATTGCTGGCATCAGTAGAGTAACACGGAGTGGTCGGATCTTCAACAGAGGAGTTGGAGAACCCGCCAAGGAAAAGGAACCTCAAACAGAAGTTCCAAACCAACGAGTCGGGCAGTCCAGTAATCCCGACCTTTCAAAGAACAACGATGAGATGCTCAAGCTCATCCAGAAGAGCGAGTACCACATTGTAAATCAATTGTTGTAAACTCCATCAAGAATCTCTGTGATATCTCTCTTGCTCAGTTCTGAAGCTCACAGAGAAGCTCTACAGAAAGTCTTAGAGCAAGCCTTTGTGGAACAAGATGTGACGATAAGATAATTTGACAGCATCATCTCCAATATCACTTTCTGCAACAACTTAGGATTCAGTCATGAAGAACTGCTGGAAGAAGGTAAAAATCACAACATGGCTCTTAACATTATAGTCAATTGTCAGGATGATGCTCTAGCCAGCGTAATGGTAGATACAGGGTCAGCTCTGAATGTTATGCCAAAATCTACTCTGATGCGAATATCATTTCAAGGATCTCCGATGAGAGGCAGCGAGGTCATCGTCAAAGCCTTCGATGGATCCAGAAAAATAGTTATCAATGAAGTTGACCTTCCCATAACTATCGGTCCTCACACTTTCCAAGTCACTTTCCAGGTCATGGACATTCGGGCAGCATACAACAGTTTATTAGGAAGACCTTGGATACACAAAGCTGGGGCAGTCACTTTGACACTTCACCAGAAGCTGAAGTTCGTCAAGAATGACAAGCTAGTCACAGTCTGTGAAGAGAAAGCGTTAATAGTAAGCAACTTATCATCATTCTCCTGTGTAGAACCCGAGGAGGTTGTTGGAACTCAGTTCCAAGCACTTTCGGTGAGCAATGAGAATCGACCAGAGAAAGGAACGTCGATTTCCTCATACAAGTACGCTCTCAAAGTGATCGAGAGTAACAACGCGAGGGGATGGGGACAGCTTGTCATTCCTATGGATAACAAGACAAAGAAAGGTATTGGTTTTTCCTCAACCTGTACCCAGACTGCTACTAATGATGAAAGTTTTCATCCCATTCAGGACTTCTTCCACAGTGGAGGTTTCCTTAACCCAGTGTCTCAAGAAGTACACACCATCAATGAAGGTGACTCCTCCGATACAGATGAAGAGTGGAAGTCATATCTCAACAAGGATGGCTATATGTCTCAGGAAGAAACGCATACGCCATTTTGCTATCCCACGCAAAGTCCGAGATATATACCAAGATCAGATGTCAAGATGATATACGGAGATTGTGATCCTGAAGGATGACGTGCTCTGCCTAAATCATTAGAGGAGGACACTCCGATGAAAGACAACTTTGACTATGACTATTATGACCCAATGGATGACTTGCCTATCTGGCAACCGTACCCAGAAGACTTGGGGCAAAAGAGTCATCCAAACGATATATACCAGCTGAGCATCATTGAAAAGAACACCTGTGTCCCCACCAAATCATGGGATTATTACTCAGGGCATTTCGAAGATATCCAGCACAACGATGAATCTGCAAAGATTGCAGGACAAGAGTTCATCAACTATGCTTTTCCTGAGGTCAACGTCATCGAAAAGGATGACTCCTCTTCTCCCACAGAAGTATGGGACACCTTAGGACAGCCGAGTGGCAAGTACGACTTCTTGGTCAAGTACACCGCTCCTGAAAGCTCTCGTATCAGGCTCAAAGACATCCAGCTAACTGGATGGGGAGATTCGCCTGAGAATGAAAACACTGTGCATGATACAACAGAAGAGTTCGTCTACAACAACTCTGCCTGGGAGGAAGACTCCAACGATCCTGCTCCACCAGAAATCAGCGCCATTTCTGAGGACAAACCAAGAAAAAAGGTACTAGACTTTGTGGTTCACCGAGGAGTTCGTCACCAATGGGTTGCTGTCGATGTCCTGAAAGTCATCCATAAGTCTAAGTAATTACCATCTTTGTTTTAACCTTTCACCCTGCCCAGGTGAAATGGATGTTTTTTATAGGGCTCACTTTTCTATAAATGTCTCTCTTCGCCCCAAAGCGACAGAGTTTTGTTTTATAGGGCTGTAGTTTCAAGAATCGACTAAATCATAAATAAAATAACGTCATTCTGTAATTTCCGCAGTTATTGCTATTTTCACTTTTCGCTTTTTTTAGAAAATGGTAATCCTAAAACAGCCCAAAAATTAATAAAAACGAGCATTTTTTAGAAAAATACACTACACACACTCTTGCATTTCTCTCTATCTCTTCTAAAAAACAAATCATCACGTCATGCAAATTGCTTGTTTTAAACCCCGTTGAAACATATGATCCAATGACTTCTCCCAACTTTGAATTCCCGGTATTTAAAGCTGAAGAAGAAGAAGACGGAGAAATTCCAGAAGAGGTCTCCCGATTACTCAGACAAGAGGAAAGGTCTATCGAACCTCACAAAGAGCCGTTGGAAATGGTCAACTTGGGTTCAAAAGAAAAGAGGAAAGAAGTCAAGATTGGGGCACTGCTCAATCCAACTGTCAAAGAAGACTTGATAAAACTTCTCAAAGAGTTTCCCGATGTATTTGCTTGGTCCTATCAGGACATGCCAAGGTTGGATACCAGCATCGTGGAACATTATCTACCGTTAAGATCAGAATGTCCGCCAGTAAAACAAAGGCTGAGACGGACTCATCCAGACATAGCCATCAAAATCAAAGAGGAAGTGCAGAAACAGATTGACGCGGGTTTCCTCGCCACCTCAGAATATTCTCAATGGCTAGCCAACATAGTGCCGGTCCCGAAAAAGGACAGAAAAGTTTGAATGTGTGTAGATTATAGGGATCTGAACAAAGCCAGTCCAAAGGATGACTTCCCCTTACCACACATAGACATGCTTGTAGACGGTACAGCAAAGTTCAAAGTCTTCTCCTTCATGGATGGATTCTCGGGCTATTATCAAATCAAAATGGCACCGGAAGACATGGAGAAAACTTCATTCATCACCCCATGGGGCACCTTTTGTTACAAGGTAATGCCATTCGGTTTGAAGAACGCCGGGGCAACCTATCAAAGGGCCATGACCACTCTATTCCACGACATGATGCACAAAGAAATCGAAGTGTACGTCGATGACATGATTGCCAAATCTAAAACAGAAAAGGAGCATGTGACCCACTTGTCCAAGCTATTTGAGCGTCCGAGGAAGTACAAACTCCGCTTGAATCCCAGTAAATGCTCGTTCGGTGTCCGTTCGAGGAAAATTTTAGGATTCATCATCATCCAAAAAGGAATTGAGGTTGATCCTGACAAGGTCAAGGCCATTCAAGAGATGCCTTAACCAAAGACTGAGATACAACTCAGAGGATTCCTGGGACGTCTGAATTACATTTCCAGATTTATATTCCTCATGACCGCGACATGCGCGCCAATCTTCAAATTACTCAGAAAGAATCAAAGCTGCGTATGGACAGAAGACTGCCAAAAAGCTTTCTACAGTTGTCACACCCTAATTTTCACCCTAACCCTAACCTGGCATAGCATAACATTTCCATCATCTATGCATCCCATTAGGTCATATCAATCATGTGTTTCTTTGAGCTCCTAAGGCATGGGATCAGTAGGTCCTTTGAATCAAGGTCTCTTATTTGTTTTGAGGTTCTTCCATTCAAGTCTGAAGCAAGGGTTGAGTTCTAACTCCTCATCAAGATTCATCAGGCTTGTCAGGGCAGGTGCACGTATGCAGCACTGATAGAGGTTCAGTGGTCTTGACCTAATCTTGGTCGGACGAGTTTTGTTTCAAGATCAAGGCCAGGGTGTGTTTCATTCCAGTGGTTGTGTCTGAAGATTCAATGTAGGTTATCTGTGTGTGGACCAAGTTATCAGGTTGTGTGTAAGTCAAGTGCTTCATGGTTAACGATTACCAAAGGACCAGATTTGCTTTCCAATCAGGGTTTGGTGCAGTGTATCGAGATTCACGGTTCAATTCATAATCTTCTGATTTTAAAAGCATATTCTTGTTCAGTTGGTTCAAAAGGAAGATTTTGACTTATTGGTACTCAAGTGGCCAGGATCAAGTGGATTTGTTTGTTATGACTAATCAGTTCAATTCAAGGCAGATCCTCCTTGATTTGATGAATGGCGTTCAAATTTAGTTGTCAAGGTTGTAAGTGTTGTGGAAGCATATGGCAAAACTCATTCCTTACCCATTATTTCACTTTCCTTTCCCATTTTTGACTATCCGTTGTCCATAAACCATTTCTATAGGTCAATATCCATTTTAACTAATTTTGGGATCCATTCAATTTTCATTTTCATTTTCAATTTCAAGATCCATTCATGTTATTCATTTTAATCCAATATCTTTTCTTTGCAAATTAACAATATTTGTCAAATTCATTTTTATTTTTTATTTCATCTTTTATCATTAAATCCCAAATCATGATACAAAAATCAATTCATTTTATCCATTTAATCATTTTTTCTATTCCATAACCTTTTATCTACTTTCTCCATATCCACTTTCCTAATCCATTATCTAAACTAAACCATTATCCATTTTATCCATAATATCCATTATTCACATTTCTAATTCATCTCCATTTTCATCCATTGTACTATTTCCATGTATATTATTACAACAAATTTCAACAAAAAAGAAAAATGGACATGAGGCCATGCGCTTAGTCTTCATCCTGACCCAAAATTACAAATTGGAGCTAACAAAGACCTGCATCACAAAATAAGTCAAAGTAGGACTTTGCTATATCCCGTAACCCTACATGCCACTAGGACCACACGTATTATCCCCTGCTACCAAAACCAGCGCACAGAAAACAACAACCACTTCCACAACCAGACAAAATACTAATTCCTGTTGCGCCAAGTATGTGCCAAAATGGTGTAAAACCTGCTACTGCGACAACCCAGGAACCGCAGCAGTACAGCGACAATACAAGCAGACCATAACGCTGCAACACTTCAGCACGTTCCAAGCAAACCTGTGCACAAACCTGCAACTCGTACCACCAACACCCCACACAATATGAAATACAGCCTGTCCACAACGGAGCAACAGAATTCACCACAACCAAAAACGAGAATAAAAAGACAGAAGAAAAAACTCACAAAGGATCTTCATCACAATCTGTAAAACCCTTCTTCCACTTTCAATTTTGTTCCAATTACCGCCTCCAAAAACCTTCAGCCAACCATCAAAACTTCAATCTTCTCCAAAACAATAACCGCATCCTTTAACACCCAAGCTAATCTCTTCTCCATTTCCAATCCAAATCGCAACAACAAACTTCAAAAAAATTTCCTTTCAAACTTTCTCAAATCAAAAACTTCAACAATACTCACCCAAAAAAACCCCAAATCCAAAACTCCTTTCCAACTTCATCCCCCAAATTCTCAAACCACAAAACACAACCATCACTCTTGGTCGCACTGCCTTCTTCTTCAACCCACCACAACCTCGTCAAAAAAAAAACCCACAACAATCACTCTAAATCAGTAACAGAGAGAAAGAGTTGAAATGAAGGGAGGGTAAGACATGATCGAAATACACAAACTCTCATAAGACAATACAAACCTGGCTTTAGATTCCTTCGAAACCACTTCAAACCTTCATCATTCAAAGTAATAAACTCACCTGCAAAGAAAACCAAGAACGAACCACACTTGAATCCCTTCGACCCTTCACTTTCCTTCGACCTTCTTCAACCTCAAACCCTTTCGACCGCCGTTACCGTCTCCACCTTCTTTAACAAACCCATACGAACCAGAGAGTGAGATCCGAAACCGCAACAGAACCCCCGTCTTCGACCATACTCCCTCCGACCAACCACCGTGTAACACCTTCATCCATTCCACAACAACAATAAACTCAGACTTTGAAGCCTTCAAACACTGAAGAATAAAGACGAGAAAGAGATTGAAGTAGCTCGCAAGTAGAGAGAAAACGAACACACGCACACCTCAAAGGAGCCGCCGTGAGAAGAAAGATTGAGATTGAGGATCAGTTAATGTAAAGAGAGTAAGATTCGGGGATTTTTGTTTGTTTCTTTTTAGTTTTGTTCTTGAGCATTTTGGGAAACGTTTGAAACGTGATACTGAGAGAAGGAAAAAACGGTCGTGTTGATTTTTTAGGGTTTTCACATATCCCTTTTGAGGATTTAAACCGGGCCGGGTTCAGGTCTTCTGACCCGTTTTTTTTTTTGTCATACTAAGGCGCCCCATGGGGCTGTAACACGGGCTTCGGGCCCATGTGCTTTCTTTACCACATTCTTTTTCTTTCTTAGTTATTTAGTTATTTTAATATTTGATTTAGTCTTTTTATTTTAGATTTAGTATTTTAATCTTAGGATTAGTATTAAAGGTTTTTGTTATTTTAAGTTTAAGATTAATTTTAAGATTAGTTTTTAGGTTTATTAATTTTTTATGATCAGAGATTTTTATGTAAACCTTTATTTTTTTAATAAAAAATAACCAAAAAATGATGAATATCAAAAGGACAAACTTCAAGTGTGGAACATATTCCTTACATTTCATGCTAACATTTTTGGAAATGTGGAACACACATAACAGGTGTGTTGAACTAGGAAACACAACTTCAAGTGCATTCATCAAGGCAAGTTCTCTGTCAGTCACAACAACGTTTGGTAGCAATTTCTCAGAAAAAAACAATTCTTTCAGCTTCTCCATTGCCCATTTGAAATTCTCCTCCTTTTCGTGTTCCAAATACGCAAACCCTACGGAAAACGTCAACTTGGTAGACGTAACGCCAACAATCTCAAGCAACGGTAATCGGTACCTATTGGTCTTGTATGTACAATCAAAAATCGACACTAAGTGAAACATATTCAACAGCTTCACTGAATCAGGATGTGTCCAGAAAATATCAGCAACAACATTCGAGTCTTCCCTATTTCTTGTCCAACACATGTACTTTTCTTTATGAATAAGACTCAACAACATTTGCATTTCTGTCAATGAACCTCTCTCGCTTTCATGGTACGCACCTCTAGCTTTATATACTTGCCCAACACTCATGAGGTTTTCTGGATCTTGGTCTTTCAAGGCGGAAATTATGTGTCTCGGAGGCATGTTATACTTCGTCATGTTATTCACAAACTGTCTCTCATGAGGTTGTAGACGGCCTAATATGTCGTGCCCTGATAAATCTTCAAATAGTCTATGATTGTGGAACCCACACATAACGCGCACCCTCCAACCAATACCACTTGGCGAAGACCTCAGCCGAAACGGACATTTCACTTTCATACTTGCAAGACCATCCTTCTTCGAAGAATGACTACTTTCAGACTTTTTTCTTTTATAATTTCCTCCTCTCTCACAACCCAATATCAATTTATCCTTCCTTCCTCGCTGGCCAGTTGCACTATCAGAACGAATTGTCACAACTATGATACCATGTTGCTTCCCAATATTCTGCGCCCAAGCTAATACGTCGGATCGGCTCTCAAAAATCTGTCGTTCAAAAACATAACACCTTATAGTGACACAAAACATGAAATCAAACGAAATAATAGTAAATTTTAAGCGTCTACATATAATACATACTTTGTCAGTGGTGAAGAACTGAGTGTAATCGCTACACGAGTCGGTAGAAGACTCTGACGGTTCGGGAGCACAAATGGCAAACATTTTTTATGACACAGACCTGTTACCGGAAATTTCGTCCAAAACGGGAATTCCCGGTATACCGGACATTTAAAATTTCTGGTATTTTGATAGGTACCGGTAATTTTGAAATACCCGGAATGGTTCTGCAAAATTACACCGGTAAAATCAGTATTACCGGTAATTATTACCGGTTTTTTGAAAATTCCCGGTATTTTGTACCGGTAATTTACTATTTGTACTACCGATTTTTTTGGGTTACGGAATTTTCGAAAAACACTACCGGGAATTTTGTTTTGTACTACTGGAAATTTCGTTTTCAAGTTTCTAAAAAAGTGATTTTTTGGGTGAAAAAATGCTATTTTTTATGTAAATAATATCAGGGATGTTATAGTAATAATAAAAAATTGGGGGGTGTCAGGTTTAATTGGGGGATGGCAGGTAGAATTCCCGCGCAGTTATCATTAGAGATGGGCCTAAGAGCCCAATCCAATACATGAAGAAAACATGCTATGTGCAAAATACATTCAACATACTACAATCAATCTTACGCTTCTCTCCTCAATGTATAACGTCATTCAACGTTCTCTCCTCTCTCAAAATTGCGCCGCCTTATAGGTTCACCGCTTTGCCGCACCGGAGCTTGCCACCGGCGGCGGCGGAGCTCTCCACCACCAACAATCACATGTCCAGATTCGCTTCACTCCCCTCTCAATAAATCCACAATCAATTTGTTTCAATTTGAATCATAAAATGCAAATTGACGTGGTATTCAATTGAACCCTAGAATCACTCAGCTACACAGTCGAATCAAGAAGGCAATGAAGTTTACATGAACAAACTTTCGAAGATCTCTCAAGTGATGTTCGCGGCGGAGTGACGAGAAATAAATCTTCAAGATCTTCGGTATGTCTTTGCAACGAGTTCCTCTTCCACTTTTATCCTCTGTTTTTCTTTTGCTTGAATTCCTCTCTATGTGTGTGAGTCTTGTGGTGTGTGAACCTTGTGAATTCTTGCGTGTTTACGTGATCTCTGCATGCGAGTTTTTAGAGTTTTGATTAAATCATGTTGATGATGCAGTTGCGGATTCCTCAGTGTGTTGTAGCATAATGTGTGAGGCTATACGCTGGGATTTGTTGCAGTTGATTGTAGAGCGTGGATGAAGGTGATTGAAAATCTGGCTATTGAGGTTGATGCAGGAAATATTTGTGAGGCGAGGATGAAGAATATGTGTGGAGCAGAGGGAAGAAGTGAAGAGAACGTGAATTGTGTAGAAGTGAAGAAGAAAAAGAAAGTGTAGAGCCTTGATGAATTTATATAAAGTTTTAAAGAAAATTTTAGGGGTGAAAAATCTGTTATGGAATTTTAGCAAAAGCTAAATTCAGTTACAATTATGTTACAATTGGGAGTTTTTTTCGTTGTGAATGAATTGTGATTGAAACTTTAATGTGATAAAGTTGGTTATAGCCTTGTAATGGAACCTGTTATTGTGAATTGGTTGTGAAAGAAAGTTTAGCTTTTCTGCGTTTTCCTTGTATAGCCTTGCCTGCGTTTTGCTTCATTGTTCCTTGCGTTTTGTTTATTTTCCTGCAGATATCATGGCATGCGTCTGGCTTCTTTTTGTTTTTTTGTAGCTATCGTTTTTTCTGTTTTTGTGTGTAAAGATGGGCCTTGCCTTGTAAGAATTTCGTTTGTGCCCATGAAGTGGTAGAACTCACCTTTTTTTTTTGTAACTAAGGGTTTCATAAGAGCAAATGGGCCTGCCTTGTAAGAATTGGGCCTATGAATTGTTTTCTCTTGTTTTCTTGTAACTATTGCTTGGAACAATGCTCTTAATGTGGATTTAAAACTTTATCCAATGCAATCACGGGAAAAATGCCAACTAAATGAATCATGACTAATGCAAACATGGCATAATGCAAATATAATAATCAATTAAACATGTTGAAATGAGATGGCAATGATGTTGTATGACTTTGGTCAACTGAAGTAGAAATGATGTAATTCTAAGTATCATGCTAGTGATGAATATTAAAATGAAATGCAATGGGTGAATGGATCAAAATGTCAAACAAACTATGAATAGATGACCAACCATAAATGAAGTCAATACAATAGCCAGCTAAGAGATACACACCAATGTAATGAACCAGGTAAATAGGGAATGGATCTCATATTGATCAGCAACCATAAATGAAGTCAATACAATAGCCAGCTAAGAGATACACACCAATGTAATGAACCAGGTGAATAGGGAATGGATCTCATATTGACCAGCAGGTTTAAAGGGATTCAAAACCTTAAATGTGAATGATCAATATTATCAATGCAAAGGACATAAGAGATTAGAGTCTTGTACCTAGTTGAGCACATCTTAAGGAGATGTTGGAAAACCCTAGTTTTTCCTCAGGTGCCCTCATCGTACCTTGAGTCCATGTGGCATCCTTCCTGGCTTTGAATCATGTTAATTCAAATGTAGTGCTTAAGTGGTGAATGTATGTACATGAAAGTTGCAAAAAAGTTAGGGCAAATTTTGGGGTATGACACATCCTAAACACCAGAAATTATATAAAAGAATTACTCGACGTATTTAGGATGCTACTCTCAACTAACATGCATACCTCACTTAAAAATCAAAAGACTCACAACAGAATTTCAAATTAAAACTCATAAGCTTCGAATATCTCAATAAGGATAACTATGAAATAAAGATATCATCATCTAATAATTAACTTAACAACAAAATAAAACAAGATGCCATTTTTAAAAAAAATCCAATTTTACACTTGATCAATCGATTGACATCAGGGGTCAATCGTTGTCACAAACCAAAATTCCAAAAATCCTAGTTTTAATCACTTTCACATAATCCATTCCAATCCCTAACATTCATACATCATACTAGTTCATATCAAAACATCCGAACACGTCATATCATGAAATTAAGAACATGTATCAATTTCATAAAAATTAAACATGTCATAACACATAATAAACCATGAATCACAACAATTGGATATATAATTTACACCAATTTCATCAAGAACACGTAAACACATCAACAACTGTGAAATCAAAAGAAAAACCTAGAAGAGGGTGAGGATCTCTCTCTACCTTTCATACAATATACACTCATAGAAGAGTAATCTCCCCCTTACCTCAGATTTCCATCAAAGCAAGCTTTAAGCTCCCCAACAATGGTGTTTTCTTCTCAAACCCTAAGTCGCCTCTCTTGCCTCCTTTCTCTTGTTCTAAAAAAAAATACATACTTTAAAAGTTCAAGCCCTCACCTTTTCTATTTAAACCAAAACCTAATTCCTCTTAATTTGGTTATTCTCTTATTACACTCAACTTACTCTCATATTCCCTATTTTTCCTTTACTTCTCTTACTAACGTCAATTTCTTTTATTTTAATTTTTAATAATTCAATTATCCACCAAATTCTACTATTTCTCTTATTTTACTACAACTACCTTATTTTTAATTATTCCACTCAACTTAAATTAATTAAAATTAATCTAATTAATTTCTACATTTCCCTTAACTCTCTCCAATACCCTCCAAAACATATATATTCTCTAATTATCAAATAAAAGCATATAAATTAATTTAAATAATTAAAATAGAACAAAAATAAATTCAATTAAATAATTTAATTGAATTCGGGGTGTTACAACTCTCCCCCACTTATAGAATTTTTTCCCTTGAAAATTACCTGAACGAAACAGCTCCAAATAAGACTCTCTCATCCGAGTCTCCAGCTCCCATGTCATGCTTCCACCAATAAATCCTCCCTAAACAAGCTTTAAAAATACAATTTATTTACCTCTTAATTGTCTCACTTCTCGGTCATCGATTCGCACTAGAGATACCTCCACAATCAAGTTATCTCTCACTTGCGCATCATCCATTTGAACTACATGAGATGGACCCAAAACATACTTCCGAAGTTGAGAGACATGAAACACACTGTGAAGATCCAAAAGATATGTTGGTGAAGAAAATTTATAGGCCACTTCTCCTACTCACTTCATAATCTATTACTGACCGTCCGTCTGCGGATGATAAGCAGAACTCAACTTCAGCTTAGTACCCATGTCTTCCAGTAAACTCCCCAGAAACGTCAATGTGAATCTCGAATCTTTATCAAAAACAATACTCAAAGGAATACCATGCAAGATAACAACCTTCTCGATATACACTTCTGCCAACTTCTGTAATGAATAACTGATCTTAATGGGAATGAAATGAGTCGATTTAACCAATCTATCCATTATAACCCTAACTGAATCATTCCCATTAGCAGTCTTAGGCAAACGCATCGCAAAATCTATGGAAATACCATCTCACTTCCATTCAGGAATATCCAATGATTGCATCAAACCCAACAGTTTATGATGTTCAATCTTGGACTTTTGGTAAGTCAAACACGGATAAACGAACTCGGATATATTCTTCTTCATTCGTGGCCACCAAAATATTTTCTTCAAGTCTTGATACATTTTAGTAGCATCAGGATGAATACTCAGACTACTTCTGTGACCTTATTCAAGAATACTTTTCTTAAGTTCTTGCACACCAGGTACACAAACTCTGTCATGAAAATGCATAACACCATTCTCATATATTCTAAAATCACCTCATCTACCTTGATTGATTAACACTAACCTGTTAATCAATCCCAAATCTAATTTCTGACCTTCTATGATTTCTTCAAGAATACCAATAGTCAGCTTCAATATACCCAAATTCACACTGATATGATTCTTCTCACACAATAGACTCAGATCTCTGAATTACTCGATTAACTCCAATTCTTGAAACATAAGCATCACCATATGCAAAAAAATTCTGCTCAAATCATCAGCTACGACATTGGCTGGTAACTCAAACTAAAATCATAACCCTTCGAAAATTCGAACAACCACTTCTGCCTTATATTCAAATCTTTCTGATCGAACAAGTACTTCAAACTCTTATGGTCATTGAACACTTCAAATCTAGAACCAAACAGATAATGCCTCCAATTTTTTAACACAAAGGCCATGACTGCCAACTCTATATCATGCGTAGGTAATTCCTCTCATGAACTTCCAACTGTTTAGAAGCATAAGCCACTACTTGACCATTCTACATCAACACACCACCTAGACCCATATTCGAAGCATCACAATACACAATAAAGGATTCACTTGGACTTAGTAAGATCAAAACTAGAGCTGATGTCAGCTTCTTCTCGAGTTCTTGAAAACTCTTTTCACACTGAATACTCCACACATAAGCTTGACATTTTTGAGTTAATTGAGTCAAATGCAATGCTAACTTTAAAAACATTCGATAAACCTTCCGTGATAAGCAGCCAAACCTAGAAAACTTCTGATCTTTATAACACACTTCAGAATCTTCCACTACAACACTGCCTCTATGTTTTATGGATCCACTATGATGCCACCACTAGATATCACATGATTAAGGAAACTCATTTATTTAACCAAAACTCACACTTAGATAACTTTGCATACAACTTATTTTCTTTCAACGTAAGCAACACAACTTTCAAATGCTCCACATGCTCTTCATCAGACTTAGAATATATCAAAATATCATCGATGAATACAACCACAAACTGCTATAGATAAGGATGGAAAATCCTATTCATATATTCCATAAACACTGCTGACGCGTTAGACACACCAAACGGCATCACAGAATACTCAGAATGACCATATCTCATTCTGAACACAGTCTTCAAAATATCTTTTATTTTCCTTCGAATCTGATGATAACCCAAACACAAATCAATCTTACTAAATACGCAAGCATCAACTAACTTAACCATAAAATCGTCCATTCTTGGAAAAGGATACTTATTCTTGTGAATGTGTGAGCAGCATCATCAAAGACAATTGCAAGGTTATAGATCCTCATATTCATCTTCAAGCATCATCACTTAGTCAACATATCAAGTACCATCACTTGATCAACAACAAGTCAAACACCATCACTTGATAAACATGTCAACTACTATCACTTGATTAGAAAAATATCAAGAACCATAATTTGATCATATCAAGCATCATCACTTAATCAACATATGAGATGATATCATCTGAACTAGTCAGGTCTTAAACAATAAAACTAGTGAAGACTTATACTAAGAGTGTTGCCAACATCAAAACCAAATCAACAAGTTGATGCAGAATTCATACCTATAAGCACATATGTCCATATTCTCCCCTCTTTTTTATGGTGAAAACGTATCATTCAGGAAGATGGACAGAACAAAGAAGCAAGGGTGATACAATGGAGTGGTTAAACTCCCCTTATAAAATATAGAGAGTATACCCTACTTCCCCTGAGAGTAGACTTCTTCTCCTTTGGTATTATAAAAAATGAGTGAAAATATGAGATAAAAAAGCGCAAGCACATGGACCACATTATTGGTCAAATAAAAAAATTGAATTACCTGATAAAAGGATGAGCAAGAACATTGTCCATAGTGAGGCAAAAAGAGCAACACATAAGACCATACTTCTCCCCCCCCCCCCAGATGGAAGCATCCAACTTTAAGCTCAAAATGGTAGGTAAGCTTTATATGACTTTTTCCCTTTGATTTAACACTAAATTTTTTTAAGCTTTCCGAATCGAGTGACATTTTTTAAATAGATTTTTTTTTCTTGTGGAGATTCCTTACGAGAGATAATCATTCCCCATTACGAAATATTTAGATAGTCTCTTTTCACCCTCCCTTGTCTTTTGGGCCTTGGATTCATATTGGGCTCTAGGCATATAATTTTGGCACCCATTTGCTCCAAAAACACTTAAAACTCAACAAAGCTTAGTAAAAATAATTGTAATTGACTAAGTAATAATTAATAAACTACTTACTAGAGAGTCAATCATACTTTTCTGATATTTCAACCTCTATTAAGTGTACTACCTTAAATCCTAAATGTAACTTGAGAAAACTCCCCCTAACGAGGGAGCAACAAACCACTGTCGTTTTTCTTTCTCTACAAATCATTTTATACAAGAGTTGGCCAACCACATGACGGATAAATTCATTGAAAATTTATCACCCCATCCTTCTAAGAGGTTCCATGATCACCAAGATTATCAAATGCCACCGGGAAACAACTTTCTCTTGTATACTCACATGTTTTGCACAAATTTACCTTTTTCATCTTTGTTGGTGTGGAACTTTAGATTTATTTGTACATTAATTAGGTTATTTTTTAAGGAAGAATTAATATAATTGATTAATTTGTAACCCATAAGAGTACTGAAACTCTCCCATCATAGACCTTTCGAATTTAATTTGTATCATATCAGAAAAGTTCTTGCACAAGGATTTATTAGTAACACTAAATCGACAAAAACATGCACAAGAAAAAGTTATGATTGATTTGAAAAAGAGTTTTATCACTTTTCCTTAGAAACTTATTTTTAAGCAAAAAATTGATCAGACTATCAAACCAAACTCAAGGAGCTTGTTTTAGATTGTAGAGAGCCTTTTTCATTTTGAAAACATGAGTAAGAAAAGTTTTATAAAATCAGGAGGATGATCAACATACATTCCCTTCTGGATGTTACCATTGAAGAACACACATTTTACATTCATTTGTAAGGGAATTAGAAAACATAATGCATGAGAAAGGTAGAAACATCCTTATGGCTTCTAATTGAGCTACAAGAGCATATTTTTCATCGAAATCTATGCCTTTATATTGATTTTAACCTTTCACAATGAGTATACTTTTATTTCTCAAATTTTTTTAAGACTCCAAAATTAGGATTTTGCGCCATTTTGATTAAGGTTGAATTTAAAACTTTTTTTTCTACTAGTTCATGTAATTCCTTTAGAGACACATATATTTTAGAATGTATAATGAATGATTTTCAATTTTAATGGTGAATTGAAGTATTGGTGAATTTTGTATCGAGGTAATGAAAAAAGGAAATGGATGAAATTTTTAGACAAGAGAGGTGCCATTCTTCTAATCCTAGAAGAAGATAAGCCATATAGAAGGATGATCACCACAGGAATTGTGAATTCTTGATAAGATTAATGTTGGTTCAATCCAAAACAAAAGATGAGCTTAACTTATTATTCCCAAAGAGAAATATTTTACTAAAATTTAACTTACTTTATTTTCTGAATTTCTGTCATATATATGAACTTATACATAGAATTCTTGTCTTGATTTACATGTAGAAAGTCAGAAAGTACAAGAAAAAAATGAAAAACGTAATGGCAAAGGGCACAAGCATCCAATGCAAATTTAATCACTACATAGGTTACAAAACAAATGAATAAAAGAAACATTAATTGAGGGGGTGGTTGATTATTGTAGATTTGAATGAGGGGAGTGACTTGTTGGAGATAATAAATTCAAGGAGGAGACAATATATTGAATGG
Source organism: Lathyrus tuberosus (assembly GCA_022829125.1). NCBI lineage: Eukaryota > Viridiplantae > Streptophyta > Magnoliopsida > Fabales > Fabaceae > Lathyrus > Lathyrus tuberosus. The sequence goes on along the minus strand of JALAZF010000122.1, from coordinate 13,967,518 downwards.
CATTTTCCATCTATCTTGCTATCTTTATTCTTTTAGTATTGTAACTTTATTTATTTAATTTAAAACAAAAAACAAATTTTAAATACTTTCCATGTCACTTGCCTTATTTAGATGAAGACTTGTGATTGACTTACAAAATAAAACACACTTATGCATGGTTTGTGCCTTATTAACACAAACTCTTTATTTTAATTCACAAATAAATATAACTACATTATATGGGTAACATGGTATGCTCCCAATCCACATCCAAGTGAAATAATGGAAATGACCATTTTGCCCTCCAAGTCTTCTAGTTTTGGCCTTGCTTCTATAATGGTTGTCACTATTTATTTTAAGGTCTCCTTGGCTTTCTTGGCACGTGCCCTTGTCATTGGTCCTCCTAGTCCTTGAATTACTTCACTAGAATCCTTGATAATGATTTCCTTAACATCCCCTCCCTCTTGAAGAGAATTCGACCTCGAATTGAAATCGTCTTCACCTACATCAAAAGAAGATAAGTCAACAACATTAAAAGTAGCACTCACACCGTACTCACCAGGTAAATAAATCTTGTAGTCATTGTCATTGATCCTTTCAAACAGTTGGAAAGGTCCATCATCCCTTGGTAAAAGTTAAGAATTACTTTGAGTTGTAAATCTTTCCTTCCTCGTATGTATCCATACCCAATCACCGTGTTCAAAAACCACTATTTTCCTCTCTTTGTTTGCATGCTTAGCATAACCCTCATCTTTCTTCTCAATTTGCAATTTTACTTGTTGATGAAATTTCTTCACAAATTCTTCCTTAGCTTTTCCATCTTGATTCTTCAAAAAAAAGTGTTTGGCAAAAGCAACAAATCAAGTGGAGTTAGTGGGTTGAAACCATAAACAATTTCAAAATGAGAGAATTGTGTTGTACTATGCACCACACGATGATAAGCAAACTCAACATGTGGTAAACATTCCTCCCACATTCTCAAATTCTTTTTAAGGACACTCCTAAGAATAGTAGAAAGAGTTCTATTCACTACCTCAGTTTGTCCATCTGTTTGTGGATGACAAGTTGTAGAGAAAAGTAATTTTGTTCCTACCTTAATCCATAAAGTCCTCCAAAAATGACTAAGAAATTTAGTGTCTCAATCTAAAACTATTCTTCTTAAAAGACCATGAAGACACACCACTTCCTTGAAAAATAGATTTGCCACATGACTTGCGTCATCAACCTTCTTGTATGCAATGAAATGTGCCATCTTTTAGAACCCGTCAACAACAACAAAATAGAATATTTTCCATTCTTTGTTCTAGGTAAACCCAAAACAAAGTCCATGGAAATGTCAATCTAAGGAAAATCAGGGGTAGGCAAAGGTGTATAAAGACCATGAGACAAAATCTTTAATTTATCCTTTTTACACACAATGCACCTTTCACAAAACTTTTGAACATCATTTTTCATGTGGGGCCAGTAAAAATGTTCCTGCAGCAACTCTAAGGTTTTGATAACCCCAAAAAAACCATTAAACCTCCTTCATGCGCCTCTCTTAAAAGCAAATCTTTAATAGAACATTTGGGGACACATAGTCTTTTTTCTTTAAAGAAATGACCATTGTGCCTAAAATATCCATTAATGGCAGCATGTTTGCTAGCTAAAAATTTGGAAGAAAATTCAAGATCATTTTTATACAATTCCTTAATGCGTCTAATACTAAAAACTTTTGTTTCACGAGTAGAAAGCAAAGCATATCTTCTAGATAATGCATTTGCCACTATGTCTGCTTTTCCTTTTTTATGCTTGAACACATATGGAAATTGTTCAAGAAATTTAACCCATTTAGCATGCCTCTTGTTCAACTTACCTTGCCCTTTTAAATGTTTCAAATATTCATGGTCACTATGAATGACAAGTTCTTTGGGCAAAAGATAATATCGCCAAGTTTGCAAAGCTCTAAACAAGGCATATAATTTCTTATCATAAGTGGAGTAACTAAGGACATCCCCTTTTAATTTCTCACTAAAATAAGCAATTGGATATCCTTCTTACATCAAAACAACCCCAATTCTAACATTAGAAGCATCACACTAAATTTCAAAAGATTTGGAAAATTTTGGTAATGCTAAAATTGGTGCTTTGGTGAGTTTTTCCTTAAGTGCGGTAAATACTTGCTTTTGTTTCTCACCCCATTTAAAAAATAACATTCTTTTTAACAATTTCATTAAGAGGTGTAGCAATGGTGCTAAAATCTTTCACAAACCTCCTATAAAAACTTGCTAAACCATGAAAACTTCTTACCTCAGTTGAATTTTTAGGTGGTAGCGAATCCTTAGTTGCTCTTACCTTTTCTTAATCTACATGGATTCCTTTGGAGCTCGCAATCCGTTCAAAAGACATATATTTCCAAATTTGCAAATAAATGTTCTTGTCTTAGCACTTCATAAACAACCCTTAGATGATGACAAATGATCTTCTAAATTTTTGCTATAAATTAAGATGTCATCAAAATAAACAACAATAAAATTTCCCAAGAATTTTCTTAAAACATGGCTCATTAATCACATGAAAGTGCTTAGTGCATTGGTTAAACCAAATGTCATGATCATCCACTCATATAAACCATATTTTGTTTTAAAAGTTGTTTTCCATTCATCACCCTCGCTAATTCGTATTTGATGGTAGCCACTTTTAAATCAATTTTTGAAAATAGGCATGCACCAAATAATTCATCAAGCAAATCATCTAATATAGGGATAGGGTGCCTATATTTAATGGTAATGTTGTTGATGGCTCAACAATCAATTCACATCCTCCAATTACCATCCTTTTTAGGGACTAAAATAACTGGGACATCATAAAGATTTAAGCTTTCTCTTACCCATCCTTTACTAACCAACTCGAATACTAGTTTTTGTATCTCTTGTATTTGTTGAGGGTTACTCCTATAAGTTGGCCTATTAGGAAAAAATGATCCATGACTCAAGTCAATGTGATGTTCTATTCCTCTTATAGGTGGTAACCCACTTGGTACCTCCTTAGGAAACAAGTCCTTAAAATTCTACAAAAGAAACTCAACACAACTTAGAAAGTTTTGAGTGTTAGAAATGTCAGTTGATAAAGCCACCTCTTTGCAAATAAGCAAATATAGGGGTTGTTTTCTCACAATTGCCTCTTTAATCTATCCTTTTTGGAAATTAAACTTTATTTTTCAACACTCATTTTTTGTCAAACTTCCTTTTTTTCTCTTTCTCTTTTTCTCTTTTTTCTTGCTCATATTTTTCTCTCAATTTCTTTTCATCCTCTCTTACCTCACTAGAATTCAATGGTGCAAGAATAATTTTTTTGGCTATGATTCATAAAAGAGTACTTGTTGGTACGACCATCGTGCATCACTCTTCTATTAAATTGCCATGGCCTACCAAGCAACAAGTGACAAGCTTCCATTAACAATACATCACATAAAATATAATCTTCATATTTGCCAATTTTAAACACACCTCTACTTGTTTGTTAACAAGCATTTCAATATTTTCACTAAGCCATTGAAGTTTGTAAGGCTTAGGGTGAGGTGTTGTTTCCAACTCTAATTTTGAAACCAAGCGTGTACTACCAACACTAGTACAACTACTACCATCAATGATTAAAGAGCATACATTTCCTTTAACTAGGCATCTGGTGTGGAAAATGTCCTCATCCTTGGCTTAATTTCCCAACAACCTTCTAATCATGCAAAGTTCACCACTTGGAATTTCTTCATCCCCTTCTTTACATCCTTCTTCGACATACCTGTCATACCCCAAATTTTACCCTCAGATTCTTTGATCATTGTCATATCATTTTAAGTCAACCATTTTTGCATTTAAAGTCATGTAGTCCATTAATCAATAGTCATGCATAATCTTCAAGTTTAATCTTTATTTTAGTGTTTAGAACTTTTTATTTTTTATTTTTTAAATTTAGAATTATTTATTTATTATTATTTTTTAAATCACCAGTGTTGTTTAAATTTATTTCTTCTTTTTGTTAATATATATATTTTATTATTATTATTATTAGTTATTTATTATTATTTTTTTATTATTATTAGTTATTTATTATTTTTATTATTATTGTTAGTTATTCATTATTTTTATTAGTATTATTAGTTATTTATTATTTTATTATTATTATTTTATTATCATCATTATTATTATTATTATTATTTATTCCTTTTATGTTATTATTGTTATTTTTTGTTTTTTTATGTTATTATTATTATTATTATTTTGTGTTATTATTATTCTTATTTTTATTGTTATTATTATAAGTCAATGAAAAAGGTCCCAATTAGTCCAAAAAATCTGAACTTTGTACATGTCAAGACCTATTGCCTCAAACGTACCACAGTGCCAAAAGACAAAACCCTGCTACAACTCACAAGCTCCCACAAACATCAAACCCACACGCCAAGCCAAAATCATGCGCCAACTGTGACCAAATCTTCTGCAAATTCTACACTATCTGCCATGAAAAGGAACAAAAAAAATGACACAAAGGTTTTTTGGAATTCATTTGAGAAGAGTGGAATGAGAACACAATATACAAAACTGATAATTCCCCATCGTCAAAAGGTCTTTTTCCTCTTCATCTTCTGTTGAACTTTCAGACAACAAATATAACCCTTTCTTCTTTCCATTGCACTTAAAAATCACTTCCCCACACACGAACCATCATCACTTCAACAATCTCCGGCCAAACTGTGATGACATTTCCAAAACAATTTCAAACTCACCACCATCAAAACAACCCATTCCGCTTTCCTCAATCTTCAACTCAAAACTCTTTTCAATCACCTTTCACCTGCGAAACACAACATAACCTTAAACTTCCAACGAAATCTTCGTACACCACGAGACTTTCAGACTCTGTCCTACACGACCAAAACCTTTCCAGCTCCCTCGCTCTTCCCTGCTACTTTCAAATTTCTTCTCCGAAACCCACTTTCTTCAACCCTTCTCATTCTAAACAATCACAACCTTCTCCTTCTTCAAATCCATAACACCAAACAAACAAAACCAAACCAGAGATAGAGATGAAGAGAAAGTAGTGAACAAACCAAAAACGGAAAGAACACAAACTAATACAAACCTAAGAAGGATGGCGATCGAGATTCACAAAGGACAAGAAACCTGATAATGGGGGATATTGTTAAACCGCGAACAATTGAGAAGAGAAAGACGAAGTGAGAAAGAGCAGGATCGAAAGAAGGCATCGTGCCACCGTGAGATAAAGGGGAAGAAGAGTTTGTTTCTTCAGAATTTGCCTTTTCAGCGATGAAGCGTGTTTGTCGATTGACCTTTTTTTTTCTTTCTGATAATTTCACATTATATTGAAGTTGCTGCTACATTTTTATATTCATTTTATTTTTATTTTTATTGAAATAGGTTAAGTTTGACTTGGGCTTTTGGAAGCCCGTATGACCTTTTTACTCATACCCACATGATTCATATTGCACCCCCCTTTGGTGTTTCTTTATTTGTTAGTTTTTTTTAGATTTTTAAAATTTTGTTTTTGGATTAAGTTTTAGATAATTAGCATAAATTTAATTTTAAGTTATGTAATTTGGTTGTGGTTTTGGATTAATTAGATATTAATTTTGGAATTAGATTTTAATTTTAGTTTAGGTTTTTTTTCTTTTATTAGAATTTAATCTCGATTTTAATTGATGATTAATCTTTTAATTTTAGTTTTGGAAATTAACCTTGACTTGAATTGTTAATTAGAAATTAATCTTGAGTTTAGTTAAATTTTATTTTTTAGGAGTTAATATTGAATTAGATTTCAATTTAGCTTTTAAGTGTCATTTTGATTTTTAATCTTAACATTGATGTTGGTTAAATGCTAATTTTCGATTAAACTTTAATCACGATGATTGATCTTGGTTGCAATTAATTTATGACTTTTCGATTAATTCTTGATGACCAAATTGTGAATTCTTGACTAATTTTTTGTGACATTTGTGAATATTTTCTTGATAATACTTGTATATATTTCTTGATGAAATCTTGTGAATGTCTTTCTTGTTTCTGTCATGTTTTTTATGCCTATTTCGTTCGATGATTTCTTTTATCTGAGTCCAAAGGAAATGATCTCTTTCAGTTGACTTCCATGTCATGTTTAGGATAGCCTTGTCCGTCATTCCCTTGAGACTTTGTCAGAGTCATTGCTTTTTATCATAGCCTTAGGATTAGAGTCGACGTACTCTATGTAAGTATTTTTACCATGGACACATCATTCCCTTTCATCCTAGCCTTAGGATTGAAGTCGTCGCACTCCATGTGAGTGTCATGGTGATGAACACTTACTCCCTCTGGAATCTTGATCATTATCAAGAGTTCCTCATCCCTAGTTAGGTAAACTATGGAGGCTCTAATTCCTCATTCCTAGTCAGGATACGTAGGCACAAGATGCGATATCTTGTTGAGCCCACTAACCCACTAACAACTAACAATTAACTCCCTTATCTCACACTGCCGCGCGATCGAGACTAGTTTGCCTTTCTTTTATCCTAGCCTTAGGACTAGAGTCGCCACACTCCATGTAAGTGTCATGGTGATGAACACTTACTTTCCCCGTTTAATCTAGCCTTAGCCTTAGAAAGTTTGTTAACTCTATGTGGGTACCATAGTTATGACTACTTACTTCCCTTGGAACCTTGACCATAGTCAAGAGTTCCTCAACCCTAGTTAGGAGAACTACGAATGCTCTTATTCCATCCTAGTTAGGATACGTAGGCACGGGATGCGATGTCTTGGCGAGCATACTTAGTATATATACCCTTAGGTCTTTACCTTAACATTTTTCCCTTAGCAAGCAAACTTTAGCATAATACAAATACTAACAAGAGGTTCCTGTAGAGTATTACAGATACCTAGGATGCTAACATCTTCCTAGGTATAACCAACCCCCAAACCTTAGATCTCTTAGTTGTGTTGTTACTTAGCGTACTTAGGGTTTTCTTCGATCTTTACCCTTTCCTTTGGATAAATCAAAGCTCGGTGGTGAACTTCATGATTTGTGATTCAAGTTAATGAATAGCATGATATCCGATTCTCACGTCAACATAAATGGCGACTTCACTGGGGATCTCCCCTAAGAGGGTTAAGCCCACCTTGTTTGTAGTTGTGATATTTTATATGTTTGCTTGCTTGTATACTTGTGTATTTGTAAATATTTGTGTATATGCTTGTTGTGCTTGGGTTTTTCTGTGTGTACGGTTGTTACCTTGAGTGGTGAGGATAAGTCCTAACCCGGACTTGAGTGTACACCTATGATAGGATTATGGTATAATCAATAGTTAGTTGTTGGGAGTAGTCCTAATATGTCTAACATATGATATAATCACGCTCAGTGGAGGCCCCTTTGGGATTACTGATGTCAGATGCGAGTAGTCATATTGGCATCACTTTTTCCGACCTGGGAGTCCGTGAAGCTGGGGACCTTTAGTATCCCTTCATCCCACTTGGCCCTTTTAGGACGTAGTGCAGTGATCATCCAGGTGTATACCTGTGGTGGTTGTCATGTGATACTACACTCAGACGAGTTCATCTTGAGAATATTATTAGCCTGCATGAGTAGTCGTGTAAGCCGATTATATCCGAAAGATTTATCGATGACTCTCGAAACTTCTTAGAACCCTGTTCTGCAGATCAAGAACCCTTAGTACACACCTTTTGGGATGGGTATACCATGGCTCCACGCTCGTGATCTTCAAACCTAGTCCCTCGTTTGTTTGCCTATATATACCTGTATATTTGTGAATATCTGTATACGTGTGTTTGTTCATCCATACACACATGTATTCATGAATAACCCTTTGGTTTCAAGGAATTCAAACAGTCATTCCTTTGCAAGAATCAATAGAGATCATGGATTTTGAAATAAAACTTTTTAGTTTTTCCAAAATGTTTGCAACTTGCTTTTGATTTCCTTGAGACCACTTGGCTTGCATCTGCATTCCATGCGTATGTCATCACATTTGCATTTGCATTTGCATTTCTCAGCCTTGAGTCTCATCCATTCTCTGTCCATAACCCAGCAGTTGACTTCCTGAAGCCAACATTGGATTTGAAGTAGCTTTTAAAGGATCATGAACTCAGGAGAGCAGAACTAGTTTGTGACAATAGCGGATTTTGAATTGATGAAAGATCACTTGGATTAGATTGTGGAAGCTATGACAGCCTTGGTAAAGAGATATCAAGTGAACAATGTTGCTCAAGCTCAACCTGTGCAGATTCCTATTGAAAACCAAATTATACAAGAGTGTACCATTGTCCGAGATGGACATTTCTCTTCTGTTGATGTCGTGGAATAATGTAGCTTCGCATTCTCGGAGCCAGATTCCCAAGAGGTAGTCCCTGTGGTGGAAACCAAGGACCCACGATACGTTGAGATTATGGAAAAGTGTGGTGCGTTAGAAGGGAAGCTTGATGCCATTAAGGGTCGTGACGTTGCTGATCTAAATTCTGTGAACATGTGTTTAGTACCCGACCTTGTGATACCTCCCAAGTTCAAGACACTGAAGTTTGAAAAGTACAAAGGGGATAGCTGCCCGAAGCAGCATTTGGTGATGTATTGCAGAAGAATGACTTCACATGTCCGCAATGACAAGCTCATGATTCACTGTTTCCAAGACATTCTGAGTGGGGCATCACTGAACTGGTACATGCAACTAGAGAGTCGTAACATCCAATCATGGTCAAATCTAGCTAATGCCTTGGTGAAGCAGTACAGCTACAATCATGACATGGCTCCCAGCCGCCTACATTTGCTAGGCTTATCTCAAGAAGACAACGAATCCTTCAGAGGATATGCTTAGAGGGGGAGAGAAATAGCGGCTCGCGTCCAACCACCGTTCTTGGATAAATAATTGGCTGATTGGTTTGTGGATACTTTGCGAGGTTGGTACCAAAAAAAGTTGTTTAGCATCGTGACATCAAACTTTTCTGAATTGGTAATAGCTGGAGAGCGCATCGAGAGTAGTCTCAAGAGCGGAAAAATACAAGGCACCAGGATTATCCCAGCTAGTGAGAGTGAATCATTTGTCAGCTCTTAAGAAAAATGAGAGGAAGAAAGTAATTCCGCCTGGGAATCTCCGATACCTCAGCCTCAGCGCTCATGCAACTCAAGTGTTCAAAGTCAGCAATCTTTTGGGTCTCCGCGTCAGACACCATTCTCTCTACAGAGGCAATATTCTTCTCCAAATCGAAGACCTCCTCAGTATCAACGGTCCTACCACCTTCATCCACGTCAGCACACTCGACAAAGGCCAAGGAAGCCAGAGAGACATTTCACTCTATTGCCAATGTTATACAGTCAGATATTGCCAGATTTGATCAAAGGTGGATTGATAGTACCGAAGGAGATAGATCCAGTGATCCTTCCATATCCACAGGCTTTGACGCCAACGCTCGATGTGACTACCATGCCGGGGCACAGGGGCATTCAGCTGAAGATTGTAAGGTGCTCATGAGCAAGGTTCAGATTCTTCTTGACTCCGAGATGTTCTCATTCACGCCTCAAGGCATTCAAATCAACAGTCCTTCACCCAATCAGGTGGGTCCATCAGCTCCGGTTATGGAAGAAATTCTTGAGAATAGAGGTGAAGATGATTCTCAGACTGATCTTGACAATCAACTCTGAAGATGGTTATCTCAGTTGGCAAATCAAGAAAGGAAAGTCTATTTCCCTAAAGATGACACTCTTTTGGCTGTTTCAACATTTTCTGTTGTATTTTCTTTGCTTGTTGAATTTGTATTTGCTTGTAAGCTGTTGTTTGTTGAATTGGCAAGATTAATGAAATTTTAATGCATCTTTTGATTAAGTCCATTTGTATTCACTCTTTCTCTTGCCTTTCATTGTTAAAAAAAAACAAATAACAAAAAGATTTTTTTCCATCCACTTATCTTTACCAAACTATTATTTAAACAAAGATTGGGGAGGATGACGAAAACATTACACCCATAACTGCAGTTGGTATGCTTTCAATTAAATTTTGCCGATGGTGTAAGGCATTATTTCAATCCCCAAACACTGGAGAAATAAGGAAGATAATCCCTTGTTAACCCCTTCGAGCTTAGAAGTAGGAGTTTTCTTTCCTTACAAAAAAACCCATAATCTCAACTTTGGGGTGGGTAGTTCTCAGTTAGTTTGGCGATATGTGCGTATAAGACACATTTTATATAAAGGTTGTGCTTGCAGGTTTTTCTTCGCACACAACAAACAAGCGTCGAAGATGTTTATCAAGTTCAAAGGCCAATTATGGTTCACCGTAGCCATTAAACCAGGAAGTCACCTTCTTTCTCAAAAAAACGGAAAAAAAAAAGAAAAAAGCCCGCTAAGTCAAAACCTATGAAGGAGACTAGGGCAAAACTAGGGCATCCCGCTGACTGTAATTCCAAAAGAAACAGTTCAGGCAAAAGTTAGGGATGATAAAAAGGGGAATCCCTTAAAGCTTTCACTCTAAAAGTCCTCAATAAGCAACCAAATGTTGTAAGGGAGTAGTGACTGCCATAGGTTTCTGAACCTTCACTAGCTATCACCAGTTCAATTTTTAGCCTATAGAAACCTGAATGTATAGCCTGAGTTAACTGAACGTAGGATTGAAGTTCATCATGAAGATTGGGTGGGGACAAACAAACTTTGAGCCTTTATCCTTTGTTTCATGTGTCGTGAAACAAGCCACGTTACAACCTTTAAAAGATCTAATTGAGGTGAGGTTGTTTTGAAATCATACTACAACAAGGTTGGATAACCTGACTCCTAATGATCTTTGCTAATTGTTCGTGTTGATCACTTTGTCTATCATTTTGTAAATGACTAGATCTACTTTATTTTGATCATTTAATCACTCCACTGTTTATTTTATCAATAAACTTTGATTTCAAAAGCTTGCATGAACGTTACATTGAAATTGCCAGTTTTTATTGAACAATATTGTTTGTAAAGACAATCCAATATCAAAGGAATCCCAACAAATGCAGCTAGCTAGAGAATTTGACTTGGTAAAGGAAGCTCAGCCTGGGGCAACCAATTTGGAGGATTTGTTAATCAAGCATTTCAGGAGTTAGTGAGTCAGGGGCAGAACTCTTCAAAGTTTAAAATATTGGGGCAAGTCGTCTTGAGGTCGTCTTATGGCAAGTTATTTCCCCAAACACCTTTCGAGGCAGGGACTCCGATGACCTACCAATAGGGGCAAGTCTGTTTCTCAGTTGTTACTCCCACAGTCCGAGGACTTTGTTGTGCAAATATAGTTAGTCTGAGGCAACTCTTTCGCAGATCCACCAGCAAGCAAGGGCAAGTTTGTTTCCTAGTTGTTATTCCCACGGTTTGAAGGTCAAGTCCGAGGACTTTGTCTCGTAAATACACTTAAACTGGGGCAGTTACATCGATATTTGTGAATCTCTCTAAGAGTTTGAAGATATTGAAGCATCTTGTATGCCAATTCTTCTGTAAAATCCTCTTGGTATTTTCTTCCAACAGACCATGTAATCAGGGGCAGAGGATATTTGAAGATTATTTATTGCAAGAGCCGTTGCTCGCTGTGATAATCATTGTGCAACTTAAAATGCAGAACTACATTGTTCTTGTGATATCTTTTATCAGCTCCCCAGTAAGTTGTTACTTCAGTTGATCTTGGTAATTCTCTATGGATCTTTCTCTTTCAACAAAGAAATCAGGCTCATGATGGCAACCCTGGTGAAGTCATGATGTTATACTCTTAGTGGAATACTTTTTTCCCTATAGAAGGTTGTAACCTTGAGTAGAACTGTTGATTCTACATGTCCATCCCTAATGATGTTCCAATCTGGTGAGGTTGGATGGGTATCCTTGGTTAGATGTTTATTTCATCTCCAGTTTTGCTTCCTTTTGTCTTTTTTGTCAGCATAAGCATAAACATGGCATACATGCATTCATACATATGCATGGCATCCGAGCATTTTTGCTCATTTCTGGTGTTTACCTATTTCGTTCACTTTGGCGTTTATTCCCCAAGTGATTGGGTTTGTCTATTCTTTCCAATAGGGTCGTCACCTTTAGGCATAAAGTGCCCATCCTTTCTAGAATTCCCCAAAGAGTTTGATTCTCGTGGATTATGGTTGCTTCAGTTGTCTTTTCCATGTTTGGATAAGATAAATCCCCATTTGAGTTCATCCCTCAATGGTTGGAATCTTACTTGACCGTTTCTTTCTAGCTTGTTCCTAGATTGAACTTTGGTCCATGGCAGTGGTGCTTTGAACCTGATTAGGTCGGCGAACCTATTTTGAGCGTGCATTTATTTTGCACTGTGTCTCGCAAGAAGAATCTTTTACAGATCCTCATTGAAGACAAAACCTTTTCTCCAACAATGATGTTGTAACAACATCTCCTTGGAATTTATACTCAACAAGTGGCAACCTCTTTGAGAAGCTTGTTTTGTCATTGATATTTTTGCAATGATAAGTAGCAGTCTCTCCTGAGAAGCTTATCCATTCTTTGGTGTTTTTCTCAATCTGTTTTATACAACAAGTGGCAATTTCTTTGAGAAACTTGTTTTCTATGGTGATAAGTGGCAGTCTCCCCTGAGAAGTTTATCTCTCCTTGGTGTTATTCAAACTTTTGGTAGTTATAATTGGTGTTACCCTCGATCAGTCATTTATCATCAACCCCTTTTGATGACGACTTTCAAATGCATTATTTTCCATCAACCCCTTTGACGAGATCCCTATTTGAGGTGTTTCTTTCCGTCAACTCCTTTGGCGATGTAGTCCGACACAGGTTTTCATTCCGTCAATCCTTTGACGATGTATTCCTTCGGACAAGTTTTCATTCTGTCAATCCTTTGACGATGATGATGTTTGGTGAATTGTTTCTTTCTGTCAATTCTTTGACGAGGTGTCTCTTTGATGAAGTCATTTCTTCATTCTGTCAATCCTTTGACAATGATGATGTTTGGTGAATTATTTCTTTTCGTCAACTCTTTGACGAGGTATCTTTTTGATGAAGTCATTTCTTCATACCGTTAACCTTTTGACGATGATGATGTTTGGTAAATTGTTTCTTTCTGTCAACTCTTTGACGAGGTGTCTCTTCGATGAAGTCATTTTTCTTTTTTTCAACCCTTTGACAATGTCAGTTGGTTTTGCTCCATCAATCCTTTGATGATGCTACTCTTTGGTGAATATTTTCCGAATTGGATCGTATCCGTCAACCCATTGACGATGATAATGTTTGGTGATTGGATACCTTACCATCAACCCTTTAACGATGACTCTCAAGTTTATGTATCTTCCCGTAAACCCTTTGACAAGGCCACTCGTTTGTGAAGCTTTTCTTTCCCCAGTGGAGACCGTCTTTCCGGTTCTACCTCCAGTGAGGATCTGTTCTTCTAAAGTGCCAACTTGTCATGGCTTGGATCTGTTGTTCCATTACTTTAGATGTCTTGTTGCATTTTTTTTCCTAGTGGAGACGTATTCCCGGTTCAACCTTCATTGAGGATCTTTTTCTTCCTAGAATGTCATTCGGACATGCTTGAACTTGATGATCAATCATTCTAGGTCGTCACCAATTTCCTGTTTAAACCCAGTTTTCACCGGCATTTTGTCAAACTTTGGGTTATTACCTGTATCCCCTTGAACTCGGGTTGTCACTAACATCTCTGATTTATAACCCAATCGTCATTGGTACCGTTGAAACCGGTCGTTACCACATCTTCGAAGCCTAGTCGTTACTACCAGTCTCTAGTGAAAGTCCAATTGTTATTGGTACTCGTCGCAAATCCAATCGTTATTGGTATTGCTTGTCTGGTTGTCACCAGTATTCCCTTGAAGCCTAGTTGTCACTAGCATTTTCGCTTTTGAACCCGATCGCCATTGGTACTGTTGAATCTGGTTGTTACTATATATTTAAAGTCTAGTTGTTACTAGCAATCTTCGATGAAAGTCCAATTGTTATTGGCACTCTTTGAAAATCCAATCGTTATTGGTATTATTTGTTTAATCGTCACCAATTTCCTCTTTGAAGTCTAGTTGTTACTAGCTCCTTATTTGATTTGCTTGTTTGGTCGACACCAATACCCCTGAAAGTTCAGTAGTTACTGGCATCGACCCGTCAAAAGTCGGATGTTACCCCCGTTTGTGGTCTAAGTCCATTCATTTGGCACGTTCAGAGTTTGTAATCTACCTGTCTTTTTCTGGTGTTTCTTGAAGATTCCATTTGAACTCTTCATTTTAAGAAATTTCCAGAAAGGTTGATTGTTTTCCAATGTTGGCCCGACCTCTTGTTAGAGGATCATTTCTCAGCTTCTTTGATCTCTTGTTAGAGGATCGTTCTCTTTTTGTTTGATACTCTTATTAGAGGATCAACCCTTTGTTTAATTTGATCCCCTGTGGAGAGCATAGTTCTTTCTGGTTTTATCCCCAGTAAGGTACTTGTTTGTTTGCCTTTTATTCTAGAGTGTTATCCAGTCATGTCTGAACCTATTGATTAACTGCTCTGGATATTCCCCAATAGAGACCATTTGTCTTGATTCTATCTCCAATGAGGATTTTTTCTTCTAAAGTGTCATCCAGTCACGTCTGAACCAGTTGCTCAATCATTTTAGATTTCCCCAGTTTGTTTCAGCTTCCCCAGTGTTGTTGTCTTTCCCTAGTGAGTGGTTACTCATTGTGTCAACTCTATCCCTGTTTTTCTTTCGTTTTCGTTTGCATGTTGCATTTAGCATTCCATCATTGTCATCATATTAGAGTTCATGGCATGTCAGCATTGTCTGTATAATTCGCTTTTATCCATAGCATAGCATGTCGTTGCATCTAAGGGCAAAATTTTCGGTTATTTATATTTAAATACCTTTCACAATGATTTCATAAGGATTATTATCACTCATGTCATCCGGTGAAGATATTTAAATAGGGGCAACTGTCATACCCCAAATTTTACCCTCAGATTCTTTGATCATTGTTATATCATTTTGAGTCAACCATTTTTGCATTTAAAGTCATGTAGTCCATTAATCAATAGTCATGCATAATCTTCAAGTTTAATCTTTATTTTAGAGTTTTGAACTTTTTATTTTTTTAATTTAGAATTATTTATTTTTATTTTTTTTAAATCACTAGTGTTGTTTAAATTTATTTCTTCTTTTTTGTTAATAATTTTTTTTATTATTATTAGTTATTTATTATTTTTATTATTATTATTATTAGTTATTTATTATTATTATTATTATTATTATTATTATTATTAGTTATTCATTGTTTTTATTAGTATCATTAGTTATTTATTATTATTATTTTTTTATTTTTATTTTTATAATTATCATTATTATTATTATTTATTTCTTTTATGTTATTGTTATTATTAATTATTATTATTTTTTATGTTATTATTATTATTATTTTATGTTATTATTATTATTATTATTTATTTTAATATTATTATTTTTATTGTTATTATTACAAGTCCATGAAAAAAGGTCCCAATTAGTCCAAAAAACCTGAACTTTGTCCTATTCAAGACTTACTGCCCCAAACGTACCACAGTGCCAAAAGACAAAACCCTGCTGCAACTCACAAGCTCCCACAAACATCAAACCCACAAGTCAAGCCAAAATCCTGCCCAACTATGACCAAATCTTCTGCAAATTCTGCACTATCTGCCATGAAAAGGAACAAAAAAACGACACAAAGGTTTTTTGGAATTCATTTGAGAAGAGTGGAACGAGAACACAATATGCAAAACTGATAACTCCCCATCATCAAAAGGTCTTTTTCCTCTTCATCTTCTGTTGAACTTTCAGACAACAAATATAACCCTTTCTTCTTTCCATTGCACTTAAATCACTCCCCACACACGAACCATCATCACTTCAACAATCTCCGGCTAAACCGTGACGACATTTCCACAACAATTTCAAACTCACCTCCATCAAAACAACCCATTCCACTTTCCTCAATCTTCAACTCAAAACTCTTTTCAATCACCTTTCGCCTGCGAAACACAACATAACCTTAAACTCCCAACGAAATCTTCGTACACCACGCGACTTTCACACTCCGTCCTACACGACCAAAACCTTTCCAACTCCCTCGCTCTTCCCTGCTACATTCAAATTTCTTCTCCGAAACTGACTTTCTTCAACCCTCGTCATTCTAAACAATCACAACCTTCTCCTTCTTCAAATCCATAACACCAAACACACAAAACCAAACCAGAGGTAGAGATGAAGATAGAGTAGAGAACGAACCAAAAATGGAAAGAACACAAACTAATACAAACCTAAGAAGGATGATGATCGAGATTCACGTAAGACAAGAAACCTGATGATAGGAATATTCTTAAACCGCGAACGATTGCGAAGAGAAAGACGAAGTGAGAAATAGCAGGAACGAAAGAAGGCATCGGGCCGCCATGAGATAGAGGCGAAGAAGAGTTTGTTTCTTCTGAATTTTCCTTTTCAGCGATGCAGCGTGTTTGTCGATTGACCTTCCTTTTTTTTCTTTCTGATAATTTCACATTATATTAAAGTTACTGCTACATTTTTATATTCATTTTATTTTTATTTTTATTGAAATAGGTTAAGTTTGACTTGGGCTTTTGGAAGCCCATATGACCTTTTTACTCATACCCACATGATTCATATTGCACCCCCCTTTGGTGTTTGTTTATTTGTTAGTTTTTTTTTAGATTTTTAAAATTTTGTTTTTGGATTAAGTTTTAGATAATTAGCATAAATTTAATTTTAAGTTATGTAATTTGGTTGTGGTTTTGGATTAATTAGATATTAATTTTGGAATTAGATTTTAATTTTAGTTTAGGTTGTTTTCTTTTATTAGAATTTAATCTCGATTTTAATTGATGATTAATCTTTTAATTTTAGTTTTGGAAATTAACCTTGACTTGAATTGTTAATTAGAAATTAATCTTGAGTTTAGTTAGATTTTATTTTTTAGGAGTTAATATTGAATTAGATTTCAATTTAGCTTTTAACTGTCATTTTGATTTTTAATCTTAACATTGATGTTGGTTAAATGCTAATTTTCGATTAAACTTTAATCACGATGATTGATCTTGGTTACAATTAATTTATGACTTTTCGATTAATTCTTGATGACCAAATTGTGAATTCTTGACTAATTTTTGGTGACATTTGTGAATATTTCCTTGACAATACTTGTATATATTTCTTGATGAAATCTTGTGAATATCTTTCTTGTTTCTGTCATGTTTTTTATGCCTATTTCATTCGATGATTTCTTTTATCTGAGTCCAAAGGAAATGATCTCTTCCAGTTGACTGCCATGTCATGTTTAGTATAGCGTTGTCCACCATTCCGTTGAGACTTTGTCAGAGTCATTCCATTTTATCCTAGCCTTAGGATTAGAGTCGTCGTACTCTATGTAGGCGATTTGCCATGGACACTTCATTCCCTTTCATTCTAGCCTTAGGATTAGAGTCGCCGCACTCCATGTGAGTGTCATGGTGATGAACACTTACTCCCTCTGGAATCTTGATCATTACCAAGAGTTCCTCATCCCTAGTTAAGTGAACTACAGAGGCTCTGATTCCTCATTCCTAGTCAGGATACGTAGGCACAGGATGCGATATCTTGGCGAGCCCACTAACCTACTAACAACTAACAACTAACTCCCTTATTTCACGCCGCCGCGCGATCGAGATTAGTTTGCCTTTCTTTTATCTTAGCCTTAGGATTTGAGTCGTCGCACTCCATGTAAGTGTCATGGTGATGAACACTTACTTTCCCCGTTTAAGCTAGCCTTAGACTTAGAAAGTTTCTTAACTCTATGTGGGTACCATAGTTATGAGCACTTACTTCCCTTGGAACCTTGACCACGGTCAAGAGTTCCTGAACCATAGTTAGGAGAACTATGAATGCTCTGATTCCATCCTAGTTAAGATACGTAGGCACAAGATTCATTGTCTTGGCGAGTGATCAGTGCATTTTAATGCACATTCTCTTATGTTTGTACTTAGGCATTTCCTTAGTTTGTTTTGTTTATTTTACTGTATTATTATGTTTTTATAATTAAGTCTTTGTTTGCCGTTAATTTATTTTCGCAGTTTATTTTCAGCTTTAACGGTTATTTGATATCTGTCCACTGTTCGGGTCATAACTAGAGCTACGAGAATCGAATTTACGTGTTCTACCAGTTGATGGAAAGCTAAGACAGAGAGCTACAACTTTCATGTTTTACGCAGAAGCTGATTAGGAGTGGAAGATGGTCAAATAAGTCATTGAAGTCAGAACCCAAATTCTGACTTTAGAAAATAATTTGTTTCGGGTCATTTTATGGGCCTGGTTTATGTTTCCAACCCAGGTTGATTTAGTAGTGAAAAACCTTATTTTGTTTATAAGGTTTTCAGCCGTACAATGTTTATAACCTTCTTTTCACGATTTTTGCTTTTTGCTTTGTACGAATCTTATGGAGAACTAACTTCGGATTAATCTGTTGTAATCGGTTTCCGCCGACACTTTGAGGTTCTTTTAATTTCCAATAAAATCTATTTCCTTTCAATTCTTCTGTAAAGACCATATACAATACATGCCTCAAATCATATATTATACATGAGTTTCACTTTTGGTACTGAAACATAATAAGTTCCTAGTTAACACATTATACACATAAATGCCTCTAATACAAAACACCTAAAAGTCTAAGGCATTACGTATACAAGATGTTCCAAAATGACAAAAACTAAGAACTAGATCAATACAATGATCTCAAACATAACGCCATAGCGGAAGCCATGCCATCACAAAACCACGATCCGTAAGGAAAGTCAAATAACCTTGTCCTTACCCTTCGACGAACCTGCAGAACCTGTGATGTAAACAACAACAGTGGGGTGAGATACATCAAATCTCAGTGAGTTCCCTATCTTAAAGTCCTCTCGGCTTTACAAGGTTCTAACAAAATCCTAACTCATGTCCAAGGGGAAAGGGAAAGACCATGAGTACACACACACAAGTAACCGCCACGGTGAGCCTGTAACTCACACTAGTACCGAAGTACCTCTTGAGCCTGTAAACTCAAGGATTCACAAAGTACCGAAGTACGTTCTGAGTCCGTACACTCAAGAACTCACATATCAATAACCAATACCAAGGTATCCCCTTTTCCCGTACCCTTCTACGTCTAGAAGGCGATCCGAGTCATGGATCCTTGTAGCTACTTGGCATACGATGGGATTCAGGATCACCGGTCCGTACACCGTGATCCGTCACTTCTCACGGCCCGTACACCGTCACAAGTCTCTTTACCCGTAGGCTCCAACCGTACTTAACACGGGACTCAAACCTGCCAAGTAGTTGTGTATAACGTTCAGAGGAGGTGCTCGAGTCTCATGAACTACACCGCACAACTGTGGTTATTGATAAACAGAAATGCATACGCCTCGGCCTTTCATGCACGAGCGTTGCCGCACATGGAACATTTCGCACTTCCGACATAGTTTTGGTAATAATCCTCACCCTGCCTAGTCCATATTTTAACATGCATACATTGCCAATAATAGTTACACACAATTAACAGATAAAAGTCGATAAAACGACACTATTTCAGAAATCCCGACTTAATTAAATCGGCCGACAATCTTAAAACCATTGAAATAAGAAAGTAAATTTTATTATCTTTCCAACGATATCAAAATTGTTCCAATCCGATTTACGTACAAAAAGTTACGGCATTGTAAACAATCGATCGGAAAAATAAATCACAACAGCAGAATTCTGTAACTCTCCTGGCCGTACGCGTATTGGCATTCCCCGTACGCGTATTGCCCAAATGCTCGCCCAGCCATACGCGTATTTCCCCAAGCGATACGCGTATTGCCCAAAATCCTCGGCCATCCATACGCGTATTGCCTTTGCCGTACGCGTATTGACCAGCCCCATACGCGTATCACCTCGACCAATACGCGTATGAGCAGAGGAAAATTCTGCAGAATTTTCTGCATAATTTTTCTGCTACGGGATCAACCCATTTCAACCCAAAAATCCATTTTCCTCAACCCAAATGCACTGAAACAGGTTACAGATACAACAAGCAGTATAACATACAATCACACATTGCATTTAGCAGTTAGATTCATGAATTTTGTGCAAAAAGATTCAATTTTCACAATTTCAACCTAACTCTAAACTCAACAAAACTCTACTCTAAAGAGTCTAACTAGAACCCACCTGGATTACTAGACGAGGAGGTTGCTACTGAGACGATTAAACGAAGAACAGATGAATTGATGATGATTCTTGAGCTTTTGGAAAATTTCTCTTCTTCCTCTTTCTTTTCCTTTCCTTCCTTCCCTTTTTCCTTTTCTTTCTTTCTCTTTAGCTTTTGTTTGTTTTCCAAGGAAAATGAAAAGAAAATAGATAGTATAGAAACTATCATTTTTAGTAACACTACTAAATGTCCAAAATTAGCTCAAATACATCAAATTATAAAACTCAACGTTAAATACTATTAATTAAATCGACTCTGAGTTCATCAGTTTACTCTAATTATTTTATCAAATAATTACTCAGAGTACTCCGGAACCCAGTTGATCATAATAATATTAACTAGAGCGTTTATAAATTTACGGGGTATTACATCCTCCCCCCCTTAAATAGAAATTCGTCCTCGAATTTAGAATATTACCTGAACAGATGTGGATAAGAATCTCGCATTTCCGATTCTAGTTCCCAAGTAGCATCGCTCGGATGCGTCATATCCCATTGCACCTTAACAAGTGGAATATCTTTGTTCCTTAACACTTTTGTTTCCCTTCCCACAATACAACTCGGTTGTGGTTCAAAAGTCAAATCCGATTCAATTTCCACTGATTCGGGTAGAATTGGCTGAAGAGGATCAGGAATAAACTTACGGAGCTGAGATACGTGAAAAACGTCATGCATCTCAGATAGAGAGGGTGGTAAGGCTAATCTATAAGCAACTTCACCAATCCTTTCTAAAATCTGATACGGTCCCACGTATCTCGGACTTAACTTTCGCGACTTAAACGGTCCTTTCAATCTCAATCTCGGAGTAACTTTCAGAAATACATGGTCACCTTCCTCAAATTCCAAAGGTCTCCTACGATTGTCCGCATAACTCTTTTGACGATCTTGTGCTTGTTTAACCTTCTCGCGGATCATTCGAATCTTTTCCGTAGTCTCTTGAATAATCTCGGGTCCCAAAATCCTATCTTCGCCAATTTCAGCCCAACACAAAGGTGTCCTACACTTTCTCCCATACAATGCTTCATAAGGAGCCATACCGATGCTCGCATGGTAACTATTGTTATAGGAAAACTCAATTAACGACAAAAGTTCTTTCCAATTCCCTCTACTCTCTAACACACAAGCTCTTAACATATCCTCCATCGTTTGTATTGTTCGTTCAGTCTGACCATCCGTTTGAGGATGATTCGACGTGCTCAAACACAAATTCGTACCCATCGCTTGTTGGAACACTTTCCAAAATCTCGAAGTAAACTTCGGATCTCTATCGGACACAATACTAGAAGGAATACCATGCAATCTCACAATCTCAGCAATAAACAACCTTGCAAAATGACTTGCCTTATAAGTAGTCTTTACAGCTAAGAAGTGTGCAGATTTCGTTAGTCGATCAACAATTACCCAAATAGAATCATACCCACCTTGGGTACGGGGTAAACCCACTGCAAAATCCATGGAAATACTATCCCACTTCCAAACTGGAATATCCAAAGGTTGTAACAAACCGCCCGGTCTTTGGTGTTCAATCTTCACCTGTTGACATACTGCACATTCTGACACATATTCCGCTATATCCTTTTTCATCCCGGACCACCAATAATCCTTCTTTAAATACTGATACATCTTCGAAGAACCAGGATGTATCGTAAAAGTACCTTTATGGGCTTCATCTAAAATCTTCCTTTTCAATGCCTCATCCCTCGGAACACAAATCCTTTGATTAAACAGAACAATCCCATCTGTCGCTCGTATAAAACCCGGCTGAAGTGACAACTCTTGTAACTCTTCCTCTAACAATTGTGCCCGTTGAATCTCAACTCTCAAAGTAGAATTGACATTCAAATTTCCCATAACCACACCATTCGGAGTCCACACAAACTGGAGATTAAGATCTCTAAACTTTTCCAACAATGAGTACTCCAAAATCATCAATTTCGCACTATGAACCATTTTCCGACTTAAAGCATCCGCTACTTTATTCGCCTTTCCTGGATGATACTTCAATTCTAAGTCATAATCCTTTAAGTACTCCATCCACCTTCTTTGTCGCATATTCAACTCCTTTTGATCAAACAAATACTTCAAACTTTTGTGGTCACTGAACATTTCAAAACGTACACCATATAAATAATGACGCCACACCTTCAGTGCAAAAACCACTGCAGCTAGTTCCAAATCATGAGTCGGATAATTCTTCTCATGAACTTTTAACTGTCGAGAAGCATAAGCTACCACTTGACCACCTTGCATCAGAACACCCCCTAATCCCCTCTTAGAAGCATCACAGAATACTTCATAAGAGTTGTTAGGATCAGGAATAATTAATACTGGAGCACTCGTCAAACTTTCCTTCAAATGCATAAAACTTTGTTCGCAACCTGAATCCCACTCAAAAGTAACATCCTTTCGAGTAAGTTTCGTCATTGGTAAGGCCAATTGAGAAAAGCCCTTAATAAACCTTCTATAGTAACCGGCCAACCCCAAGAAACTTCTGACTTCTGAAACATTTCTCGGTCTCTCCCAATTAATTACTGCTTCTACTTTCGATGGATCCACTGCCACATCACCTCGAGATATAACATGTCCAAGAAAATTAACTTCCGACATCCAAAACTCACACTTGCTCAACTTAGCAAACAATTGCTTCTCTTGCAAGACCGATAAGACAATCCTCAGATGTTCTCCGTGCTCTTGTGGAGTACGAGAATAAATAAGAATATCGTCAATAAAGATTACCACAAATTGGTCCAAGTAAGCCTGAAATATACGGTTCATGTAATCCATGAAAACAGCTGGAGCATTAGTCACACCGAAAGGCATCACTAAGAATTCGTAATGACCGTAACGGGTTCTAAATGCAGTCTTTGGCACATCGGAACTCTTCACTCGAATCTGATGATAACCCGACCGTAAATCAATCTTTGAGA
Organism: Lathyrus tuberosus; assembly: GCA_022829125.1. Lineage (NCBI taxonomy): Eukaryota > Viridiplantae > Streptophyta > Magnoliopsida > Fabales > Fabaceae > Lathyrus > Lathyrus tuberosus. Next base: position 13,944,364 of record JALAZF010000122.1, on the reverse strand, counting down.
ACACACAGGCTCCTTTCAATTGATCTAACAAGCCGTCTATCCTTGGTAAGGGATACTTGTTCTTAATGGTAACTTTATTCAACTTACGATAATCAATGCACAAACGCATACCCCCATCTTTCTTCTTTACCAATAACACTGGAGCTCCCCACGGTGAAACACTAGGCCTAACAAAATGCTTAGACATCAAGTCCTCCAATTGGTCCTTTAATTCTCTTAATTCAAACGGTGCCATCCGATACGGAGAAACGGATATAGGAGCCGTTCCCGGTATCAGGTCAATAGAGAACTCAACTTCTCTCTCCGGAGGAAGAGAAGAAACATCCTCAGGAAACACTTCAGGAAATTCACACACTATTGGAATACTCAGAACTTGTTGTTCACTACTTCCCTCCTTAGTAAGAACCAATAAAACAGATTTCTCTTTCTCAAACAAGAAATTTACCATTCCCACCGTACCTTCTAAAATCGTTGATAATACATCTTTCGGAGTAGTCTCAGCAGATGGAATAATAATTAGCTTCTCCTCACAACCGATAAAAACCGAATTAGCTGAAAGCCAGTCCATTCCCAGAACAACATCCACTTTCTTGAGCGGCAAACAAATAAGATCAATCTGGAAGACTCTTTCGTTCACCGACAACACACAATTTTCACACATCAGGGGTGTTTCAACCATTTCATCCATGGCAGTAGTAACCACCATAGGAGGAAACAAAGGAATAGTTTGCAACCCAAGTCGCTTCACACATCTCAAAGACACAAAGGAATGTGTAGCCGCACAGTCAAATAAAACAAAACAAGGTTGACCATTAACAAAACACGTACCCGCAATCAAGGAATTATCACCCTTTGCTTTCCTTGCATCCAGAGTATATACTCGACCCGTAGTCTTTCCTTGTGCCTGATTCCTACTCTGAGGACAATCTCTCGCTACATGACCCATCTTGTTACACTGATAACACCGTATCCCATCCGAATAGCACCTACCAAAATGACTCCTCCCACAAGTGCGACATACCGGAGACACACTAGTTCTAGAGCCCTGTACTTGCTTCCCTTTGAAAGACTGTTGTCTTTGCCTAAACTGTTGATTCGACCTTCCACGGTCACTTTGAGGTACCCTGTTCGAATCCACCTTCATTTGTATCTTTTTCAAGCTATTTTCCGCCACATAACATTGTCTTAACATTTCAGCATAAGTAGCAAATTCCCGTTGAGACACGCTGTGTGAAATCTCAGCCCTTAACCCAAACAGAAACTGATCTATCTTCCACCTCTCATCAGGAGCATACATGGCCTGTCTAGAATAGTCAGCCATGATCTCAAATTGTTCCGCATAAAAAGCCACTGATAAATTTCCCTGTCTCAACTGTTGGAACTCAAACTCCTTTTGAGACCTTAAAGAACTCGGAAAATATTTCTCCATAAAGATTACCTTAAACTGTTCCCACACTTTCGGCACTTCCTGAGTTGTCATCAAGGCTGAAGCGCTCTCCCACCACCTCATGGCAGGACCCTTCAACCAGTGAGAAGCAAAGACCACCTTATTCTCCTCACTGCAATGAACTATCTGAAAAATCCGTTCCATTTCTGTTATCCATTCGTGTGCCTTCACCGGATCTAGCCCTCCTTGAAACTCCGGAGGATTCATACGAACAAATTCCCTGTAGGTTCCTCCTGTAACTTCCGGAACAACCACTGAAGGATGCAGACCATCAGCCATTTGTTGCATCATTCCTTGCATGAACTGATTCTGCTGTTGCTGCATCTGTTGCATAAATTGGTACAACGGGGCATTCCCTTCATCACCTTGTGGAACTGTCCCAGCTGGAGTAGTCCTTGGTCTTCCACGGTTGTTTCTGCGTCTATCAGCCATGTTCCTGCATTCCATATCAATAGGATTAAGTTGATCAGACTTAATACCATAAATATAACAGACAAGACCCATGGCGACACGCCGCATATGAAACGGAAAGAAACACTTATTCTATTTCATGGCTAGGTCGAGGATACGACCTGCTCTGATACCAACTGTAAAGACCATATACAATACATGCCTCAAATCATATATTATACATGAGTTTCACTTTTGGTACTGAAACATAATAAGTTCCTAGTTAACACATTATACACATAAATGCCTCTAATACAAAACACCTAAAAGTCTAAGGCATTACGTATACAAGATGTTCCAAAATGACAAAAACTAAGAACTAGATCAATACAATGATCTCAAACATAACGCCATAGCGGAAGCCATGCCATCACAAAACCACGATCCGTAAGGAAAGTCAAATAACCTTGTCCTTACCCTTCGCCGAACCTGCAGAACCTGTGATGTAAACAACAACAGTGGGGTGAGATACATCAAATCTCAGTGAGTTCCCTATCTTAAAGTCCTCTCGGCTTTACAAGGTTCTAACAAAATCCTAACTCATGTCCAAGGGGAAAGGGAAAGACCATGAGTACACACACACAAGTAACCGCCACAGTGAGCCTGTAACTCACACTAGTACCGAAGTACCTCTTGAGCTTGTAAACTCAAGGATTCACAAAGTACCGAAGTACGTTCTGAGTCCGTACACTCAAGAACTCACATATCAATAACCAATACCAAGGTATCCCCTTTTCCCGTACCCTTCTACGTCTAGAAGGCGATCCGAGTCATGGATCCTTGTAGCTACTTGGCATACGATGGGATTCGGGATCACCGGTCCGTACACCGTGATCCGTCACTTCTCACGGCCCGTACACCGTCACAAGTCTCTTTACCCGTAGGCTCCAACCGTACTTAACACGGGACTCAAACCTGCCAAGTAGTTGTGTATAACGTTCAGAGGAGGTGCTCAAGTCTCATGAACTACACCGCACAACTGTGGTTATTGATAAACAGAAATGCATACGCCTCAGCCTTTCATGCACGAGCGTTGCCGCACATGGAACATTTCGCACTTCCGACACAGTTTTGGTAATAATCCTCACCCTGCCTAGTCCATATTTTAACATGCATACATTGCCAATAATAGTTACACACAATTAACAGATAAAAGTCGATAAAACGACACTATTTCAGAAATCCCGACTTAATTAAATCGGCCGACAATCTTAAAACCATTGAAATAAGAAAGTACATTTTATTATCTTTCCAACGATATCAAAATTGTTCCAATCCGATTTACGTACAAAAAGTTACGGCATTGTAAACAATCGATCGGAAAAATAAATCACAACAGCAGAATTCTGTAACTCTCCTGGCCGTACGCGTATTGGCATTCCCCGTACGCGTATTGCCCAAATGCTCGCCTAGCCATACGCGTATTTCCCCAAGCGATACGCGTATTGCCCAAAATCCTCAGCCATCCATACGCGTATTGCCCTTGCCGTACGCGTATTGACCAGCCCCATACGCGTATCACCTCGACCAATACGCGTATGAGCAGAGGAAAATTCTGCAGAATTTTCTGTAGAATTTTTCTGCTACGGGATCAACCCATTTCAACCCAAAAATCCATTTTCCTCAACCCAAATGCACTGAAACAGGTTACAGATACAACAAGCAGTATAACATACAATCACACATTGCATTTAGCAGTTAGATTCATGAATTTTGTGCAAAAAGATTCAATTTTCACAATTTCAACCTAACTCTAAACTCAACAAAACTCTACTCTAAAGAGTCTAACTAGAACCCACCTGGATTACTAGACGAGGAGGTTGCTACTGAGACGATTAAACGAAGAACAGATGAATTGATGATGATTCTTGAGCTTTTGGAAAATTTCTCTTCTTCCTCTTTCTTTTCCTTTCCTTCCTTCCCTTTTTCCTTTTCTTTCTTTCTCTTTAGCTTTTGTTTGTTTTCCAAGGAAAATGAAAAGAAAATAGATAGTATAGAAACTATCATTTTTAGTAACACTACTAAATGTCCAAAATTAGCTCAAATACATCAAATTATAAAACTCAACGTTAAATACTATTAATTAAATCGACTCTGAGTTCGTCAGTTTACTCTAATTATTTTATCAAATAATTACTCAGAGTACTCCGGAACCCAGTTGATCATAATAATATTAACTAGAGCGTTTATAAATTTACGGGGTATTACATCTTCTCTGTGATATCTTGTTGCTTAATTCGATTTATCTTAGGATTGATTGGTTTGTTTCGATGATTGCATGTTCTTATACTTTAATCGTGTTTGCTTAATCCGCGTATGTTTCTCGTGTTTGCTTAATTCACGGTTACTATATCTCATCCGTTTGCTTAATTCAGAAATTAGGAATATGTATCGTATAATATCAATTGCGCTTGTCTGATTGTTATTATAATCGAAAAGGGGATAAAGGCCGCTTAGGAATTGGAAATTATTTGGATCGATGATAAGTTGGGATAGAGTCAGCTTAGGAATTGGAAATTATTTGGATAGAGTCCGCTTATTAACCGTTTCAGCTTATTTTGATAATCATTTTTTTAGACTCACTTATTTTAATTATTTTCTCAGTTAATCGAAATTCAAAACCCACCCCATAAACCTTTTCTTTAGTTGGTTTAAATAATACAAGAATCCTTGTGAGAACGATACTCGAGTTGTCGTTATCGTTTACTATATTTTCAAAAATACTCGTTTTTTGATCCGTGCGCGACAGCGAATCAAATTGGCGCCGTTGTCGGGGATTCTTGTAGATTTTAACCAATTTTAGAATTTTATTTTAGAGTTCTGTTAGAGTTTTTTGTTTTTTTTTGTTTTTTGTTTTGCTTGTTGATTTTCAGGGTTGCAGTACAGTGGTAATATTTTAGTTTGTCAGGTAAGTTTGGAAGCGTCTGTTTCAATTTTCTCCTAATTTTTTTCCAAAAAATCAGAAAAAAAATCAAAGAACATTACTCATTTAGAATGGAATTCTAAAAGATTCCGACCCTCAAAATCACAAATTCTGCGTTTTTCTATTTTATTTGATTTATTTTCTATTTTCATATTTTCATAAAAATCTGAAAAAATTGTGCGATCTTTATTTGATTTTATTATATTTTTTGCATTATTATTATATTTTTTAGATTTTATTTTAATTGCTTTTCTTATTTTCCATTCTTTTTAAATCTGTAGTGATTTTATTTGATTCTGTGTTGAAATTGATAATCATATCATGGTTGATCAAATGACTCTGAGAGAACTGGTTGCACTTTGTGTGAATTTTAATTTTTTATGTATTGAATATCCTGTTGTTGTTGTGCCTTTCGAATTTAAATCTGGTTTAACACACTTGTTGCCAAGTTTTAATGGTTTTACAGGTGAGGATCCGAATAAGCATCTGAAGGAATTCCAAGTTGTGTGCTCTGCACCTTCTGAACCTTCACTAGAGGACCTTGTCAAGCAAATGGTTGCAAATAATATCAAGTATCAGCAACAAATAGATTCTAATCTTCAAACTTTGCAAACACAGATTGAACAACTTACCACTTCAATGAATACCATGCAGCAAGCTCAAGGATCAAACCAACAACCCTTGGAAGAGCATTTTGTTTTTCAAATATAGTTGCCTTCTGAAATTGTTGATGAAGCTTATTCTGAGTTGTTATATGATTTTCCATCATTATCTGATTTTGATGATACTTACTTTTGCGATTCGTGTACTGACACGAACATTTGCTCTGTTTATGCTGAGATTGATGCCGCCTTGCAGGTTGATGTTTTTCATGAATATGAAGTTATAGATGAAGTCATTTATGCGGTTGAAGCTCTTGACATCCCTGCTGCCCCAACCATTCCGTCCATTGAACAATCTCATTCCTTAGAGCTTAAACCTCTTCCTAACAATCTGAATTATGCCTATTTAGAGAGGAATGAAAAGCTACCGATTATAATTTCTTCTAACCTTGATTTTGATCAAGAAAATAACCTTTTGCAGGTTTTGAAGAAACATAAGAAAGGAATTAGATGGACCTTGGTTGACACTTGTGATATTAGCCCATCCATGAGTATGCATAGGATCTCAATTGAAGATGGAACAAAAGTAGTGAGGCAGCCCCTTAATCCTTTGATTCTTGATTTTGTAGAAAAGGGGATCACTATCACGTGCCCATTCAACACTTTTACTTATCAAAGATTCTTCTTTGATTCTGGAATAAAAGGCGAAGGCATTAATAAAAATTTCAAGATTAATGGATGCTACCCAAAGTTACTCTACGAGATCCCCACTTTGGAAGAAGAGACTGTAGAAGAGCTCTCTTTAGGAAAGGCTGCTTATGTGATCACCTATCCTCCTTGACTGCTCAGGTGTGTTCTTTCCTTTCTTTCTCTCACTCTTATTTAGCAGTTATGTCCTTTCATTGAGGACAATGCATGTTTTAAGTGTGAGGGAGGGAATCATTTAGTTTATTTGTTTTATTTTTTGTTTTATATTTTTTATATTTGTTTTGTTTTGTTTTGCTTTCGTTTCTTTAAGTGAAAAATAAAAAAAATTGCATTTTTTTTGAAAGTTTTAGGCTATAGATTAATTTGAGGTTAGAATGTGGAGACATGGGAAAACTTCATAAGATCGGTATCGTTCTAACACCTTAAGTCTCTCGAATATGGAAATCGATTTAAATATTTGTTATGGCATAGCCTTGAGTTCTCATTCTTTAATAGCTCTTAAGTAGTTTATCTAGCAGTCAGTACCATCTAGAAATCACACACTAAGTAATTAAGCTGATGCAAATAAGTGAATCGTCCCGTGCTTAATAAGAAATCTAAATAGGAATCTGCCTTTTAAGTTAGGTGACCCTCACCCGGTCACTTAGGCTAACGGTTGTGAAACCTTCAAAAAAAAGGAAAAAAAATATTGTTGTTGCTAAAGTGGTTAATTTTGAATTGTTGACAAGATATGGATCATAGTAACTAACAAGCTTATTTACCATGTGTGTGAATAGATAACGGGCTTAATGTGATTGCATTAGAATGAAAGAGAGCAAAAAGGAGGATGAGTAAGTTAGGCTTAGGCATAATAACATGATTTGGATTGGTTTGTATATGAGGGAGGTTTATGACCGCACAATTGCGGATTGTGTTCTTACGATATCCTTAGTGTGCAAAATTAGTACCTATCGATACAATCTTGACTGAAGAAGCGTTTGTGGCCTAGAATGAGTTTCGGGAAGCTATTGTTTTTCATGAGTCTTGATACTATTTTGCTCGGAGTGCAAAAGTTCAAGTGTGGGGGAATTTGATCAGTGCATTTTAATGCACATTCTCTTATGTTTGTACTTAGGCATTTCCTTAGTTTGTTTTGTTTATTTTACTGTTTTATTATGTTTTTATAATTAAGTCTTTGTTTGCCGTTAATTTATTTTCGCGGTTTATTTCCAGCTTTAACGGTTATTTGATATCTGTCCACTGTTCGAATCATAACTGGAGCTACGAGAATCGGATTTACGCGTTCTACTAGTAGATGAAAAGCTAAGACAGAGATCTATAACTTTCATGTTTTACGCAGAAGCTGATTAGGAGTGGAAGATGGTCAAATAAGTCGTTGAAGTCAGAACCCGAATTCTGACTTTAGAAAATAATTTGTTTCGGGTCATTTTATGGGCCTGGTTTATGTTTCCGACCCAGGTTGAGTTAGTAGTGAAAAACCTTATTTTGTTTATAAGGTTTTCAACCGTACAATGTTCATAACCTTTTTTTCACAATTTTTGCTTTTTGCTTTGTACGAATCTTATGGAGAACTAACTTCTTCGGATTAATCTGCTGTAATCGGTTTCCGCCAAAGGTCATGGTTTCAAGTCCTCTTGGGACCAAAATTTCCATTTTTGTCTTCTTAAACAATAGGGACCAAAATCAAAACAGCTTATGTGGAATTATTTGGGATTAAAATAAATGAAAAATGATAAAAAAACACTTGCCACGTCAACGACGTTAGCCACATCATCATTTTTGTAACGGAAGTTTAACGTCAGGGACTAAAACACTATTTAAGCCTAAATTAAAATACTAAATTGACAATTAACAAAACATAAATTAGGACAAATCCTAGAATTCATAACAACTTCAATTATTACAAGATTTGAAATATTCCGCAAGAGTGAAACTTGTGATTTTTGTGTGTGTGATGCTTTAAGGAGACTCGTTGCATTATTTTAATTTTCATTTGCTTTTGTGTTTTCTTTTAAGTTAATGTGAAAAAAATATAGGTTAAAACTAATAAAAATAAACACTTAGTAACTTACATAGAGTGTAAATTGTTAAATTATTTATTTGTAAAAACTTATAAAAAATTATTTATATTTTTGTTTATAAAATATTATTTACTTATTTTTATAAATTTTTTAAAATAGGAAAATTTTAATGTTAATACTTATTTTATTTATTATATAATTCAATTATATTAAATACTTCTACAATTCTAAATTATAGGATGTTTTAAATATTTTACACGAATTAAAATATATAATTAATTTTATATGAGAAATATCAAGGTTATGAAAATCGGACCAGACCGGCCGGTTCAACCGGTTAGACCGGGAATCGGGCCTATGTCCGGTCAATTAAACCCTTTAAACCGACCTGTCAAGGAACCGGGGCAAAAACTGAAAAACCGGATGGAAACCGGGAAAATCGGTCAAAATCGGGGGTTCGTCCAAATACATGGGTTGAACCGGATTTTAACTTTTTTCAGCTTTTTATTTATTTATTTATTTTATAGAAAAATATAATAAAAAATGGAAAAAAATCAATTTAATACTATTGAACCAAATGGGTCTTATAATTGAAGACCTCACTTTAACCCATTCAAAATTTGGATTTTCTTGATAATAAGGACTAGAATTCTTTTTATAAATAATACTCTCTAATTTATTTTCTAAAGTTTTGAGTGTCAGACATAATTAATCATGATCATTCTTTCACAAAGTTGACAATGCTAAAAAAAAAGAAATATTTCTTCTTAAATTCTAATATTCTTTGGCCTAAATCAAACACCATCTAATTTGCTTTACATAAGATATAAAATTTTAGCATTTTTAACTCTTTCTCAAACTGGGTCTAGTTAAGAAATTATATAAAATAAAAGTCATCAATCTATATTATAAAGAACTAGTACTAAATCATATAACATATACAATAACGGTCTGACTCTCGGTCCGACCCGGTCAAACTTTTAAACCTTAAACCTCAGTCTATACCGATTTAATATCCGGTCCGATTTTAATTACCTTGAGAAATATAAATTTGATATGACTATATAATATTATAAAACTAAAGCATTGAAAAAAGAAATAGTAATTAATGAAAGATAAATTATATTAAGAAAAATATTAAAATTGTAAAGTAACTTAAGACATTTTCTTTTAAAAGTGATTCATAATTTGATACAAAGAAAATATTATGTTTTATTTTAATATTAAATAGGATTTAATTATTATATATTAATAGCGTAAAAATATTTTATATTATCATCTAATAAAAATATATTATTCTGCCATGTCATATAATTAATTAAAAATTTTTAGTATAATTTAGCAGAATACATGATCGTCATTAATTAATATGTAAAAAAATTTACACTGTTATCACTTTTTTTCCATTTAAATGTCATTTTAGTATATCCCTAAATAGACATGGATTTAAATCCTAATTATTACATCACATTTTCTTCTTGTTGAGGAAATATCACACCACTTCTTTTAAAAAAAATCAAATATATTTCTCAAAAAGATAAATTTCTAAAAAAGAAATTCAATAAAAAATGTAAAGAAAAAGTTTTAGTGTGTAGTTTTTGCAACTTTCTTCATCTTCTTCTTCATATTTACATTCACACACATTCAGATTCCTTCTATACGTTACAAATTTCACAAAACCCAGATCTACTTCTCTATCTTCAGATCTATCCCACACATTTCAAATCCACGACGTCGTTTTACAAGAAAAAACAACAATAATAATAATTAAATAAAAATGGGTGCGAATCACTCATCACAAGGCGTTGAAGATAGCGATGAAGAAGAAGAAGAACAAGATGATGAAGAAACCAACATTAACGGCCACATAAGTGGGTCCCAATTACGTAACCACCTTATAGTCAAGAAGGTTCTAGAACAAGAACCCGAAATGCTTCCATGCCACGCGTCAGCTTCTCCGCTTTCACCGCAACTGTCTTCTCTCGGAACTCCGCGGCTTGGTCCGTCAATCAAGGTGTGGGATCCGTACAACGTTTTGGTTCCGCCGACGCCGCCTCCGGCGGCGGGGATGTTTTCGCGAAGTTTTTCGTCGGTGAGTGGCGTGGGAGGTGAGGAGGAGGTTGTGGAGGTTTATTTGATCTGTCATGGGGAATGTGAGTTGAATTTGGCGCCGGAGTTGGTTGGTGGTAGGTGTTCGGAGGCGGTGTTGACGCCGAATGGGAAACGGCAGGCTAGGGCTTTGGCTGTTTTTCTTAAATCTCAGGGAGTGAGGTTTAATGCGGTTTATTGTTCGGCGTTGGATCGGGCTAGGTCAACTGCGGTTTCCGTGTGTAAGGTAATTCTCTCGTCGATTTCATTGTTCTTTGTAGATGTGACTTGGTTTGTGTGAGTTGAATTATGTTAGGCAATGTTTGGATTGAATCTGAGCTAGATAGAATGATGTAGTATTACTGTGATTTTGATGAAATCTACATAAATAGTGGCGTTGCCATGATTTGGTTAAGCTCCAAGTGATTCCAAATAAGCACTTAGAAGTACTTCTCATGAAGTAAGTAATCTCAACTAATAATTAGAATTCAGTATTTATATTTTAAGATAATCATTAATCAGTGTTGTCAATCATGGATAGTGTAAAATAGCGTGTTGTTCGAAATCCGCTATGCAGCCCTCTGCTACATTGTTGCAATAGCTGCTGAAATAATGATTTGTTCAAATTTCTCAACATTGTAGCAGCTATTTAACATCCCGGAACACAACCATGATTTGTTTTGGATTTGGATGTAATATCGACGAATGATTTATTCATTAATAGTTGATATTACTTATATTAAACTCTAAAGAATGTTGTTTACTTCTGAGTTCTGAAGAATCAGATCTGTTGAATGGTATTAATTGTGGTCGAGCTACAATTGAAAATATTGTAAAAGGTTAGGGATAAAAGATTAACGTTGTAGTTTTAGTTGTGGTTGTTAACTGCATTTTAAAACTTTAATACTATGTCTATGTTGAATGGTAGAAGTTGAAGATGAGGTAATGTTGTTGTATTTACACTTTACAAATATATGAGAGAGTATAGTTGAAATGGAAAATAGTAGAACTGATTCCTTGCCTGATCATAATTGAAAATGTCAATGAAGTTTTCTTGTAAACTGATCGCTTTTTTAAAGAGAATCATGGTGTTATTATTGCTTTTGAATAATTGCTTACCTTAACGTTGAGTGTGCTAGTTTGTTGTTTTCCTATATTATCATGATTTATTTTCTTAGAATGTCTTTCTTTCTTGTGATGAATGGAATCTCCTGATTGATGATTCCATTTACAAGTCATATGTATTTTTTTAATGGGGGGAAGTGATGAGCCGCATCTGCATTTTATCAATTCTGCTTTTGATTATCATTCGTGCTAGCATGTTCCATAGAACTGGGCTAACTTTTAAGAGATTGAAGTTCTCTGTTGAGAGTATCATTTGGCCCCAACTTTGTTGGTTTTCATCCCTAACATATACCAAATTCATATTGCCTCCAATCAATTCCCTTGTAACACAAAATTTAACATAGATCTCATGTCCAATGTTGTGATTTGAAATTTGTTTTGTGTCTTTATTGCTTAATGAACAGCAGACAGTACTAGAATTGAAAAAAACAATGAGAAAAGCTCGCCAGTCTCTAAGATTAAAAAATTTCCTTTCAATTTACATGATTTGCTGATGTAATTTTATATCGGTATAAATTAACAGATGATTTGATTGACCAAACCTGATATTATAAACATACAAGTAGGTAGGTTAGAAGACCTTGTCACCCAGATGTTGACTGAAATGTGTCAGTACTAATATTCATGCTGAAAATGGACCACTATAAGGACAAATAGCCAAAATGGTTTTTGATACTTAATAAGTTCATTTATTTTATTGCCTTTTGATATTGAAATGAAAAAACTAATGGGTCCACATTAGCTTTTAATGGTAGTTCAACATTGTACGAATAAACCAGTTGCCACATCTGATTGTTATTGTTGCTTTGCACTGAATGTTGACTTGCATGAATTAAATTTATAGAAGTTATTTACCATTTAATCAAAGCAGGATAGAAAAGGAGGAGACTCTAAAAACTCAAATGGTAATTGTTATTTTATTTATTGGTAGACTGTAAGTAATTGTGCAGAAAATTGTTGATGGTGGTATAGAATGGTGGGAAGGAATTTTAGCATCCTTTGGAAGGCTTAAACCTGAGAAATAAGGATACGAGTGGGGCCAAGGAATCAATTCGTTCAGACCTTGTAAGCTGAGAGGCAGACCTTGTGAGCTGTTAGAGTAGTTAATTGGTTAGGGTATAGGCAGAGAAGGTAGAGAGTTTGGTAGTTGGTAGTGATATGTGGAGGGAGACCTCCTCTTGAATCCTGCAGACAGCTTTTAGTAATTACTTCGCCTAATTTAGACTCACAGTTGTTCCAGAGCGAGCAAGAACACAAATAAAATTCTATAACTTTCTTGCTATTTGTTTCCCTCTAAATCAAATTTATCTACTCTCTACTTCCAAATTCTGATAGTTAGTTGCTCATAGTCTGCAAAAATGGAGGAGCAATTACTTGAAGAATTTAGAATGGAGCTGCCAAGCTTAAAGAATGCATTCAAACTTTCAGAGTAAACTTAAGGGATTCTTCTATTTTGAAGGAGTTAAGATACATTTGGAAAAAGAGTAGTAATTATGAAATGGATTGGTTGATGAGGATGTGTCTTGTAGTTTTGCGTGACTGAGAAGTTACTATTAGTTCACCTTATTTTTCTGAATTGTACCAATACACATTCACTTCCTTTCTTTCTCCTATTCTCTATCTTCTTTCACTGGATCATAACAAATGCTGAGGCAATGTGGGAAAGCTTCTGAAAGGCAGTGCTCAATCAGTACTAAACTCAAGTAGGTGCTGAACCTGACAGTTTGGTCTGTGATGCGCCTTATATTTTTTAGAGCTTGAAATAGGAGCAAAGATGAAGGTTTGAAGCTAACTATAGAAAAGAAACAGATTTTGTGGTAGCAAAAACGAGTAAAACAAACATTAAGATTTAAGATGAATAAGCGGGTATGGTGGATAGCACACTTGATTAGCCTGCCTATGATGGAGAAAACTTTAGTGCAGAATAGGGTTAGGACAAACAAGGCAATTAGGTTAGCAACTTTAGATCCCTTTATTACTCGTCGGTCGACCTAGTCTTAAGAAACAAAGGGAAACAAACCCCTGCCAGAAACACCAGAGGGATCTCCACGCTATAAAACCAACGGGGAAAAGGCCATACTTTCTCATTTATGCATTTCACACGGCGCAGAAGTGAAGAAATCAGTGAACCTGTTTTTATCTGGAAGCTTATAGAATGGGTTGACTTGGGAAGCTAGGGTAGAAGATACAAGGTATGTACTTGATCCAGGTGCCCAAAGTAGTGAGAACTGAGAAGAAGAAATGACTTTTAGAGATACAAGTCGCGAGAAGAAGCCCACACCAGGAATCACAGAAAAAATAACAAAGAACAAGAACCATGAATGTGGGCATGAGTTAAACCTGGAACAAGCACCACAAACAAACCCAATACAAGAAACATGAATCATAAGCCAGAAACCCACGATGAAAAATGTAGGTGAACCAATGGCGAGATGGTGTAACTGAACCCCAAACACATAAATAACACTGGTACAGACTCTATTAGGGACTCCATTATCACTATTAATTGCAAATGGTTCTAATTCTATACAATTAGTAAACTGGTAATGGAAGAAATTAACATGGTACCCAATCTCAAGGGAACCCTGGAAGTATAAGTTTTTCCAATAGTTGAAGGCTAAGTTGGGTGATGTGTCTTTATGCTTTTGGCCACAGGATGGAAGTGGGAGTTGTTGGCTTTCTTGGTTTTGGACATTGGAGAACCTACTAACAGTAATGCAGTGCCCATCAATGGGCTGGATCTACAAGTTTGCAAGAACTTTTGGTAGTCAGCAGCCCCAAAGGTTTATCCAACGTACCATCTAGTAGTATGAAACTTTTGGGGCTGTATTCTTAGCAACAAATCCCCAATTAGGAAGTTTAACAGAAGGAGTAAGGATGGGCCCATGGGATCAGGAGGGCTATCCTTTAGGTAGTCATTGTTAGTAGTGTGCTGTCCTTGTAATTTAATTTGTTAGGCTATTATAATTAATGGCAAATAAAATTGATGGGTGGAGTTGGTGAGTTAGTGAATCGTGGAGGGAGATAACAGGTTCTGAACTATTGCAAAGGCATCTCTTTAGTCATTTACATTTATTCTCTTTTTAACCTAGGTTATGTATGAACTAGTGCTAGAGAGAATATCACACAAATAAAATTCCAATCATAGTCACCACGATTCTATTTGGTATGGATATGCATTAAGCTACCCAACACAGTTGGGGCATGTGGGAGGTACACATTGTCAGTATGCTATGGATTTGTAGTACATTTAATTGATACACTACCAATCTTGTTCATTTGTGATATGAAATATAGTCATTAATTGGAATGCAGTAATAATAGATTGAATAATTTTAGAAGTGATTTCATTATTTTAAAAATGTCTTTCCTACCCTCTGAACTAGTTTTGTTATAAAATCATCTCAAGAAATTGATTTACCTGAATCTGTAGTAAATGCTATGAAGGGAAATTGGTGTAGTAGCTACTCCTTCTATGCTACATTAAGAGTGTGAGACCTTTTAGCTCAAAGCACAATAAAAGATGGTATAGATAAAGCTAGAAGGGTATTAAAATTTGTTTGAATTAGTAGCATGATTGTCTTACACTGAACTTCATTTGTCTTCATAGTTTCACTTTTAATAGATTTATTACATCTCAGAGAACTTTACAATAAATCTCACTCTTATAACTAATGTTCCAATGGACAGGAAATCAATTTTTCGGAGGAACAAATTCAATCCTCAGATGCACTTTCCGAGATTAGCCAAGGAAATTGGGAGGGCTGTCTTCGATCAGAAACATACACACCTGAAGTTATGAGCTACATTGACAGGTTCCAGCCAGATTTTGCTGCACCTTCTGGAGAATCACTTAGACAAGTAGAATTCCGAATGATTCGTTTTTTAAATGAAACTGTGTTGGGATTACATGAAAAACTGAGACTAGTTTTCTCGTCACATCAAAATGACAGTCACACATTTTCTCAGCACAATTCCCATGCTCTCACAAACTCAATTCATGACCAAGATGGAAATTCTCTCCATTCAAACCAGTGGGATTCTCTCACCAGGCATCGACCTGCGTTCTCAAGGAAAAAATCTGGTAAGAGCAGGCTACAATTTGTGACAACTACCGGAGATGAGATCGAAGACGACATTCCTTCTAGCAATGTAAACCACGAAAGTTCCCTGCGTAATTCTAATTTCAACAGCTTTTCATCATCTGTTTCTTGTATAGGACTATTTACTCATTCTGTGCCAATCAAGTGTCTCCTTACGGGTCTTCTTGGATGTAGCCCCTTGATGTCACACAAGTTCTGCATTGAAGACTCTTCAGTGACTGTGTTGCAGCACTCTCTCAGAACTGGTTGGCAGATAAAAAAGCTGAATGATACAGCTCATCTTAGGCTACTCTAGTTAAAGCTCTACACAGCCATTTTATTTATTTTGGCATTATTTTGGATTATGAATGTCGCGTGGTTGTTGATATTCCCCAGTTCTCGAGATTTTACACCTTTGATTGTAACCTTTATTTATATCTGCACTGGTACATTCCGAAAGAGGAATGATGCAGTCTTTGGTTTGTTGTTGTATCAATTCTTTTTTGTTTAAAGCATTACTAAAATTGTTGCTACTGTGAAAATATATACATGCTAGTGTATCCATGTAAATTCAATGGCTTTGCCAATATGCTATGTTACATGTCAATCAGCGTTAGCAAACGTCTTTCCTTTCAAGCTCGTCACTTTGAAGGTTGTGCACTGTACTGGACTACTCATTTTTCTCTAATAGATTCAACGTTTTCCAAATAAATCATCTACATAGTGGAACCCATTTTCCACTCACTATCATATTATACTGATCTTACTCTTCTCTTACTTAAACATTAATGTAACATCAAAATGTTATCATGTTATTGATCTTCTCTTCTCTTACTTAAACATCAATGTAACATCAAAACGTTATCATGTTATTGATCTTACTCTTCTCTTACTTAAACATCAGTGTAACATCAAAATGTCTTTTTTAGTTATCGCAATCCTCGCAATGACATGTATGGTCGACAGTATGCCACTTAAAACATAGCTTATTCTCCAATCTTTACCCCCAAAAAGTTTTTCTTCTGTTCTTTCTTTATTACTCTATCTCATATTTTCTCAAAACCTCACATAATTTTTTCATTTTCTTCAATTATTGCATTTTAGCACACTGTTTTTTTTTTACACCATGAATCTCATTATCGTCCCTAAATTAGAGATAATATAACTCTATATCTCTTTCTATTGACAATTTTTTCAATAAGTAAAACAATTGCATTAAAGTTAGTACAAAGATATTCAACTTGGATACAAAAGAAAGAGCACAACAAAAACTAACTCAAAACCTCTACAGGTTTTGACAACCAAGCGTCTTTAGAATAACCAAGCTTACCTTTCGATCTAGCACTAATCCAATCCCAAACTAAGAATTTCACCACAAGAACAATGACATGGCTTCCTTTCATCCCACCATTAAATAATATGTCATTTCTAATTAGCCAAACTATCCTCGTCAAATAAGGACGGTATAATTTCTCTTCGCTCTCCCCGCAAAACAGAGCCTAACAACAACAAATGCTCGTTAGTGTCAAAAGAGCAACTAAAATTGAAATTGTTAACTCCTCCCCAATAAAAGATGTAAGACCGAACCTCAACCGTTACCGGACAGTGAACAAATAGATGGATAATAACAGTGTGCAGAATTTTAGAAGGGTCATTTGGAATCATGGGAATCACTTACTGTAGGGTTCTTTCGGCAGGGTCACACTGTTTGTTTGTTTAATATTATTTATAATACGTATAATGACTACAACTATGGTGTATCCGTTTGTATGTTGTCAACTCAGTCTCTAAGGAACCTGATGTTGATGGTTTGAATGCTCTTGTACCATATGTTTGTGTGAACTGAATATTCATGAACCTGATGCTGCTAAAATAGCTATTAATGAAATTGATGTCGGAAACTTTTTTAGCCATGATATGAAGTTTATAGTATGAGATGATATGCTTAAATGACTTTGTGTTGAAGTTGTTAAATTAAGTTTTTGTGTAGTTATCGAAATGTCTCATTCATTTTCTTATATAAGAAAAACGTTTAAAGTGTTGGATTTTGAAAGAGGTTAGGAGTATAAAGAAACAATAAAAAAAGGGGATTTTTTAATACACCACCCAAGTTTCTTAGGCACCATGTGAAATTTCATTTTTGCCCCCAGATTTCGGATTTGCACATTCGGACGCACCAAATTTTTAAAAAACGCTGATATGTTCCGGATGTGCACATCCGGAAGTATTCCTGATCTACAAATCCGGAAAAAATAAAAAAAATTCCATAAAATCATTTACTTCTAAATATAATTAAATCCAATATCATTAAAATCCAACATAATTAAACTTAATATGATTTTTCAATATAATTAAATCCAATTTAATTAAATCCAATATAATTAAAATTAATATGATTAAAATTAATATGATTTTTTTAATATAATTAAATTCAATATAATTAAATTAATTTTAGAAGTAAATACCATATAATTTTAATTATAATTTAGAAGTAAATACCATATAATTTTAAATACCAATATAATTAAATCCAATTTTAGAAGTAAATACCATATAATTTTAAATCCAATATAATTAAATTAATTTTTTCAATATAAAAAAAATCATTTAAAATTAAATACCATATTAATCATATTAATTATATTGAAAAAAATTAATCATATTAAATATCATATTAATTTTAATTAATATAGATTTTAATTATATTGGATTTAATTATATTGAAAAAATGATATTAATTTTAATTATATTGGATTTAATTATATTTAGAAGTAAATGATTTTATGGAATTCTTTTGATTTTTTCCGGATTTGCAGATCAGGAATGCTTCCGGATGTGCACATCCGGAACATATCAGTGTTTTTTAAAAATTTGGTGCGTCCGGATGTGCAAATCCGGAATCTGGGGGCAAAAATGAAATTTCGCATGGTGCCTAAGAAACTTGTGTGGTGTATTAAGAAATCCTCTAAAAAAATTGAAACATGATGACACTAGAACAAAATTGAAACATGATGACACTAGAACAAGTAAATCTTGTCCATTCAGGTTGTGTGGATACTATTAGACTTCAAATATTTGAAAACTTGCTAAAGTTTGCAGTGTACACAATTTTTTTTTTGTAAACAAGAATTCAATAACGGGAGAACTAAGGGTTCTTCAACCTGTTTACAACGGAAACGGGAAAAACTCGACAAAAGATGAAATTACAAACCAATTGAGTTACGAGAGAAAAAGTAAAGGGTCTTTACTAAACTCGTAAAAGGTGAAATTGGAATGTGTAATTTCACCGCAAAAAGACCACTTCCAAACTAAATATTTTATACCCCACACCGTATTGTTTAAATTCCAAACCTCCGATCTAAAGCAAATACCATTTCTTCCTAACCAAATGCTCCAAGTAGTAGCTAGCCAAACCAAACCCAAATTGCCCTCTTTAACCTTTTTTACACGGCAAAACGAGTGTCAATCCATAAAACTTGATAAACACTTTTCCTCCACCTCATCCGATTTACCAATCCAAATGGCTACCTCCTTCCAAATCTTTTTAACCACCAAACAAGAAAAAAAGGAATGATTCCTATTTTCTAGCTCTATCCCACAAAAAGAACACTTTAAAGAATCCAACGAAACATTCACACCTCTAAGAGCCAATAAATCTTTGGTTGGAAGTCTATCCAAAAAAAGTTTCCAACCAAAAGCCTTGATTTTAAAAGGAACCAACAACTTCCAAATTAAACAAAAAGTCATGTTACACCTATTAGAAGGACCGTAAGGAATACGGAAATTAGCCAAAAAATAATAACAAGAACTAACCGAGAATTTGGCTCCGGGGTCAAGATCCCAAAGGATGTCATCATTCCCTTCCTCCATTAAAACATGGTTACCAAGCAAAGACTTCAAAGAAGTAACCTCCCTTTGGATTGAAACTTCGTTAAAAATCTCCGTTGGAATGCCAAAATCTCCCCAATTCCACAATTATGAATTGAATAAAAAATTAGCAGATCATCCTAATTTAGGTCATATAAATTTTAAAGAGAAGAAAATTATTATTAAGATGACGATGAACATGGTTCTTATAAAAAACATTCTCACAACTTTGAAAAGAAAGATACTTAATAGTGTAATAAATATCAAGAAATTTTATAATGTTCAACACATAAACAACAAGATTATATGGGATATGAGAAATGAAAGACGAACATAATTATCTCTATAGGTATAAAATGTATATAGATGAAAATTCTGTACAAGATATATTTTGGATGCATCCAGAATTTATCAAGTTGGTTACATCATTTCCTTGCGCCGATCGGAGGTGTCTTTGGGGAGACTCGGTTTCTTTGCTATCATAACTGGGGAATCGTTTTCTTGCGTGTAGTCAGTGAGTCTATGTAGTTTTGCTGGTCTGACCGTGCATATTCAATAGTTTAGCTACGTCAGACATGACACCAGAGCTCGGAAGACGTTGGTTCTACATTATCTCGTCCAGACTCTGGCATCAGTGGAAACTATAGCAACTACTGGATGGTCCGAGGTTGTAGTTTGTGTAGCGTTTTTGTTGTTTGACCACATTTGTGCCCAGGTGTCTCTATTTATTAATGTAATGACTCGAAGTCATTTGGAAGAGGAAGTTTTACCAAAAGAGCGTCACAGGAATCAACTGCTCTCCTGACCTATTAGAGATAAATTTAATAGTTTGTTATTAGTTTGTTAGGGTTTGTTAGGTTTGTTATTAGTTTTTTAGGGTTTGTTAGAGTTGATTCTATTTAGGTTTGTTACTAGTTTGTTAGGGGTAATCGTATTTTCAAACTCTAAAATATAGATCATTAACCTATATATAAAGGCATGGCTGTTGGAAAAAAATTGGTTGATACCATACCTCTTGGGTTTTGATGATAACAAATTATTTAAAGAATAATTGGACTATCTAACATCTGTTCAAGTTTGTAGGAATATATTCATTAATAACAGATGAATAGCTGCTTGAGGAATCTGCATCCGAAGATCAGACTCTGGCTCTGAAGATCAATTTTGAATACTCTGCCTCTGATGGAGATCCAGACTCTGAAGAAGTCAACTAAGAAGAAAGTCAACATCTGGTGACCCGGACTCTAAAGCTTCAGAAGCCAAAGAAGAGGACTCTGATGTTATCAACCTATGAAGAGTGAAGTTTGAAGGAAATTCAGCCTCTGAAGTAGAAGCTTTTCTACCAAGGCAACTCTGACATACTCAAAGACTTTTTGATCACGTGAAGACTTAAGGAAATTCTCTCTCTTGGTGCCTGAGTTTCAATGGATAATTCCTCTTACAGAAAGGTGCTTTGTTGATGTGTCTAATCAAGTACAAAGCTAGCCCAACCTATTTGGTGAAAGTTTTCAACGTCTCTGAACATTGACATTTAAAGAGAATTTACTCTATCAAATTTATCAGGCTTGAAACGTCTTAACATTGTGAATATTTTAGAATTTCTTAAGTCTCAGAGTCTTTCTAAGCTGTATTTTGTCTACACCTCTAATTGTATATCAAGTGTAGTTTGTTACCCAAATCTCTTAACTGTTTGTTTAGAGTTAGAAGTCTCTTGATTTTGTGCTTGAGCATTTAAAGTCTCTCGCCTGTGTGCTTGAGAATTTGAAGTCTCTTAATTGAGGGTTTGAGCAAAGGAAGTCTTTACCTTGTGTGCTAGAGCAAGGAAGTCTTGAGCTTGCGTGCTTCAGTAAGGAAGTCTTAGACTTGTAGGTCTGAGCAAGAAAATCTTATACTTGTGTGTGTAAGTAAAGGAAGTCTCTTGATGGTGATCTTTAGCATTTGTAATCAGATTTGATTATAGTGGAAATCCCTTGAAGATTAAGGGGACTGAACTACTATCAAGTTATAAGAAGAACCAGGATAAAATGCTTGTGTTCTTGCTTTTACTTTCTTAATTCTGCACTTAAATATTCGTTGCTATCAACTCTGATTATCCTAATTAGATTCTGGTTCAGAATCTGATAAGCTCATTCAGAAGTCATTCTAGGTTTCTGAAGTCAGGCCCTGAATATTGTATTCAAACTCTGATAAGGAACCTTCAGAAGCAGAAGCTGAAAGCTTAAAAGAAGAAAAAGCCAACATAATTCAACCCCCTTCTTGTGTTTTTCTCACCTTCAGTTGGCATCAGAGTCTAGTTTGTGCTAAACACTTAACAGTGGTGCAGAAAAAGATCTTGAGAAAAATACATATTTTATTATGGCTGATGGGGGTCCCACTAATCCTTTTGGTATGGTTTATCATGATTAGAGTAATTATGAGAAAAATAATTATACAGCTAGACCTGCTACTTTCAGTGGAGATTCCACTGAGTTTGAATGGTGGAAAAGAAAAATGTACACTCACATCATAGGTCTTGATGCTGAGTTGTGGGACATTTTGGAAAATGGCATTAACATCCAAGTCAATGGTGTTAGAATGGTGGCTGGCATAAAATCTCTTACACTTGAGCAGAAAAAGATTTATAGAAAACACTATAGAGTTAGAGCCATCTTGGTTGATTCTTTACCTCACTATGAGTACATTAAAATCACTGATAAATCTACTACTCAGACCATCTTCAAATCCCTATGTGCTACTTATGAAGGGAATCTACAAGTTCAGAAAGCTAAAGCTAATCTTCTGGTTCAGTAATATGAGCTGTTCAGAATGAAAGAGGATGAGAACATTGAAACCATGTTTACAAGGTTTCAAGTCCTTGTGTCTGGACTTCAAATCTTGAGCAAGAGCTACACTACCTCTGATCATGTCAAGAAGATTCTTAAGAGTCTTCATGTTAGATACAGACCCAAGGTAACAACTATTCTGAAGGCTAAATACTTAAACACATTAAGTCTTGAAAGTCTCATTAGCAATCTCCCAAGTCATGAGATGGAGTTGAATGGAGATGATCCTGTAAAGAAACTAAAATCACTGGCCTTGAAGTCAGTGGTAGAGAAATATGGTGATAAAGTTGTCAGATCCTCAAAAGTTGGGATATCAGAAGGTTCTGATGGTGACATTGATGATGAGGAAATGGATTTTATCATCAAAAGGTTTCAACATCTGGATAACAAGAACAGGAGGTTCTCTAGCAGTGGATCTGGCCTCAGAGGAACAAGCTCCAGAGTTAACAAGACTAATTAGAAAGGCTGCTTCAATTGCTAGAAGCCTGATCACTTTATAGTTGATTGTTTAGAGCTTTAGAATGATAAAACTAATAAGGGAAGCATCCAAAAGAACAACTCCAGAAGCAAGTTCAAGAAAAGTCTCATGGAAACATGGGATGAACTTGATGATGAAGAAAAAGCTGACAAGAATAAAGAAGAAGTCAATCTAGCTCTAATGGCTTTAACATTCTCAGACTCAGAATCAAAAGCTAGTTATAACCTAGATTCAGAAGATGCCAAAGAGGTATTCTCTAAACTTTCTAGATCTGATTTAATTACTTTATGTTAAGATCTTATGGATAGATGTCAGTAGAAACCCATACATATGAAAATTATAAGAAAGCAATGTGATCTCATAAAAGATGAATTAAATTTCTTGAAAAACAAGATTGAAAACTTGAAAGAGATCAAATTTCTTTAATAAAATATATGATTGACAAATCTCTGAATGATTTTGAATTGGATCTTCAAGAGTTTGCTATATCTGACTTCTACAGAACTAAACATGCTTCCATGATCTATGGTATAAGTAGGAGCAAAGGAGAATGCCTTTGTTATCATCAAATGCCTTTTAATCCAAGGTTTAATACCTTGATTAAACCATCAGTCCCTTCTTCTTCAAGCCATGCTAAAAAAGGGTTGTAATCTCATTTTGTGTCGGCTAGTAAAGCAAAGGGTTCAAACCAATCAGAACCTATAATTACAGAGTCATAGGTTCCAAAGAAAGCAGAACCTGAGACCTCAAGGTTAAACGTTTTGAAGAAATCAGAACCAATGATTCCTAAGTCTAAGGTTCCAAAAGATCCAGAATCTGAAACCTCAAAGTCAAAGGTTCTGAAGAAGATAGAACCCAAGACATCAAATTACAAGGTTCTGAAAGGTCCAAGACCTAAGGCTAAGATCCATTAAAAAAAAATTCTTGAATGATCCAAAGCCTTAAGAAATGACTCTGTGGACTAAAACAAGATCCAATAGTTGTGTATGAGAGATTGAGTAATTTCCTGTTAGAAAATAGATTTAAAAAAGGGTTAAGTTGACACTATACTATTGAGAAAGACTCCAAATAAGTAAATCTTAGCTTTCCAAGTTTATATTTATGACATAATGTTTGGTTCTGCAAATGCATCTCTTTGCAAAGAATTTTCTGAGACTATACAGGCGGAAATTGAGATGAGCATGATGAGAAGTTGAAGTTCCTCCTTGGAACTCAGATCAACCAAAGCGAATGGAGTCTATGTTCATCAGTCTGAATATATTAAAGAGCTTCAGAAGAAGGTCAAGCTTGAAGTCTGCAAAGTCATGAACACTCTTATACATTCAACATGTAATCTGAACAAGGAGAAAGAAAGCTCCAAAGTCTGTCATAAGTTGTGTTAAGGTATGATTGGTTTCTAACTCTTCTTAACAACTACTATACTTGATATTTTGTAAATATCAGTTGATAGATTATCTGATTTGTGAGAGAAGTATATCTATATTCTATTATAATACTGTTACTATTTGTTTGACATAGAATCCTGTTTAACATTCAAGAACCAAGCACTTTAAAATATAACTTCATTTTATCAGATATCATGTTCATAAGAGTGTAATAGATATACAATTCATTGATACTATTCACCAATGAGCTTATATATTTATCTAGACTTTAACTATTGAAATATTTGATTTAAAAGAATATGAACATATATTTTATTACATGAATAGTGTTGGGTTATGAATGAAAGATTAGAGTCTGATGATGGTCAGAATCTACTATGATTAGAAGCTCCAAAACAACTTCTGATGAACAATAGACTCTGAAGTATCTCATCCTCTAAAATTTAAAATTGGATACAATTGTCTTGGATAGCATTTAAGTGATATTTGTTCTTATTTGAATATCTTCGATTCACTTATGTGTCACTTATATGAATAATTCTTCATCTGTTTTAGTACTTTATCTGTTGGATTGTGTTTATCCTTCAGATTATGTTGTGTTTGCTCATACACTAAGCTATATTTATTGGGAATTATTATGCCTTATGGTACAATTAAAAACAATTATTCTTTCCCTAGTTTTCTTTACTTTGGGCTTAGATTGTTGAAATATTTATGAGACTTCTCTATTAGTGGATCATTCAAAAGAATCAAGAGAAAGTAAAAAGAGTATTGCTGCAAAAAGAGAAATTGATTAAACTTTCATTAAAATTGGAATGATATTACAAGATGTTTTTCTACATTATTTTGTCTAATTATCACTCCAACCTCAAGACATGAAAGAGGTTTCCCAGTCCACATCCGACTCATCTTCTGCATCAGAATCAAAATTGACTATTTTTGGTGGAACCTTCCTTTTTTTTTTCTCTTGGAATTCTTCTTCGATTTTGAAGTCCGTATTGGCTTGAGTGCCTCATTGAAGGTGCTTGATCCAGAGGGTTGGGTTGCTTCACTTCTCTGAAGTTGGCGTTCCTTAGAAGTGTTGGTTTCCTTAACCACAGTTGTCTCTGAAGAGGTGCTGATTCTGGTACCTTCAGATAGTGTGCTCATTTTGAAGAAGAGAGAGTTGGATGAAGATATGGAGTCTCAACCTATGGGTTCATGCTTTTATAGAGGATCTTGAGTGTCATATACGTTGCTTGTGGAAGTTTAACCGCCTTTGATCTTTATTGCACGATACTCTAGGTTTACTAGCTCTTAATTGGAATTATTACTTCTGCTGTTTCCAATCCTTGGAAGCTGAAAGGATTGTGTCTAGTCGTCTAGAGAAGTAAAGAAATATTCTCAACCAATCTATTTAATTCTTTATTTCTTGAAAATCGTGGTTCAATTTTTGGGGAAGTGCAAAAACTGTTTTTATTTATTTTTATCAAAATTTAATTTCCCACACATTTGTTTTCTTCAGTATCTTTTCCTTCTTCTGCCCTATCTTTTTGTTGATGACAAAAGGGGGAGAAAGAGGAAAAGTATTTAAGCATCCGAATCTAATTAATTGATATTATTTTTTTCCTAAATTCTAAAGAATTAATTATTGTGCTTCAAGGATAAGTTTAATTAACCTGGCTAGGTCTTAAGGGGAGCTTACAAACATCACTCTAAGAACTATCTGAGTTAGGGGGAACTTACAAACCTCACCTTTAGGATTATCAAAATTAGGGGGAGCTTACAAACCTCAGACCATGAAGTCAGGATGTTAATTAAATCAACAACCATTGTTCTTAAATACTATTGTTTGTCATCATAAAAAAGGGAAATTGTTAGAAAAAAAGTTAGTTGATACCATATCCCTTGGGTTTTAATGATAACAAAGTATTTAAAGAAAAATTGGGCTATCTAACAAATGTTCAAGTATGCAGGAATATATTCATTAAGAATAGATGGAGAGATGCTTGAGGAATTTGCATCTGAAGATCAAACTCTGGCTTTGAAGATCACTTCTGAAGACTCTGCCTCTGATGGAGATCCAGACTCTAAAGAAGACAACTCTAAAGAAAGTCAGCATCTGGTGACCCAAACTCTGAAGCTTCAGAAGCCAAAGAAGAGGACTCTGATGTGATCATCCTCTGAAGAGTGAAGTCTGAAGAAAAGTCAGCCTGTGAAGCAGAAGCTCTTCTACCAAGGCAACTCTGACAGACTCAAAGACGTTTTGATCACGTGAAGACTTAAAGAAATTCTCTCACTTGGTGCCTGAGCTTCAACGGATAATTCCTATTGCATAAAGGTGCTTTGTTGATGTATCTAATCAAGTACAAAGCTATCACATTCTAGTTGGTGAAAGTCCTCAACATCTTTGAACATTGAAATTCAAAGAGAAGCTACTCTGTCAAATTTATTAGACTTAGAAAATCTTAACAATGTGAATATGTTAGAAGTTCTTAAGTCTCAAAGTATTTCTAAGTTTTATTCTGTCTACACTTCTGATTGCATATCAAGTGTAGTTTGTTACACAAATCTCTTAACTGTTTGTTTAGAGTCAGAAGTCTCTTACTTTTGTGCTTGAGCATTTGAAGTCTCTCGCCTGTACGCTTGAGCATTTGAAGTCTCTTACTTGAGGGTTTGAGAAAAGGAAGTCTTTAGCTTGTGTGCTAGAGCAATGAAGTCTTGAGCTTGAGTGCTTGAGCAAGGAAGTCTTAGACTTGTGGATCCGAGCAAGGAAGCCTTATACTTGTGTGTGTAAGCAAAGGAAATCTCTTACTATAGTGAGCTTGAGCATTTGAAATCAGATTTGATTATAGTGGAAATCTCTTGAAGAGCAAGGGGACTGGACTACTCTCAAGTTGTGAGAGGAACTAGGATAAACTTCTCGTGTTCTTGCTTTTACTTTCTTGCTTCTGCACTTAAATATCCGCTGCTGTCAACTCTGATTATCCTAATCAGATTTTGGTTCAGAATATGATAAGGTCATTTAGATGTCATTCTAGGTTTCTGAAGCCAGGCTCTAAATATTGTGTTCAGACTCTGATAAGGAACCTTCATAAGCAGAAGCTAAAAAGCTTAAAAGAAGAAAAAGCCAACACAATTTAACCACCTTCTTGTGTTTTTCTCACCTTCAATGTCATGTGTCATAAAAAAATATGAATACAACATATTTTTCAAGTTAACTTTATATTATGGCATCCGAGCATGGTTTCGATTCAGAAGAAATATTGGAGAAGAAAAAATACCTCCAAACCTAAAACAAAGAACACACAAGTCTATAATCTAAACAACTCTGATGATCATGGAACTCCACTCGTGACAGCATTGTTGAATGGAGAAAATTATCGTACATGAGAAAGATCAATCAAGACGGCTTTGCGTGCGAAGATGAAAGAATGTTTCATTGATAGAAGCATCAAGAAACCATCAAGTTAATCTGAAGTGTACCATGACTGGGAAAAGGCAGATTCAATGGTGAAAAATTGGTTGATCAATTCGACAAAACCAAATCTACGCAGCAGCCTCTCACATGCTTCAACGACTCGAGATGTGTGGGTGGATCTTGAAGAACGCTTTACTTAGACCAATGCACCACGAATCCATCAGTTATGGAGAAACTTTAGTTTAATGTAGAAACAACTAGAAACAAGCGTAATAAATTACTACACTCAATTCAAAAGTCTTGTTGATAAATTGAGTGAAATGTAAACCCTATCTGAATGTAGTTATAGAGCTGCCAAAGTATTGACGCAACGGGAAGAAGAACAACGAGTCCATCTTTTACTTGGAGACTTTAATAATGAACAATACTCTCATATCAAGGCAACCATACTTAATATCGATCCACTTCCTTCTCTTAGGCATGTATTTAATCAAATGCAAAGAGAAGAATTTCATTTTGTACCAGATAAGGAAAGAGATTCCAAGGTGGAAAATGCATATGTGTTATACTCAGGTGCATATAAGAACAAAGGGAAGGAACATCACTCAAGATTAATGTAGGAAAAGTGGATATGTCAATGTAAAATGCTTTGAGATTGTTGGATATCCAGGATGTTGAGAATCACAAAGAACTCAAAGGTGAGAACCTAACAAATCATGAGGGTAACAAGTAGCAAATTTTGCTCAGGCCGCTGAGAGAAAAGAATATCCTGAAGCAGCAACATCAGGACACACCCTACATGGAGTTCATGCCAAAAATTATGCAAACGCACATGAAAACACGACAGGTAAATTTGAATATTGTTTCAATTGGATACTTGATAATGGTGATTCACACCGCATGACTCCTTTGACCTCAATATTGAAGAAAATTATAAAATTAGATAAACCTTTTTACATAACTACACTAACAGGGATTTCAATCTTAGTTGAAAATATGGGAGATGTAGATTTATCAAGTTCCTTTACATTAAACGATGTGTTATTGGCAATGTTTAAAAAACCAGACCGTTCATTGAACCAGTAAGGGTACTGGGTCTTTGGTTCATAGGTCGAACCACTCGCTCACTGGTCGAACCACATGACTAAATTGGATAAAGTCGGAAAACTTGGTTGATTAAACATGTCACTATAACAAAACTATATAGGTATTAAAGCGATCGAACCGGATGACTCGGTCCCTAAAAAAATCACCAGCACCTAAATTTTTTGAAATTATTGAATTTCACTTGTTCATTCTTTAACTTGAAATTCTAAACATAGTTATCACACACAAAAAAAATAGTACAAAATATAAGTCGAAATAAAACTTCAACAAAGTCTAAATGCAACGTAATATAATTGCACAATTTATAACAAAATAAGTGCAATATTAAAGAAATTTAGTTACAATGAGGGAAAACTGTTTCAATGTTTGACTCTCCTTCTTCATCAAAACCATCCACATCAAAATCAACCGCAACATCTTCCCCATCAATGATATCATTACTTTGGTCCATGTTTTTCCCATAATTGAGTTGTGCATCATCCTTAACCTCAACCTCATCCAAATTTAATTGACCTACAAAAACATTAATATTAGAGATTTAACAATTGACATATAGTATAAAAATTAAAATAAAAAATTGTAATCACAAATTCACAAAAACAAACATCATACAAATATCATTTGAAATAGGTTGGATTGTCATACTAGCAAGATCTCTACTTAGTGCTTCCACCTCCTCAATAGTTATGAATGATGGTGAATCTTCCAACACCCAATCAGAATGGTCACCAAATATTTCAAAATTGATAGGATCATAATTTTGTTTCTTCCCATTCCTATAAATCATTAGAAGAATTTACATATAAATTGTTATAAAACAGTTTAGATATAAAACAATTGCATCCTAAATAAAATAATTTACACATAAAAATGAGAAGTATTTTTTTTACTGTGTCCTCTTAAAACTAAGAAGAGTTTTTTTTAATATAATATCTCGTTGTTTTCTCACTGTAAGTTTAATAAAAATGAAAAGTTTTCCCACATATAAAATAATTTACATATTTTAAATTGTATCTTTATACTTAAACAAGTTTTCTTATTGTGTTCTTTTTCAAATATATAAATTTACAGCTATATATTTTAAATTTCAATAATTATATTTTATATTATTCCATGAGAGACCAGATCCATACATGTACAACATTGCATGAAAATAAACATATATTTATAGTGAGAATTCAGAAGATGACTATTATTTGAAGATCTTTCAATGATCACCTATTAAACTTGTAAGTCATAAAATATTTATTTCGTTGTAAAATGAAAAAAAGAGTAGTATCTTATCTTATGGATAGAACCTATAACTCATATATATATATATATATATATATATATATATATATATATATATATATATATATGGTTATGCTAATGCACACCCATGTAGGTGTGCATTAGCAACATACACCTTAGTGTATTTTTGTGTGGGCCACACCAATTTTGGATGGGACCCACATTAGAAAGATGAAGAAAAATAAATAAAAAGAAAATAGATGTAGTGTATTTTTGTGTGGGGCCCACCAATTGTGTGTGTGTGTTAGCATTTTCCATATATATATATATATATATATATATATATATATATATATAGGAGAGAGAAAAACAAAAACCACAAATAATCTCCACCATTTTTTTTAAAATCTAATGGTTCGGATTCATTCTCATGTTCTCATATAAAAATGATATTCTCATATGATATGTCATATATATATATATATATATATATATATATATATATATATATATATATATATATATATATATATATATATATATATATATATATAAAATAATAATTGTATTATCAATTTTGTAGCCTTAAGTTGCAACGAACAAAGATAAGATTATTAAGTTTTTGATGCTCTAATCTATTTCTTTTTTATTTGAATGAATTTGCTCAAAAACACTCTAATTTCATTCACAACCAGAGGTACTACAAGTTTGGCTCAAAATTCGGATAACCAACTTTTGCAAATTGGGTGCTTCGATTTCATAAGTTTCTCACAGTTGATCTAGAATAATGCATGTGATAAAATTAAATAACTTTTTAATATACATATTGACATTGTAGTAAAATACATAAGGATTAACAACTAATTTTACATGGAAATACTTCATCTTGATTTTTTACGGTTGTTGTCCTTCCAAAACTAGCTTTAGAATTTTTGAATGATCTCATCTTAGGAGTTAAATTAGTTCGCAAGTCCCTACCATAATGACCATACTTTTCAATGACATCCAAAAGGTCTTGGGTGGTGGACTTGTGCTTTTCATATTCTGGATTGAATCTACATTATGGATTTAACCAACA
Organism: Lathyrus tuberosus; assembly: GCA_022829125.1. NCBI lineage: Eukaryota > Viridiplantae > Streptophyta > Magnoliopsida > Fabales > Fabaceae > Lathyrus > Lathyrus tuberosus. The sequence continues at coordinate 13,913,548 of JALAZF010000122.1, read as the reverse complement.
ACCAGCAACACGAAGATTTTTGCAAAGTTGTGAATCCCAACATTTATCCAAGATCTTCAAGTAAGGTCCCACTTTCAGCTTATTTCTTTTAAACATTTTCTCAATTTCCTCCCTTACTTTATACATAGCTCGGTAGAGATATCCCGTAGCCAGTTTATCTTCACTATCAACATTATGCAACATACGTACGCGTGGTTATGTAACTTTCACTATGTCAGCACATGTGGATCAAAAGCTTGATTCTAAGACTTGTTCCACAAATTGCTTTGCCTTGACATCTTTGGAATAATTTATGGTTACCCATTCTTTGGATGTTACCATGACTCTTAGTGCATATTTATGAGCCATAATCTCTGTAAGACAATGAAATTAGTAGCAAAGCGGGTTGGAGCAGGACAAAGTATTTCTCTTCCATGTGTATTTTGTCTCATCAAATACAATAAAAACAATGATTATATATGTATTTGGTAACTTTTGAAGCATGTGGCACTGCCCCACTTACTTCGTCTAATTTCCCCATGTCATGCAACATTAAATTAATATAGTGTGTTGTACAAGGAGACCAATACAACTTAGGAAACTCTTTTTCCAACAACTTTCCAACAGCAACATAATCCACAGCATTATCTGTAACGATTTGAACAACCACTACTAAAAATAAGACATTTGGTTAAATGATTTTACATCAGATTTTAAAATATATGATGTGAAAACTATTTATCAAAGGATTTTACATCAGATTTCATAACAATATGAAGTGAAAAATATTTAATTTAGAGATTTTACATCAGACATTTATTTCCAATGATGTGAAAAATAATGCGGTGGCAGTTTCGTAAATAATAAGAAATTTTGTTATAAAGGATTTCACACCAGGCCTGGATTTGCATCCGATGTGAAAAGTTCACTAATGAAAAAATAACAAGGTGGCAGTTTCGTAAATAATATGAAATTTTGTTATAAAGCATTTCACATCGGGCCTGGATTTACACCCGATGTGAAAAGTTCACTGATGAAAAAAATAATAAGTGACAGTTTCGTAAATAATATGAAGTTTTATTATAAAGGATTTCACATCGGGTCTGGATTTGCACCCGATGTGAAAAAGTTCACTTAAGAAAGACTTTACATCGGGTCTCTTTACAATCGATGTCAATCCTCCACTAACTAAAACCCTATTCATCTTCCGCGAATATCATTTCGTATTCTTTCAATCCTTCAACTGACCACCACACCTCTCAATCCTAGCCGCGAGTCCTCGTCCTCTCAATCCTTCAACCGCGAGTCCTTCTACGAAATCCTTCTCCATTGCCACACAACCACCACAATCTTTTTTCTTCAATCACTTCTTAAACTTGTTATATCAAAACTCTAGCTACTATTCTCCACTTTTCGAACCGGCCTACGCCGCTACACTGTCAAAACCGGCTTCCCCTCGCCAATGCTTCTCTCCTCTTCGTGAAATCAATCGGATCAGTCTCCGATTGCGGGAACCTCGTCTGGGGAAGACAACTTTGTCCAGAGCTCTGCTCGCAAATGCTTAAGAAAGGTCCTTCACTCCTCCGTCCTTGTACCGCCACTGCATGAGGAAACGATTCCGCTGGGTGAGGTACGTTTAATCCGTTCTGACTTAGTAAACTCAGTCTCAACACTGTACTTGTAACGCCCATATATATATATACACATACCTCAAGCATATATCATACATGAATAATACGTTTGGTACTGAAATATATATGTACAAGTTCCTAGTTAACACATTGTATACATTAAATGCCCTAAATACAAAGATCTAAAGTCTACGGCACAACATATACAAGATGTCCAAAAAGTTCTAAGAACTAGATCAAAACAATGATCTCAAAAATACACGCCATAGCGGAAGCCATGCCATCTCAAAAAGCTACAATCCGTAAGGAAAAGTCAAGCCACTTTGTCCTTACCCTTCGCCGAACCTGCAGAACCTGTGATGTAAACAACAACAGTGGGGTGAGATACATCAAATCTCAGCGAGTTCGCTATCTTATAGTCCTCTCGGCTTTACAAGGTTCTAACAAGCCTAACTTAAGTCAAAAGGGATGAGGGATGACTTTGAGTACACACGCACACTATATGGAAACACGTCATGAGTTCATCAACTCACCATATCACTAATCGGTAACCACACCAAGGCATCCCCTTTTCCCGTCCGTTTCTACGTCTATAAGTCGACCCGAGTCATGGATCCTGGTAACCTACTTGACATACGAATGGATTCGGGTCCTACGGGCCATAAACCGTTATGAACCGTCGCTTCACACGGGCCATAAACCGTCACAAGCATACGCTCCCAGAGCGCCATTCGTACTGCACGCGGGAATCAAACCTGCCAAGTAGTTGTGCACATGTTTCAGAGGAGCTCGAGACCCATGAAACGCACTCATAAGATAACCAGTTACGATTACGTGATCACACTCACAAACGAGATCGTATTCGACAATCCCAAGGCCATGACGCCTTATCACAACCACAAAGGTTAATACACATGTTCCATACTAGTGCTTATTCATTCTATGACAATAGTATCTGACACACGCCTCGGCACCGTATGCACGATCATTGTCATTATGTCATTCCACACTTCCGACATTGTTTACGGTAATATTCCTCACTCTACCTATTTTGTATTCTCACAAGCATACATATTCAAACATGCTTAACAATACGAACATAGGAAATTAGACATCAATCACATAACGAAACACATAATTCAATATATCACAATTTATACAATTTCACGGTTTCCTCCGATTTATTTCATCGGGCATCGAAACCAGTAATTCTCCCTTCCATTATATAGAGGGTACTCATAGTTTCACATTGGTACCAAGAATACGTAAAACGGGCAAACGAGTCAAAAGCTATGAGAGAAACAAAATTACATAACCTGTCATGTTCGCTAGGCAAACGTCCTAGCGAGCCTTCGCTCCAACCTTCGCTAGGCGAAGCTCCTGGCGAATGTACAAACAGAAAAAAAACAGACATAAAGTTCACTTCGCGAGCTCCCTGGCGAACCTTCACCTCGCCCTTCGCTTCGCGAACAACTTAGCGAAGCAAGGCAGAACCAAACAGCCCTGAAAAGGCACCAAGTTCGCTAGGCGAACGTCATTAGCGAACATTCGCTGACCTTCGCTGGCGGGTTCGCTAGGCAAACCCTCGAAAATCCGTTCGCTGAGACTCGCCCCAGGTTCGCTAGGCGAAGCCTGGAAAACCCAACTTCTCTACAGCGCTGTTCTTCATCCCAAATCAATAATTTTTCCAATAAAAACACATCCAAACCTCACTATAACCATCAAAACATAGCATGATCATAACAACAAGCATTTAACAACAATCATATCACATTTCATCCGTTAAATCCATGATTTCGGCATAATCATTCATTTTCTCACAATTTCAACCTAACTCTAAATCACATGGAATTCTACATCTAGAGCATCTATCTATAACCCACCTTGAATAGATGAAGATGGTGAAGATTGAAAGATGATTGATGGAGTTCTTGATGAGTTGTTCTTGAGTTTTTCCTCTTTTTCTCTTCCTTTCCTTCTCTTTTCTTTCTCTCCCAATTCCTTGCTATGTTTCTTCTTATTTCCTTCTAAGTGGAAAAGAGTGGAAAAGAATAATATAGTAAGACATCATCAATTGTAATACTACTAATTGTCCAAAAAGTCTCTAAAGTTCAAAGAATTAAAATATCTCAGAGTTAGATAATATTAATTGGATTTACTCTAAGTTCAACAGTTACTCTAATTATCTCTAAAGATAATTTCTCAGAGCACACTGGGACTCAGTTGATCACCACTAATATTATCCGGAGCAAAATAATTTACGGGGTATTACATCCTCCCCCCCTTAAATAGAAATTCGCCCACAAATTTAAAACAATTACCTGAAAAAGTGAGGATAAGCGTCTCGCATCTCTGATTCTAGTTCCCACGTTGCATCTCCCGGATGCGTCTCATCCCACTGAACTCTAACCAGAGGAATCTCTTTATTCCTTAACACTTTAGTTTCTCTTCCGGTGATACGACTCGGTTGAGGTTCAAATGTTAAATCTGCTTCTATCTCAATAGTATCGGGTAGAATTGGCTGAAGAGGGTCTGGAACAAACTTCCGAAGCTGAGATACATGAAAAACATCGTGCATCTCGGACAGAGAAGGCGGTAAGGCTAATCTGTAAGCTACTTCACCAATTCTCTCCAAGATCTGATACGGTCCCACGTATCTTGGACTTAACTTCCGCGATTTAAATGGTCCTTTCAATCTCAATCTCGGAGTAACCTTCAAAAATACATGATCACCCTCATCAAATTCCAAAGGTCTCCGCCGATTGTCCGCATAGCTCTTTTGGCGATCTTGGGTCTGTTTAACTTTTTCCCGAATCATTCTAATCTTTTCTGTAGTTTCGTGAATAATCTCGGGTCCCAAAATTCTATCTTCGCCAACCTCCGCCCAACACAATGGCGTTCTACACTTCCTCCCATATAATGCCTCATACGGAGCCATACCAATACTTGCGTGATAACTGTTGTTATAAGAGAATTCAATCAATGGCAATAGTTCTATCCAATTTCCGCCACTCTCCAACACACAAGCTCTCAACATATCCTCCATGGTCTGTATTGTCCGTTCCGTCTGACCATCCGTTTGCGGATGATTCGACGTGCTCATACACAACTTCGTCCCCATAGCTTGTTGAAAAGCTCTCCAAAATCTAGAAGTAAACTTTGGATCTCTATCCGAAACAATACTAGAAGGAACACCATGTAATCTCACAATCTCCGAAATGAATAGTCTTGCGAGATGACTCACCTTATAAGTAGTCTTTACGACCAAGAAATGAGCAGATTTCGTCAACCGATCCACAATTACCCAAATCGAATCATAACCACCCTGTGCACGGGGTAATCCCACTGCGAAGTCCATCGAAATACTATCCCATTTCCACACCAGAATCTCTAAAGGTTGCAACAAGCCACCCGACCTTTGGTGTTCAATCTTCACTTGTTGGCATACCGCACATTCCGGCACGTACACCGCAACATCCCTTTTCATCCCGAACCACCAATAGTCCCTCTTTAAATCTTGATACATTTTCGAAGAGCCAGGATGAATAGTAAAAGTACTCTTATGTGCTTCTTCCAAAATCCTTCTTTTCAACATCGCATCATCCGGAACACAAATCCTTTGGTTAAACACGATGATTCCGTCGGTGGTTCATACAAAACCCGGTTGAGTCAACATCTCTTGTAACCTCTCATCCAACTCTTGTCCTTGTCAGATTTCCTCCCTAAGAGTAGAAGTGACATTCAAATTCCCCATCACCACACAACCTGGAGTCCAATTAAACTGAAGATTTAGATCTCTAAACCTTTCCATTAAGGCATACTCTAACATCATCAATTCGGCGCTATGCAACACTTTCTTACTCAGTGCATCCGCCACTTTATTTGCTCTACCCGGATGGTATTTTAGTTCCATGTCATAATCTTTCAAATATTCCATCCACCTCCTTTGACGCATGTTCAACTCCTTTTGATCAAAGAGGTACTTTAAGCTCTCGTGGTCACTAAACATCTCGAAACGTACACCATACAAATAGTGACGCCACACCTTCAAGGTAAATACAACTGCCGCCAATTCTAAATCATGTGTCGGATAATTCTCTTCATGGACTTTCAACTGTCGAGAAGCATAAGCCACCACATGTCCATCTTGCATTAACACACCTCCTAATCCCTTCTTCGATGCATCACAGTATACCTCGTACGACTTACTAGGATCAGGAATAATCAAAACAGGAGCGGTAGTCAACCTTTTCTTCAAACTCATAAAACTTCTCTCACAAGCCGAATTCCATTCATACGAACAATCCTTCCGAGTGAGTCTCGTCATCGGTAAAGCCAGTTGGGAAAAGCCTTTAATGAATCTTCTATAATAACCTGCTAACCCCAAGAAACTTCTAACTTCTGCCACGTCCTTCGGTCTCTCCCAATTAATCACCGCCTCCACTTTTGATGGATCCACCGCCACACCTCCTTGAGATATGACGTGACCAAGAAAATTTACTTCCGACATCCAGAACTCACACTTACTTAACTTAGCAAAAAGTTGCCTCTCTTGTAAGATGGATAAAACGATTCTTAGGTGTTCTCCGTGCTCTTGAGGATCACGAGAATAGATAAGAATGTCATCAATGAATATCACCACAAATTGGTCCAAGTAAGGTTGAAATATCCGGTTCATGTAATCCATGAAAACTGCTGGAGCATTAGTCACACCGAAAGGATCACAAGGAATTCATAATGACCATAACGAGTCCTAAACGCAGTTTTCGGTACATCCGAACTCTTCACCCGAATCTGATGATAACCCGACCGTAAATCAATCTTCGAGAACACACAGGCTCCTTTCAATTAATCTAACAGATCGTCTATCCTTGGCAATGGGTATTTGTTCTTGATGGTGACCTTATTCAATTGACGGTAATCAATACACAACCGCATTCCACCATCCTTCTTCTTTACCAACAACACTGGAGCTCCCCAAGGAGAAACACTTGGTCTCACAAAATGCTTAGCCATCAATTCTTCCAATTGATCCTTTAATTCTCTTAATTCGAGGGGTGCCATCCGATATGGAGAAACGGATATTGAAGTTGTTCCCGGTATCAGGTCAATAGAGAACTCCACTTCCCTCTCCGGAGGAAGAGAAGTGATATCCTCGGGAAAGACTTCCGAAAACTCGCAGACGACTGGAATACTCAAAACCTGAAGGTTAGCATTCTCTTCCTTAGTGAGAACCATAAGAACAGACTTTTCATTCTCAAACAAGAAATTAATCATTCCCACCGTACCTTCTAGAATAGTAGTCAACACATCCTTCGGAGTAGCCTCTTTAGACGGAATAATAATTAACTTCTCTTCACAACCGATAAAAACCGAATTAGCAGAAAGCCAATCCATTCCCAGAACAACATCCACTTTCTTAAGCGGTAGACAAATAAGATCAATCTGGAAAACTCTTTCATTCACCGATAAGACACAATTTTCACATACTAACGGCGTTTCAACAATCTCATCCATGGCAGTAGTAAGCACCATGGGTGGAGACAATGAAGTAGTTTGCAACCCCATTCGCTTCGTACATTGCACCGATATAAAGGAATGTGTTGCTCCACAATCAAATAACACAAAACAAGGATGTCCATTTATGAAACACGTACCAGTAGTCAAGGAAGTATCACCCTTTGCTTTCCTTGCATCCAATGTGTAAACTCGCCCGGTATTCCTCTTTTGAGGACAGTCTCTCGCCAAATGGCCCATTTTCTGACACTGATAACACTTCACACCTTCGATACCACACCTACCTTGATGATTCCTACCACAATGACGACATACAGGAGGTGTACTAGTCCTGGAACTCTGAACTTGCTTCCCTTTGAAAGATTGTTGCCTGGGTCTAAATTGTTGATTCGATCTCCCTCGATCACTTTGATTCGACCTACTCAATTCTCCTTCCGCTTGTACCTTCTTCAAACTATGTTCCGCCACATAACACTGTCGTAACAATTAAGCATAGTTAGTAAATTCCCTCTGAGACACACTATGTGAAATTTCGGCCCTTAAACTAAACAGAAACTGATCGATCTTCCACCTCTCATCTGGAGCATACATGGCCTGCCTAGAGTAAGCAGCCATAGTCTTAAATTTCTCCGCATAAGAAGCCACAGACAGATTGCCTTGTCTCAACTGCTGAAACTCAAATTCTTTCTGAGACCTTAAGGAACTTGGAAAATACTTCTCCATAAAATTTATCTTAAACTGCTCTCATACCTTCGGTACCTCTTAAATTGTCATTAAGGCTGAAGCACTTTCCCACCATCTCATGGCAGGACCCTTTAACAAATGAGAAGCGAAAACAACCTTATTTTCTTCACTACACTGAACGATCAAGAAAATCCACTCCATACCGGATATCCATTCATGCGCCTTTACCGGATCTAATCCTCCCTGAAACTCCGGAGGATTCATGCGAATGAAATCCCTAAAGGTTCCCCCTGCAGCTTCAGGAACAACCACTGGAGGATGCACGCCACCAGCCATTTGCTGTACCATTTGTTGCACAAACTGATTCTGCTGTTGCTGCATCTGTTGTATGAATTGATACAGAGGGGCATTCCCTTCGTCCCCTGGCGGATTTGTCCCTGCAGGAGTAGTTCTCGGTCTACCACGGTTGTTTCTGCGCCGGTCAGCCATGTTCCTAAATGTCATACAGATAGGATTAAGTTGATCAGGCTCAATACCATAAATATAACACATAAGACCAATGGCGACACAACACATATGAAACGGAAAGAAACACTTATACTATTTCATGGCTAGGTCGAGGATACGACCTGCTCTGATACCAACTGTAACGCCCATATATATATACATACCTCAAGCATATATCATACATGAATAATACGTTTGGTACTGAAATATATATGTACAAGTTCCTAGTTAACACATTGTATACATTAAATGCCCTAAATACAAAGTTCTAAAGTCTACAACACAACATATACAAGATGTCCAAAAAGTACTAAGAACTAGATCAAAACAATGATCTCAAAAATACACGCCATAGCGGAAGCCATGCCATCTCATAAAGCTACGATCCGTAAGGAAAAGTCAAGCCACTTTGTCCTTACCCTTCGCCGAACTTGCAGAACCTGTGATGTAAACAACAACAGTGGGGTGAGATACATCAAATCTCAGTGAGTTCGCTATCTTATAGTCCTCTCGGCTTTACAAGGTTCTAACAAGCCTAACTCAAGTCAAAAGGGATGGGGGATGACTTTGAGTACACACGCACACTATATGGAAACACGTCATGAGTTCATCAACTCACCATATCACTAAACGGTAACCACACCAAGGCATCCCCTTTTCCCGTCCGCTTCTACGTCTAGAAGTCGACCCGAGTCATGGATCCTGGTAACCTACTTGACATACGAATGGATTCGGGTCCTACGGGCCATAAACCGTTATGAACCGTCACTTCACACGAGCCATAAACCGTCACAAGCATACGCTCCCAGAGCGCCATTCGTACTGCACGCGGGAATCAAACCTGCCAAGTAGTTGTGCACATGTTTCAGAGGAGCTCGAGACCCATGAAATGCACTCATAAGATAACCGGTTACGATTACGTGATCACACTCACAAGCGGGATCATATTCGACGATCCCAAGGCCATGACGCCTTATCACAACCACAAAGGTTAATACACATGTTCCATACTAGTGCTTATTCATTCTATGACAATAGTATCTGACACACGCCTCGGCACCGTATACACGATCGTTGTCATTATGTCATTCCACACTTCCGACATTGTTTACGGTAATATTCCTCACTTTACCTATTTTGTATTCTCACAAGCATACATATTCAAACATGCTTAACAATACGAACATAGGAAATTAGTCATCAATCACATAACGAAACACATAATTCAATATATCACAATTTATACAATTTCACGGTTTCCTCCGATTTATTTCATCGGGCATCAAAACCAGTAATTCTCCCTTCCATTATATAGAGGGTACTCATAGTTTCACATTGGTACCAAGAATACGCAAAACGGGCAAACGAGTCAAAAGCTATGAGAGAAACAAAATTACATAACCTGTCATGTTCGCTAGGCGAACGTCCTAGCGAGCCTTCGCTCCAGCCTTCGCTAGGTGAAGCTCCTGGCGAATATACAAACAGAACAAAAATAGACATAAAGTTCGCTTCACGAGCTCCCTGGCGAACCTTCGCCTCGCCCTTCGCTTCGCGAACAACTTAGCGAAGCAAGGCAGAACCAAACAGTCCTGAAAAGGCACCAAGTTCTCTAGGCGAACGTCATTAGCGAACATTCGCTGACCTTCGCTGGCGGGTTCGCTAGGCAAACCCTCGAAAATCCGTTCACTGAGACTCGCCCCAGGTTCGCTAGGCGAAGCCTGGAAAACCCAACTTCTCTACAACGCTGTTCTTCATCCCAAATCAATAATTTTTCCAATAAAAACACATCCAAACCTCACTATAACCATCAAAACATAGCATGATCATAACAACAAGCATTTAACAACAATCATATCGCATTTCATCCGTTAAATCCATGATTTCGGCATAATCATTCATTTTCTCACAATTTCAACCTAACTCTAAATCACATGGAATTCTACATCTAGAGCATCTATCTATAACCCACCTTGAATAGATGAAGATGGTGAAGATTGAAAGATGATTGATGAAGTTCTTGATGAGTTGTTCTTGAGTTTTTCCTCTTTTTCTCTTCCTTTCCTTCTCTTTTCTTTCTCTCCCAATTCCTTGCTATCTTTCTTCTTATTTCCTTCTAAGTGGAAAAGAGTGGAAAAGAATAATATAGTAAGACATCATCAATTGTAATACTACTAATTGTCCAAAAAGTCTCTAAAGTTCAAACAATTAAAATATCTCAGAGTCAGATAATATTAATTGGATTTACTCTAAGTTCAACAGTTACTCTAATTATCTCTAAAGATAATTTCTCAGAGCACACTGGGACTCAGTTGATCACCACTAATATTATCCGGAGCAAAATAATTTACGGGGTATTACAGTACTCACTAATGTCATCTTCTGTGCTTTTTGCTTACAGTGAAGAGAAGGTAGCTCCTGTTGGATTCTTCAGCCGGTATCCAGCTCTCACTACCGGTTTTTCTTCTTCACTTGGTACATCACACAACAACAACTTACGACATCGTTCTATGTTGTGTTCTTTTCTGTGTACTCGATCGTGTGCGTGTGTGGTTGTGATCCTTCACTTTGAGTATTGAAATTACGTCTATGCCCTTTTGATGCAGGTACTTATTGAATGTGATTTTCAACATCCTCAACAAGAAGATCTATAACTGTTTCTTCTATTCTCTTCAATGGTAGAATCAATGTCAAAGATTCTTTAGAACCAAGTGTTAACAAGATGTGGCTTTGAGGTACATTTACTTATTAATAATCACTCTCTCAAAATTATTATTATTATTATTATTATTATTATTATTATTATTATTATTATTATTATTATTATTATTATTTTTGTTGAAGGAGTGTTGTGGTGTTTAAATTTAGTGTTTCAAATGATTCTTAACATTTGTGTTTGTGTTGGTTTAGACAATTGTTGTACTAGATATGTTTGATAATATTTTGTTTTATGTTTGATTTTTTTGTTTGTGTTCTTTAAGGTTTGTATCACTTAGAATTCAGTTTCCTAATATTGCGACTGAGTTTATGGTGTTCTTGTTTTGAATCAGTTCAACTATTCAAGAGATATTTTTCGTTTCATTGATATATTTCATTGATAATGATATGTGTGATTTTGAAATGCAATAACTCTTCATAAAAAATTTCGAAAGTCGCAATCTTGTGAAAGTGATTTAGCAGATATGCTTAAAACTGACATGAATTGATAAGTCACTTTTATGATTGTTTATCAGAAATGGGAACCATGGTTCAGAATTTGCCGGGATATTACTCGATGATGAGAGATCTTAATGAGGAATCCAGTAGCTGTGGTTGGCCGTTATTTTACAGAGATAAAACACCAATAAACGGAAAGTGTTATGAAACTTATCTTTCAAGTGTCGCCACCGATGCATGTTCTGTGGATGATAAGGATGTTGTGAAGCGGATGATGCTTGAACACGAGGCGGTATTTAAGAATCAGGTTTGTTGCTTATAGTATAGTTTCTAGCTTTCATTTTATCTTTTGTTGTAGAAAAAGCTTATGCATAATAAGCACTTTTATTGTCAAGCAGGTTTATGAACTCCATCACTTATACATAATACAAAGAGATTTGATGAATGATTTCGATAGGAAAGAGTTACACAGAAATCAGATACCTGCCGAGGCTTCGTTTTCTCAAGTAACAACCGAGGATGTAAGAAAATGGCATGTTTCTGGCTTTTCTGTGGGAAATTCTGCTTATGCTAAACCATTTGTTTCAGGTGCTACAGGTGTTCATTCTCCTTTAGGTTCTATTCAAGGAATAATCAACCAAGCTTGTCCATTTCAATCCCCAGATGTTGGTGTGACCGAGTCCACCAGACCGTCAAAGGTGAGAAGAAAAACGTTTGACCTTTCGCTCCCTGCTGATGAAAACGTCGATTCTGACGAAAGCGATGAAAAGCTCAGCGATGAAAAGACAAGTGATTCGATGTTATTTCTTGCTGATAAAAGTTGTAAACTTGGAAAGGAGAATGATGGTGGGAAGGCTTGTTGTTGAGACACTTCAAGAAATCCAGCTCTGGTGGATGAAACATATGATTCTCCTTATGTTCGTGTTCTGAGTAATTCAGTTGCCGCAACTGAATGCTTGGGTCTCACTGCCAGTGCCAAACAGAAGACACATTTTTTTGGTTCATCTAGGGAACATTTACTAAACTCGAGTCGTGGAACTCACAGTTGGGCTCGAACCACAACATGACTCTGTACCTATTTTCTTCAAAAGAGAGGGTAATGTTTCTTAGACAGAAACAACTGAATCATTGTCTCCGAAAAACCCAGTTTTACTAGAACAGACGATGTTAAACCAATAGATTTATCTGGTGATGATGAGAGTGATAATATATTGATTTTGGGCTGGCAAAAGACAGAGATGGAGGTTGCTACCTGAGGTGTGTATTTCTTTTATTCTTTTTATTTAATAATATTGTTAACAAACCAGAGTTTCTTCTGCTGAAAGTGATAGAGGTTGTTCATGAGGGACTGAAACATTTATGGTTGCCTATTTGTGTATTCAGCATTTTGGATACCCTAGATATCTTAATCTTACATTTATTAGCTTTTGGCACTTCCTGGTATGATTGAACATTCATTATACAGTTTTTGCTCTAAGTTTTATAGCTTTTGGCACTTCCAGGTATGATGATACAAATCCTGAAGCAGAAAAGAATGAGTATATTGATCATATTGAATAAATTGTCTAGTGGATGGGCTGGAAACCATTCAAGGTATGTTTGTTTGCACCTGTTTTGTTGTTCCAACCTAGTTTTTTTAGATGTTTAACAACTCCATATTTGTGCATGTTACTTACACAAGTGATTACTTTTAAGAATTGTATGAATTAGCTGTGGAGCTCACAAGAAAGGGTTGTGCTTATGTTGATCCTCAGGTTGGTTGTAGACACCTGATGAAATAAAGAAGTATAGGGAGAAGAAATTGAACAGTCCCTGGAGAGACCGACCAGTTTAAGAATCGTTGAAACTTTTTGAAGATATGAGAAATGGTCTTATCGAAGAAGGAAAAGCCACGCTTTGAATGAAGCAAGATGTAACGCCCCAGTTTTGTCTTATTTATTTAATTGAGTTGATTTAATTATTTTTGTTTTATATTATTTTATTCTTGACTTTTATTTGACAATATATTATTTTTCATCGCTGTTTATGTTTTATCTCGTTTGGAGAACGCTTGCGAGATATTTGAGTTGAGGGGTAAAATAGTCTTTTTAGGGGTTTAGATATTTTATATAAATAGGGATTAGAGAGAAATAGAGGGAAAGGAAAAAGAAGAGAAAGAAAAGGAGAAGAAAGAAAGAGAGAAGAGGAGAAAGAGAGAAAATCGCGGGAACTCCGTTTCAAGCGCGAATAATCGGGTAAGGGTGAGAAGTTTCAATTATATCTTGCTTGTGTATGTATATGTGTTGTTTGTTGTAATTGTTTTGGTTGTTTCGCGACTTTTCTTATCGATTGAAATTAGGAGCAATTGATAGAAATCGATGTTTTCACGGATGAAATTCGATATAAACTGCGTAGAATACTTGTGGTTAGGTTTGGATCATGTTTTGGTTGTTATAGCATGAATTGGAAGTGTTTGGGGTGGGAGAATGATGAATTTGGACCCAACATGACCTATATCAGCGCTGATGCGAATCCCAGAATTCGCAGGTTCGCATTGCGAACGACAACGAAGAGGAAAGCGAAGGCTCGCCAGAGCTTCACAGTGCGAATAGGGAGGCGAATGTTCGCCAGCAGTTCGCAAAGCAAACTATGTGCTCTTTTTGCTTCTGCCACGGTTCGCTGGAGCTTCGCACGGCGAATGAGGAAAGCGAATGCTCGCTAGGAGCTTCGCATTGCGAACATGGCAGATTGTTCCATTTTGTTTCCCTCATAACTTTTGATCCGTAACTCGGTTTGAAGCGAGGTCGGATGCGTTGGAAAGCTTATGAGCTGTTCTTTATTATGTCGGGGGTTTGGAAATGTGTCGTTTGGTCGACTTTTACCGTCGTAACTGTGTGTATTTGATGTGTTATCATGCAATATGCTTTTGATATACATCGTATAACTTGTGTGCTGATATGTGATATGAATGCATGTGATTGAATGATGTGATGATGGTTTGTGGCCTTATGGAAAGTAAATGCATTGTTTTGGGTTAAACTTCGATGCATGATTAATGATGTTATTGTGTGGTAAAATACATTGTTAGATTGAATATCAATGTATGTTGTTATGATGTGTTGTGGGTAGCCTTTGTGGTGTGAATCCCTTGTGGAAGTAATTGGGATTGCATGATTGTTGTGGTTTGTGATGAAATGCATTGTTTGAAGTGTTTTCAATGCATGAATAATGATGATGCCATAATTCATATTGTTGAATTGTGGTGATGCATTTGATTGTCATGAGTTCTTGTGTGTCAAGCATCATGATATGCATCTTGTGATGTCGTGTGCCCTAGTGGGTGTGAGCGACGAAACGATTCCAGAGGGAATCCGCTATAACATCGTGCTCCTTATATAAAGAGGACTGAAAGTGATGATTATAGACGATCATGCGCCTTATACAAAGAGGACCGAAAGCGATCGGATCGTGCGCCTTATACAAAGAGGACTGAAAGCGATCCATAAACGCCGTGTACCTTATACAAAGAGGACCAAAAGTGACGGGGAACATCGTTTGCCCGACGGGGAGTTACACTAAGTAACAAGCGATGGTTCCAATAGTTCCTGAGTGAACTAGTGATGAGATTGATGGATGGTACCGCATATGCATTGCATAGAGTCGTTGTGTCGGTCTCTGTGCATTTGCATAAATCATGAATGGATTGATTATGTGTGAGAATTGTGAATGGATTGATTATGTGTGAGAATTGTGAATGGATGCATTATGTGTGGGGAATTGTGAATTGATGTGCATATGTGATAAATGCATCGTTTATGGGTGATATGTTTTATGTATAGACATATGTTATGTTTTGGGGGAACGTTGTACATTACCATGATTGTATTAATTGTCTATAATATGCTATGTATGAATATATGTGATGTGGTGGTGTGTTTCCATATGTCATAACTTTGGTGTGCATTATGTGTGAATAGGTTATTATGTCGGTATAATTGATACGTGTTATATGTGTTAGTATGTGATTGTATGGGTGAATTTATTTATACATGTGATTGAATATGTTTTTGCATATTATTATGCAATCTTGATTTAGTTGTTATTTCCCACCCTTCTGCTGTTGTTTGTTGCTCTATGAGGCAATTGAAGATTTGTAGTCTTGGAGGCTTTTGGGAAGATTAGCCCTCCGTTCTTTTGTCGGTCTTGGTGTCTGCTCTGATACGTAGCACGGGAGTCGGGGAACGATTATGTTATATATGTATACCTTTGTTAGATTTATTTTGTATTACCTTTGTATGTATATTTTGATGTTATAAAACAATTTATTTTGTAAAACAAGTCAGTTATGGATCTTTCCGCTTTATTCCATAATTGAACTTTAATTTTATATGGAAAAAGTTTTCCTTTGATGTTATCCCAGTTTGTGTTATGTATCAAATAATTGAGCAGGGTTGGTGTTTTCTTTCTTTAAATGTGGCATCCTTGATTCTGTCGGAAAAATAATTTTTTAGTTACTCTGATTTATTTATGTATTATTTATTCGCAATGGGAATTGGGGTGTTACACAAGACATGCAGAGTGATAATTACAATCTGTATGACCTTATTGCATACCGAATTAAGGTAAAACGACACCTATATATGTTTGATTTCACAAAATTCCAATGAGATGGTTGTATCTTATGGTGTGAATCCTTTCTGCCTTTAGTTTACTCCACACCCTCATGCTGGAGACATATGGTGTATCTACCCAAGTTATGATTATGCTCACTGCATTGTGGATTCACTTGAGAATGTCACACATTCAGTAAGTTCCATCCACTAACTTTTGTGCAGTTTTATTACTCTGTATTATGTTGCTTCCTGTAGCAGATTCTTACAATCATCAAGTACTAAAGAAGTTGTTGATGAAGTTTCCAAGGTAATCAATCACCATCTCTTCTTACTAATAATACGAGTTTGTTTGGGAGAGCTTATGAAAACAACTTGATGTGTTTAGGTGTCCTTGAAATTCATATACTTGGGAACTAGGACTTTTGTCGCGTCTTTCTCGCGTAAGTACATTGGTTTATCTATCAGTTCTTACAATCTAGAAGAATTAGTTTAGATCATTATGACAAAAAAGAAACACTTTTTGATATGTATCTCAGAATTGACTTGCTGGATGATCACTGGTGAGAGACATGCTGCAAGAATCAAAGGCTTATACCTACAAACTATTTTGAGACAAGATGTGAGTTTCTTTGATAAGGAAAGGTTGCAGACTGTGATGCTAGAGATTTTACTGATCAAAAAATGGATGAGTTCTTGGTCTCTGATTTCGTTGGACTTTGCTTTAAAGTTAAGGGTTCAGCAGTTCTGTGCAGTAATCAAAATGGTGTGAGTAATGGTGACTCTACTTCTGTACTGTATTTGAAGGATTGGCATTTTGTGAAGGTATCCTTTTTGGCTTTTAATCATTTTATCATTGATTTTTATAGATTTGTAGTGGCTATTATATGTTTTCTAAGTTTAGGGATGGGTTGTTTGTTAGAAGTTGTATCAAACTTACTACCAGTGATGAGGTTTTATCTTGTCTCCTTTTCAAAGATGTCATCATTCATATCATCAAGCTTGATGATGCATGAACTTGAGAAGCAGGAGTGGTAATGCATTATGGATTACAAAATCCATTTATCTTTCCCATTCACGTTTGGTACTTGACCAATTCTATAATGCAAATGAATTTGTATTGAAAGTGTTGATTTGCTTGACTTCAATTATGTACATAGAATTTGAGTGTTTGTTTGTCTATTTGTTACTAAGCAAGCTCCCCATGTAATCAAGAGCTAATACAATTTCATAATTTACTTCAAAGTTTGCCCCTGTCAACCTAGATAAGCCTCTTGTTGCATTAGAGTTATCATATGTTATATTATTGTTTATACATACTACAGATGATGATTTACTAAGTAATTTCTTTTTCTAACTATTGCAGGAGTATCCTGATTATGCAACATACATCACTCCAATGTTCTTTTGTGATGACTGGCTCAACTTGTATCTCGATAACTACAGAATGAATACTTATTCTGACAGAGACCAACAAAATAAGGAAATATGTGAAGCTCCAAATATAATCCGACCAAAAGATGCAATATGATTTTTTAATTTTAAATTATATCAACCTCCAAATATAATGTGCAGTTTTGGGCAGTACACAATATTGTCAATATATTGTTTGTTAAAGCCGATGGAGTTTTGTTGGTATAAGTGTGTCGTGTATAATTCAAGTGATGTAAGAAATTTGGATTGGTGTTTGAATAGTAATTTATACACGTCAATATTCTACAACATATTGGCTCTAGTATTTTTCTCTTGTATTGCAAATCTGTTTGTTGATCTAAAGCTGGATTATGTTGGTGATCAGTTAAAATTAGGTACCAAAAAAATTACAGGGATTCCACCTCGATTCTGCTAAAAAATAGTCTAATTTTTTAAGAAATATAGCATACATATTACATCGGATGCGCCTTACAACCGATGTAAAATCCTATATTTTACATCGGGCCAGAAAGGCAACCGATGTAAAAACCTATATTTTACATCGGGCCAAAAAGGCAACCGATGTTAAATGTGCATTTATTTTAAAAAAACAAATAAAGTTAAACCCATATTTCACATCAGCCGTAACAGTCAACCGATGTAGTAGGTGTATTTTTCACATCGGGCTATTGCCCGATGTAAAATGTCTTTGATTTACTACATCGCTTGGCTTTACATCGGACCTAGACCCGATGTAAAATGTGTTTTTCGCCCGATGTAAAAAGTCTTTCCTGCACTAGTGAACATTTTCAGGACCAACATATAACACTACTTCTTTGAAATGCTTAAAAAATGTGTATGTAGTTTTATAAGCATCAGAGGCATTAGCTGACTTTATGAAAACGGTTCCTTTGGAAAAATAAACTAAAAAGTTGATAAGAGTTCTCCTGCAAAGATCACTCCATTCATCTGCCATAAGCGTACAACCTGTATTATTCCAAATAGAACGATATTTCTCTATCTGTATCTTTACATCATCAACCCACTTATTTAACAAATTACCACGAAGGTCATATATAGTAGGTACTTTATATCCAACTCCCATGCAACAAAGAGCATCAACTGGAGGTTGAAAATAAGCGGAATTTGCAGCATTGAAAGGAATATATGCATCAATAAACCACTTTGCAATAGTAAGATCACACTTTTCTACTACTTATTTACTTTGAATCACACATTTTAAAGTAGGTTGAGCTCCTGGAGTTGTTCTGGGTAAAAAATAAGTACCAATGCGAGCATCATTCTTTTTAGATGTACCGATTCATGGGTTTGTTTGTACTTGCAATTTAACCCTTCTGCATTAAATGACTCACTTTCAGCCACATCTAAAGTTTTTCTTTTCTTGCTTCGCTCATGAAATTTTGTTTCACCTGAAAATGAATTTATGCAGACACGTCCTTGCAAATTTCAACATGCCCTACTACTCTATCCAAGTGTTGCTTTACCCTATAAATTTTACCTCTACCAAAAAATTTGTTACAGTAGATACAAACAAGAGATTTCCTAACAATTTTACAATGTTCCCAAGCTATATCAGTCTTTCCCCTCACATTCTTTTGAACTAAACTGTTAGCTGAAGAGGCTTCTTGTGATGGTGGTTGTGATGATGGTGTTTCAGAAGATGCCATTTTCTAGATCCTAAAATCCTGTAAATCAGTTCAATCAATTATAAATTTGAGTCAAATAATTGATTTAAAATTTAAACTAAGTAGAATAGATAATATGCTTACAAAAACCAATGTCTTGAATTGATAGGTTGCCAAATTCTAATACATGTAATTGTTTTAAATCATATCACATTTAATCAGAGTATCAATAAGAACAACATCTTACCCCAAAGTATCAATAAAACCAAGGTGCGTTCTAAAAAGGAGAAGATATTTCATTCAAGTTTTTCATCTTCATAATATTTCAAAGAATATAATTGAACTGCTGAAGTTTATAAAGAAAAAAAGGTCGGGAATACAAAAATTTTGGTACCTCATTAATATACTTAGAGTAGTTATCTTCCACAGGGTACTTTTCACTAGCATAAAACAACATGTGCTTAGTTAACAAAAAACACAAATGATTTCAACCATAAAACAAAACTGAAATAAATAAATATGCAACACCCCACTCTAATGAAATATATCTTAAGCTATAAAAATAGTGAAGTCCAACTACTAAAACGTCACTTTTATTTTTTTGTTCTATACTAAATTATACAAAGGTTTGGATCCTAAAAGTATCAACATGATGACAAGTGCCTCAATAAATAGCTCATTTTATTAAAGTCCATATCAAACATCTATTGTTTATTTCTTATTAGCACATGGATTTTAGAGCAGGTTTCACTTTACAATTCACATTATCACTAATCTTTTATTCCTACAAGTTAACCAAAATATAAATCACCATTCCTACAAGTTTAGCAACAAAACATAATAAAATCATAACCACAAAACTGAGCAATAAACAATAAAAGTAGTCTATTCATAAAGGCAGTATATCTTACTAAGCTTTGACAATCACATTTCAGAGATTAACCAAAAACTCACACATCATAGCACAGTAAAGCATAAATGAAAGGAAGATATGAATGAAGATAAAAATCTAGAGGAAATCGTGAGAGAAAAAAGGGAAAAGAAAACAAAACCTGCGTGGAGGATCAACGGTCGGAGAATAAGAGCGTGGTGGATGAGCGGCGTTTGGAAATGCTTGTGCTATTTTTGATTTTTTCGGCGACCGGAAATGGGCGATAAAGAGGAAACGTTTTTCGTTTTGAAGGGACTGAAGCGAACTCACAAAGAAAAATCTATCATTTTTTTTAATTTTTTTTTAATTTTTTAAATAATTAAAACGACACCGTTTTTATTTTAAAAAAGTACTTAAACCGTCGATTTTCTGAAACCGCTAGTTTTCTGGTTTTAACTGATTTACACCAGTTTTGACCGGTTCCCATTGGTTCAATAACGTAACCGATCCAATAATTGAACCAGACCGATTACCTCTCTAGTTCCCGGTTCAACCGGTCCTGTTTTTAAAACATTGGTTATTGGTTCCCGATTTTAAATGAAACCTGATTTCAATTCATAAACTAACATATGATTTAAATTATTATGTGATTTATGATCAAAATTCTTGCACAATACAGGACCAAGCCTCAAAGAGGAAGATTGGATCAGGTGACCTGCATGAAGGGGTTTATGTGTTCACAAAGAAACATCAACAAGGCTTCACGGGTGCAGCTAAGAAGGGCATGGCAACCTTATGGAATATTAGAATGGGACATTCCTCAAATCAAGTCCTTTAGCATATTTCACATTTATTCAAGTGCAATTTTAATAGAGCAAACTGTTGTGATGTATGTCACAAGGCAAAATAATGTAGAAACCCTTTCTCTTTAACTATTAATAAAGATGAAACACCTTTTGAATTGATTCATTGTGACTTATGGGGGGAAATACTATACTTCCACAAACAATGAATCACATTATTCTCATCCATGAAAATTCTTGTGTTGCCACACCTCAACATAATGAACGTGTGAAACACAAACATAGACAAATTTTGAACATAACACGAGCCTTGCATTTTCAAGCGAATTTTCCTTTGCATTTTTGGGGAATATTGTGTGTTGACAGTAGCGTATCTAACCAATAGAACCCCATATAGTGGCAAATAAGGGAATCGCTTCATACGAGTCACTTTTTAAGAGAGCACCAAACTATGAGCACTTGAGAACTTTTGAATGCTTGTGCTACAAGAAAAATGAGTCAAAGGGAATAAATAAATTTGATCCTAGAGATGAAAGGTGTATTTTTATTGGTTATCCACAAGGAAAAAAGGATGGAAATTTTACAATCTAAAGACTCGTAAATGCTGCATATCGAGAGATATAATGTTTTATGAGCATATCTTTCCTTACCATGTGCCGGACAATAATGGGTCTACTAATTTTAGAAATAACTCATCAAGTGATAACCTCAATGACGAGTATTCACTCTATATTGATGCAGAATTGGAAGTACCAAGCCTTGGGGAAATTCCTCATATTGACCAAACATCAGGTCCTATAGAAAGTTTACCCATTAAATATCCTGAATACACAAGTCAAATTGAGAGTGAGCCTATAGAGCAAGAACATGTATCCATAAATGACGTGAATGAGGAATTCACCAATGATTCTAAAAAATAATCATCAAGTGAAAGTGAAGGAGAAGTCTCAAATGAAGGGGAACCTTAGAACATGCCACGAATAAGACGACCTCCAAATTATCTAAAAGCCTATGATTGTGGCAAATTAAACATAAATCCCAAGTGCATGGAATTAGTTCCAGAGTCCTCTTCAGGTATAACATATCCCATCTTAAAATTTTTAAAATATGATAAGTTTTCACAAAAACTTAGAGCTTACCTTGCAGCGATCACTAATGGCGAAAAACCTCAATCTTATACCTAAGCAGTCAAGCACACAATTTGGAGGGAGGCCATAGCTTAAGAAATCAAGGCTCTAGAAGAAAATGAGACATGGGAACTAACTCATTTACTGCAAGGAAGAAAATTAATAGGATGTAGATGGGTGTACAAAATTAAACATAAAGCTACAGATGAGGTTGAAAAGTACAAGGCTAGATTAGTTGCTAAAGGTTACACACAAATAAAAGGTGAGGAATTCAATGAAACTTTTGCTCCAATGGACAAAATGACCACGATCAGATGCTTGTTAACAGTTGCAGTGGCGAAAGGATGGAAATTACAACAAATGGATGTTAGCAATGCCTTCTTGCATGGAGAATTGACAGAAGAAGTATATATGAGTCTTCCACAAGGATATAAAGTTCCAAACAAAGATTTGGTATGCATATTAAAGAAGTCATTGTATGGCCTGAAACAAGCATCTAGAAATTGGTATAACAAGCTGTCTTAATCTTTGATAAAATATGGTTTCCAAGACAACCAATATGATCATAATCTATTTAATTATTTACATGGATTAATTTTTCTTGTTGTTTTTATCTATGTTGAAGACTTGATCATTGCTAGTAATGATCTTAAGGCCTGTGATCAGTTCAAGCAATATCTTAGTCAATTTTTCACATGAAGGATCTTAGTCCGCTTAAATAATTCCTAGGCTTAGAACTAGAAAGAGGGTCAGAAGGGATATTCCTTTGTCAAATAAAATACACCTAAGACATTCTACAAGAATGTGGAATGCTTGGGTGTAAGCCTTCTTTGTTTATAATGGAACACAATCACAAACTTGCTTTAGTTAAGGGGCCTCCACTCTTAGAACCGTCAAGGTATAGGAGATTAGTTGGACGCCTGATTTACTTAACTATCACTAGGCTTGAATTAACCTACTCAGTTCATATTCTAAGTCAATTCATGCAAACTCCACTCTAAGACCATTGGGATGCTGCTATGCAAGTCTTACGATATCTCAAATATTCTCTTGGTCAAGGTATCATTTTTCCACAACATAATGATCTACAATTATTTGGTTACTATAACTCATATTAGGCATCATGTACAATTACCAAAAAGTCTGTCTCAGGTTATCTAATGAAACTTGGCAATGCTCTAATATCATGGAAAACAAAGAAACAAGCCACAACCTCTCGATCCTCAAGTGAGGTTGAATATCGTGTAATGACACATGCCACAAGTGAAATACTATGGCTACGTAATTTGTTAGAGACTCTACAAGTTCCATGCATCAAACTCCCACTTCTGCACTGTGACAATCAAGCAATACTTCATTTAGTTGCAAACCCGGTCTTCCATGAATGAACAAAGCAAATTGAGATTGACTGTTATTTTATCAGGGAACACATACAGTCAAGTGACATAAGCACAACTTACCTGCCCACCAAACAACAAAATACTGACATATTTACTAAATCCTTAGGCGTGAAAGTTTTTCAATACCTCATGTTCAAGTTGGATGTTCATAATCCTCACCTCCAACTTGAATGGGAATATTAGAGATAATTTAGTAGTTTTTTTATTATTTTATCAGGGTTTGTTAGGTTTGTTAAAGTTTGCAACTTTAAAATGTGAAACTCTACCGTGCCATCAAAATCATTTTGCAACTTTGTTTTTTTATTGTGTGTGTTAAAGTTTTATAATGTATATATTATTACTTTATTTTCCTGTCTAGATTAAATATTACTTTACTTTCTATTATAGTTTTATATATATTACTTTACTGTCTAGATTAAATATTACTTTACTTTCTATTACCGTCGGATTTGGCAAAATCAAGATCGGAGCCGTTGTCAACCTTCTTTTTAGCTCATTGAAACTCTCTTCACAATGAATATCCCAAATGAAAGCCTTTCCTTTACAAGTCAATTGCGTTAACGGAAGTGCCAACTTCAAAAATCCTTCAATAAACCTCCGATAATAACCCGCCAATCCTAAAAAGCTTCGAATTTCCGTAACCGATCTAGGAGCCTCCCATTGCATCACCGCATCAATCTTGGATGGATCAACACTAATACCACTACCGGAAATAACATGTCCAAGAAAACTTACTTCCGACAACCAAAACTCACATTTCGACAACTTAGCATATAATTGTTTCTCTTTCAAAATTTGTAACACAATCCTCAAATGCTCTTCATGCTCCTCTTGAGACTTAGAGTAAATCAAAATATCGTCAATGAACACAACCACAAAACGATCCAACTGTTCATGAAAAATACGATTCATGTATTCCATAAACACACCCGGCGCATTAGAAACCCCGAATGGCATCACGGAATATTCGTAATGGCCATACCGTGTCCTAAAGGCCGTCTTTTGAATATCCTCTTCTTTCACACGAATCTGGTGATATCCCGATCTTAAATCAATCTTGCTAAAAACACGTGCACCAACAATTGGTCCAACAAATCATCGATCCTTGGAAGCGGATACTTGTTCTTAATTGTCACCTTGTTTAATTGTAGATAATCAATGCATAACCGCATACTCCCATCCTTCTTCTTTACCAACAATACCGGAGCACCCCAAGGAGAAACACTTGGTCTTACAAATCTCTTGTCCAACAAGTCATTCAATTGCTTCTTCAATTCTACCAACTCCGATGCCGACATACGATACGGTGCCATCGAAATCGGTCTAGTACCCGGAACTAGATCAATAGAAAACTCAACTTCTCTTTCCGGCGGTACCTCTGTAATATCCTCAGGAAACACTTCAGGAAAATCACACACAACAGGAAACACATCAAGTGACACTTGACTATCCACAGACAATGATGCAAACAAACCGAATAATTGAGCTTCGTCCGCTAAAAGTTTCTTCAACTCTTTAGTGGATAGGAAACTCTCATCCTCATCCTCTTCCAAAGAAGGAAACCTCACTAAATTGTGATAGCAATCAATATGAACCCTATTAAATTGCAACCAATTCATACCCAAGACCACGTCCAATCCTTCCAACGGCAAACACACTAAGTCCATCTCAAAGTCTTTACCATAAATGGTCAAAGGACAACTCAAACAAACCAAAGAAGTAGTCACTGACCCCATTACTGGAGTATCAATAACCATCTTACCATCCATCAGAGACAACACAAGATTCAAACGCTTTGCGCACTCAGACGAAATAAATGAATGAGTCGCTCCAGTATCAATGATAGCAACTAAAGGCGTACTATTAATAAAGCAAGTACCTTTAATCAGACGGTCTACACTGGAAGTCTGAGTTCCTGCCAAAGAAAATACCTTCCCACCAGTTGGAGCTTTCTTCGGATTCGGACACTTCGTGCTAATGTGACCAGGTTCCCCACAATTAAATAATTTCACCACATTCCTTCTACAATCGGTACTAGCATGCCCAAGGCCTCCACAGTTAGAACATTTCGCCACTGTCTTCCCACACTCAAATGATTTATGACCCATTTCACCACACTTGTAACACTTAATGGAACCGGAACCTCCTCCTCCAGATCTCTTCTCAAAGTTTCCCCTATGCTTGCCCTTATCAGCGGGTGTCACATAAGGTCCACTTCTAGCTTGTTGCTTTCCCTTCCTCTCATTCAAACTTTTGTAATGTGTAGAACGAGCCTTGTTATCTTCCTCGAAGATTCTACAACATTCCTTCAAATCCAAAAACCTTCTTATCCTTTGATATCCCACAGCTTGTTTAATCTCAGGACGCAAACCATTCTCATATTTAATACACTTTGAGAACTCAACAATAATCGCGGCATAGTGAGGATGGAATTGAACCAACTCCACAAACTTAGCAGTATAGTCCACCACAGACATACTACCTTGTTTCAGTTCAAGGAACTCCATCTCTTTCTTCCCTTTCACACTTTCAGGGTAATACTTCCTCAAGAACTCAGTACGAAATAAATCCCAAGTTATCTCTTCATCATCCACCTCAAGAACTTGACGCATACCGACCCACCAATCGTCGGCTTCTTCCTTCAGCATGTGAGACCCAAGCCTCACCTTATTCTCCTCCGCACAGTCTATGACTCTGAAGATCCTTTCAATCTCTTTCAACCAAATTTGAGCACCATCGGGATCAAATCTTCCTTTGAATACCGGTGGTTGATTCTTCCTGAACTCGTCATTAGCATTCACGTTCGGCGCACCTTGCACCGCCCTAGCCATTGCTTCCAAAGCAGCAGCCATCGCATTGTCGTTCCTACCAGCCATACTCTGATCATTCCCAAAAATGACAACAAAGTTAAACAACAATTCAACCAACACAACAAGAAGACAGACACAACTGACTCAACTCTGGCTCTGATACCACTTAATGTAACACCCCCTTTCTATACCCCCAAATAATCACATTTAATCATTTAGGCACATATTAAAAATTTCGTCAGAGTATAATTATAAACATAGTATAAAAGAGGTATGTCACATCATACATGAAATTAAAACATTCAACACCTGCTCAACAATTGATATGCAACAGTGGGGTAACTTTGCAACAGGGGACTTAGTCCTTACACCCACATCTCAATATTTAGAATAAAAGCGGAAAATCTAAACATTGAATAACAACTAACATATATACATATACATATATACATCATCAAGTATTATCCACCAACATAATTCATGTTTACATAAACATTCATCAACAAGATACATGTACAAATGTATCACAAAAGAATCATAGCCTCCTAGCTACCCGGTGCTACATATCAGAGCCGACCGACCAAAAGAATGAAGACACGCTTCACAAAAAGACCACCAGCATACCTACTCTGCAATGCCTCATAGAGCATCATAAAACAGCAGAAGGGTGAGAAATATTATCATAATAACAATGCATATAATTATATATCTTAGCATAAAAATACACATATTTCACATTCTCACCACAATTCATCACAACTCACTCATATACATCACCATGTATATATATATATATATATATATATATATATATATATATTCACAACCAAGCATATACATCATGCATACTTTCACAATTCTTATCATTCCACATAAACATACACATATATGTTTATTCATCAATGCACCATTATAAAGATGATAAATGCAAATCATAGAGGCCGACTCACGACTCTATGCAAATGCAATGCGGTACCGACTCAATCATTTCTCAACACTAGTTCACTCAGGAACTCTGCTGGAACCATCGCTCGTTACATCACTGTAACTCCCCTCGGGCATACGATGTTCCCCATCGCTCACACCTCTTATTTTTAAGGCACACGATCCGATCCGATCGCTCACACCTCTTATTTTTAAGGCACACGACGTTTATGGATCGCTCACACCTCTTTGTATAAGGCACACGACCCGATCGCTCACACCTCTTTGTATAAGGCACACGATCGTCTATAACCATCGCTCACACCCCACACGGGCACACGACGTTACAACGGATTCTCATTAGAATCCCTCAACACAAGAATGCACATCATTATGCTTCACATGCAAATGACTCAAGACATTCTTGAAATGCATACATATTCACAATATAATCATGCATTCATCTCATTCAATCACATACAATTTATATACATTCGCATCAATGCACTATTGTATGATTCACATCCAAACACACATTCAAAACGGTAAAAGTCGCTAAATGACACTATTCCCGACTTTCCCAATTTATTTAATCGGCTAACAATTTACAAATCATCATAATCATATAGTACAGTTCAACAGCTTTCCAACGATACCAAGAATGTAAAAATCGGATAATCGGAACAAAAGTTACGGACGGAACGAAAAACACATTTTGAAAAATCCCATTTTTACAACTCTTCTGGCCATACGCGTACGGGCACATGTCATACGCGTACGGGCAGAAACCCATTTTTCCCAAATTCCACGTTGAATTTCCCATACGCGTAATGACCTGATCCATACGCGTACGACCTAAAATGCTACGCGCATCATACGCAAATGGACAGATGGCCGAGTGAAAAGGAAAACCATACGCGTATTGGCCCATGGCTCGCCCCCATTACGCGTATTGCCAAGGTTCATACGCGTATGAACATGCCCCATACGCGTATGACCTGGAAAAACCAGAAAAATTCTTCTGCATAATTTTTGCTTACGGGTTCCAATCCAACACCCCCCAAATCTCACCTACACACCAGAAAATTGCCAATACAATGTCCAATAACAAGTATCTATCATATACCAACAATTATGGACACTAACAACATGATTTCAACCACATTTAATCGATTTCCAAGCAATTTTACAAAATATGGGTTTATACAAAAACTCATAAAAATCCACAACAACAACAACACAATCATACATAATGATACACATTGATAAGATAATAAGATTTCACACCCTTACCCGGATTCCAAGCTTACTAGATGATTGTTCTTGATGATTTCCTAGTTTCCCCAAGTTTTCTTCACTTTTCTCCTCTTCCTCTTTCTTTCTAATTTTTTTCTTTTCTTTCTATTTCTTTCCTATTTCTTTTCTTATCTCTTTTTCTTTCTTTTCTATTTTCCACTCAAATTCAATTAATTCATTTTCTCACACAATTCTACACTTAATCACTTTTCTAACAATTTTACTAAATTTCTAACTTACCATTAATTGAGAAATGTCTAAAATACCCTCCATTATAATTTCCCCGAAAACTCTAAAAAACGGTAAAATATCATAACATGTCACGTAGCATATTAACACGCCAATTTCACAAATAAAATAATTTATCACTCAATTTAAATAAAAGACTCAACAAAATGGGAATAATTGGAATCGGGGCGTTACAACTCTCCCCCACTTTAGAAATTTTCGTCCTAAAAAATATTACCTGATTCAAACAACTCCGGATACGACTCTTGCATCCTACTCTCTAGTTCCCAAGTCATATCGCCTTCCGCAGCGCCTCCCCACGCTACTTTCACAAGTGCAATATCCTTGCCTCTTAGCTTCTTAACTTCACGGTCCAAAATCCTATTCGGTAAAGTTTCAACCGTAAGGTTATCTCTCACTTCAACCTCGTCCATAGGAATAACATGTGACGGATCCGGAACATACTTCCGAAGTTGCGAAACATGGAATACATCATGCAAATTCGAAAAATTTGGAGGCAACGCCACTTGGTAAGCCACAACACCAACTCGTGCAGAAATCTGATACGAACCAATAAAACGAGAAGTCAACTTCTTCGACTTCAAAGCACGACCCACACCCGTAACCGGCGTAACTCTAAAAAACACATGGTCGCCTTCTTGAAACTCAAGATCTTTTCTTCTCTTGTCATGATAACTCTTTTGTCTACTTTGAGAAGCTTTCATCTTTTCACGAATAAACTTCACTTTCTCCGTCGTTTGTTGTACCATCTCCGGTCCAACTATCGTCCTCTCACCGGTTTCATGCCAACACAAAGGTGTTCGACATCTCCGACCATACAAAGCCTCAAATGGTGCCATACTTATACTTGAATGAAAACTATTATTGTAGGTGAACTCAATCTACGCCAAATAACTATCCCAAGCACCACCTTGCTCGAGCACACAAGCACGCAATAAATCCTCCAATGATTGAATTGTCCTCTCGGTTTGACCATCCGTTTGCGGATGATAAGCCGAACTCAATCTTAACTTAAAACCCAAAGCCTTTTGTAAACTCTCCCAAAACCTCGATGTGAATCTAGGATCTCTATCCGATACAATACTCTTAGGAACTCCATGTAACTTCACAACCGCAAGAATATAAATCTCGGCTAACCTCTCCAAAGGATAACCAATATCAATTGGAAGGAAGTGAGCAGATTTAGTAAGCCTATCAACGATTACCCAAATGGCATTATGACCTCTTTGCGTATTCGGCAATCCCATAACAAAATCCATCGATATACTATCCCATTTCCACTCCGGAATATCCAACGGTTGCATCAATCCACTAGGCTTTTGATGTTCCGCCTTAGACTTTTGACAAGTTAAGCATGCATACACAAATTGAGCCACATCTCTCTTTAACCCGGACCACCAAAAGATTTTCTTCAAATCTTGATACATTTTATTCGCTCCCAGATGAATACTTAAGTTACTTCGGTGTCCTTCTTCCAATATCATCTTTTTCAACTCCGCATCATCGGGAATACAAATACGACCACGGAATCTCAAAACTCCAAAATTATCAACCTTGAAATCCTCATTCTCATTCATCATCAAATCAACGAACCTCAAATCCAACTTTTTCTTTTCACATACGGTTGCAAGAAAATCATTCGTAACATGTAGCATACCAAGTCTCACACTTCTCGGCGTCATTTCACAAACCAAACTCAAGTCTCTAAAATTCTCCAAAAGTTCCCATTCTCTCATCATCAATGCGGACATATGTAACGACTTCTGACTCAAAGCATCGGCCACCACGTTTGCCTTACCCAGATGGTAATTCAAACCAAAATCATAATCCTTCAAAATCTCTAACCACCTTCTTTGTCTCATGTTCAATTCTTTTTTATCAAATAAATATTTCAAGCTTTTGTGATCACTAAAAACTTCAAATCTTGCACCATAAAGATAATGCCTCCATATTTTCAAAACAAACACCACGGCCGCCAACTCCAAGTCATGTGTATGATAATTCTTTTCATGCACTCTCAATTGCCTTGAAGCATAAGCCACAACTTTTCCACCTTGCATCAAAACACCACCTAAACCAACCAATGAAGCATCACAATACACAACAAATGGTTCCGTCGGATTTGGCAAAATCAAGATCGGAGCCGTTGTCAACCTTCTTTTTAGCTCATTGAAACTCTCTTCACAATGAATATCCCAAATGAAAGCCTTTCCTTTACAAGTCAATTGCGTTAACGGAAGTGCCAACTTCGAAAATCCTTCAATAAACCTCCGATAATAACCCGCCAATCCTAAAAAGCTTCGAATTTCCGTAACCGATCTAGGAGCCTCCCATTGCATCACCGCATCAATCTTGGATGGATCAACACTAATACCACTACCGGAAATAACATGTCCAAGAAAACTTACTTCCGACAACCAAAACTCACATTTCGACAACTTAGCATACAATTGTTTCTCTTTCAAAATTTGTAACACAATCCTCAAATGCTCTTCATGCTCCTCTTGAGACTTAGAGTAAATCAAAATATCGTCAATGAACACAACCACAAAATGATCCAACTGTTCATGAAAAATACGATTCATGTATTCCATAAACACACCCGGCGCATTAGAAACCCCGAATGGCATCACGAAATATTCTTAATGGCCATACCGTGTCCTAAAGGCCGTCTTTTGAATATCCTCTTCTTTCACACGAATCTGGTGATATCCTGATCATAAATCAATCTTGCTAAAAACACGTGCACCAACCAATTGGTCCAACAAATCATAGATCCTTGGAAGCGGATACTTGTTCTTAATTGTCACCTTGTTCAATTGTCGATAATCAATGCATAACCGCATACTCCCATCCTTCTTCTTTACCAACAATACCGGAGCACCCCAAGGAGAAACACTTGGTCTTACAAATCTCTTGTCCAACAAGTCATTCAATTGCTTCTTCAATTCTACCAACTCCGATGCCGACATACGATACGGTGCCATCAAAATCGGTCTAGTACCCGGAACTAGATCAATAGAAAACTCAACTTCTCTTTCCGGCGGTACCTCTGTAATATCCTCAGGAAACACTTCAGGAAAATCACACACAACAGGAAACACATCAAGTGACACTTGACTATCCACAGACAATGATGCAAACAAACCGAACAATTGAGCTTCGTTCGCTAAAAGTTTCTTCAACTCTTTAGTGGATAGGAAACTCTCATCCTCATCCTCTTCCAAAGAAGGAAACCTCACTAAATTGTGATAGCAATCAATATGAACCCTATTAAATTGCAACCAATTCATACCCAAGACCACGTCCAATCCTTCCAACGGCAAACACACTAAGTCCATCTCAAAGTCTTTACCATAAATGGTCAAAGGACAACTCAAACAAACCAAAGAAGTAGTCACTGACCCCATTGCTGGAGTATCAATAACCATCTTACCATCCATCAGAGACAACACAAGATTCAAACGCTTTGCGCACTCAGACAAAATAAACGAATGAGTCGCTCCAGTATCAATGATAGCAACTAAAGGCGTACTATTAATAAAGCAAGTACCTTTAATCAGACGGTCTGCACTGGAAGTCTGAGTTCCTGCCAAAGAAAATACCTTCCCACCAGTTGGAGCTTTCTTCGGATTCGGACACTTCGTGCTAATGTGACCAGGTTCCCCACAATTAAAACATTTCACCACATTCCTTCTACAATCGGTAGTAGCATGCCCAAGGCCTCCACAGTTAGAACATTTCGCCACTGTCTTCCCACACTCAAATGATTTATGACCCATTTCACCACACTTGTAACACTTAATGGAACCGGAACCTCCTCCTCCAGATCTCTTCTCAAAGTTTCGCCTATGCTTGCCCTTATCAGCGGGTGTCACATAAGGTCCACTTCTAGCTTGTTGCTTTCCCTTCCTCTCATTCAAACTTTTGTAATGTGTAGAACGAGCCTTGCTATCTTCCTCG
This sequence comes from Lathyrus tuberosus, assembly GCA_022829125.1. Taxonomy (NCBI): domain Eukaryota; kingdom Viridiplantae; phylum Streptophyta; class Magnoliopsida; order Fabales; family Fabaceae; genus Lathyrus; species Lathyrus tuberosus. The sequence goes on along the minus strand of JALAZF010000122.1, from coordinate 13,880,986 downwards.
AAGATTCTACAACATTCCGTCAAATCCGAAAACCTTCTTATCCTTTGATATCCCACAGCTTGTTTAATCTCAGGACGCAAACCATTCTCATATTTAATACACTTTGAGAACTCAGCAGTAATCGCGGCATAGTGAGGATGGAATTGAACCAACTCCACAAACTTAGCAGTATAGTCCACCACGGACATACTACCTTATTTCAGTTCAAGGAACTCCATCTCCTTCTTCCCTTTCACACTTTCAGGGTAATACTTCCTCAAGAACTCAGTACGAAATAAATCCCAAGTTATCTCTTCATCATCCACCTCAAGAACTTGACGCATACCGACCCACCAATCGTCGGCTTCTTCCTTCAGCATGTGAGACCCAAGCCTCACCTTATTCTCCTCCGCACAGTCCATGACTCTGAAGATCCTTTCAATCTCTTTCAACCAAAGTTGAGCACCATCGGGATCAAATCTTCCTTTGAATACCGGTGGTTGATTCTTCCTGAACTCGTCATTAGCATTCACGTTCGGCGCACCTTGCACCGCCCTAGCCATTGCTTCCAAAGCAGCAGCCATCGCATTGTCGTTTCTACCAGCCATACTCTGATCATTCCCAAAAATGACAACAAAGTTAAACAATAATTCAACCAACACAACAAGAAGACAGACACAACTGACTCAACTCTGGCTCTGATACCACTTAATGTAACACCCCCTTTTTATACCCCCAAATAATCACATTTAATCATTTAGGCACATATTAAAAATTTCGTCAGAGTATAATTATAAACATAGTATAAAAGAGGTATGTCACATCATACATGAAATTAAAACATTCAACACCTACTCAACAATTGATATGCAACAGTGGGGTAACTTTGCAACAGGGGACTTAGTCCTTACACCCACATCTCAATATTTAGAATAAAAGCGGAAAATCTAAACATTGAATAACAACTAACATATATACATATACATATATACATCATCAAGTATTATCCACCAACATAATTCATGTTTACATAAACATTCATCAACAAGATACATGTACAAATGTATCACAAAAGAATCATAGCCTCCTAGCTACCCGGTGCTACATATCAGAGCCGACCGACCAAAAGAATGAAGACACGCTTCACAAAAAGACCACCAGCATACCTACTCTGCAATGCCTCATAGAGCATCATAAAACAGCAGAAGGGTGAGAAATATTATCATAATAACAATGCATATAATTATATATCTTAGCATAAAAATACACATATTTCACATTCTCACCACAATTCATCACAACTCACTCATATACATCACCATGTATATATATATATTCACAACCAAGCATATACATCATGCATACTTTCACAATTCTTATCATTCCACATAAACATACACATATATGTTTATTCATCAATGCACCATTATAAAGATGATAAATGCAAATCATAGAGGCCGACTCACGACTCTATGCAAATGCAATGCGGTACCGACTCAATCATTTCTCAACACTAGTTCACTCAGGAACTCTGCTGGAACCATCGCTCGTTACATCACTGTAACTCCCCGTCGGGCATACGATGTTCCCCATCGCTCACACCTCTTATTTTTAAGGCACACGATCCGATCCGATCGCTCACACCTTTTATTTTTAAGGCACACGACGTTTATGGATCGCTCACACCTCTTTGTATAAGTCACACGACCCGATCGCTCACACCTCTTTGTATAAGGCACACGATCGTCTATAACCATCGCTCACACCCCACACGGGCACACGACGTTACAACTGATTCTCATTAGAATCCCTCAACACAAGAATGCACATCATTATGCTTCACATGCAAATGACTCAAGACATTCTTGAAATGCATACATATTCACAATATAATCATGCATTCATCTCATTCAATCACATACAATTTATATACATTCGCATCAATGCACTATTGTATGATTCACATCCAAACACACATTCAAAACGGTAAAAGTCGCTAAATGACACTATTCCCGACTTTCCCGATTTATTTAATCGGCTAACAATTTCCAAATCATCATAATCATATAGTACAGTTCAACAGCTTTACAACGATACCAAGAATGTAAAAATCGGATAATCGGAACAAAAGTTACGGACGGAACGAAAAACACATTTTGAAAAATCCCATTTTTACAACTCTTCTGGCCATACGCGTACGGGCACATGTCATACGCGTACGGGCAGAGACCCATTTTTCCCAAATTCCACGTTTAATTTCCCATACGCGTAATGACCTGATCCATACGCGTACGGCCTAAAATGCTACACATATCATACGCAAATGGACAGATGGCCGAGTGAAAAGGAAAACCATACGCGTATTGGCCCATGGCTCGCCCCCATTACGCGTATTGCCAAGGTTCATACGCGTATGAACATGCCCCATACGTGTATGACCTGGAAAAACCAGAAAAATTCTTCTGCATAATTTTTGCTTACGGGTTCCAATCCAACACCCCCCAAATCTCACCTACACACCAGAAAATTGCCAATACAATGTCCAATAACAAGTATCTATCATATACCAACAATTATGGACACTACCAACATGATTTCAACCACATTTAATCTATTTCTAAGCAATTTTACAAAATATGGGTTTATACAAAAACTCATAAAAATCCACAACAACAACAACACAATCATACATAATGATACACATTGATAAGATAATAAGATTGCACACCCTTACCCGGATTCCAAGCTTACTAGATGATTGTTCTTGATGATTTCCTAGTTTCCCCAAGTTTTCTTCACTTTTCTCCTCTTCCTCTTTCTTTCTAATTTTTTTCTTTTCTTTCTATTTCTCTCCTATTTCTTTTCTTATCTCTTTTTCTTTCTTTTCTATTTTCCACTCAAATTCAATTAATTCATTTTCTCACACAATTCTACACTTAATCACTTTTCTAACAATTTTACTAAATTTCTAACTTACCATTAATTGAGAAATGTCTAAAATACCCTCCATTATAATTTCCCCGAAAACTCTCAAAAACGGTAAAATATCATAACATGTCACATAGCATATTAACACGCCAATTTCACAAATAAAATAATTTATCACTCAATTTAAATAAAAGACTCAACAAAATGGGAATAATTGGAATCGGGGCGTTACACGTGTTGTCTTTAGCTTTCTATTTTTCAATTATTTTGAATTGATGTAAAAAAATTGTAACATTGCTATAATAGTATATTTGGTTGCTGCTGTTATTTTATTTTGTTGCTTTGCGACTTTGAAGCTTAAATTCAAATTTGCTCTTGAAAGTCGCTTGGGCACATATATTTTTGCTTGACTTCTTATAAAGTGATTCCTACATGAATCTACTTTAAGTTAGCTTAGAGCTAAATTTGGTTACTTTTGATTTCAATTTGTTTCTGATCCCGTGGCTTGCTCTTGAGCCTTCTTACAATGAGACTTTTTGTTTACATTTACTTGTTTGATGGGTTTGCATTTTACTCACTTTCTTACTCCCCATTGACAAAATGTATCCCCATCCCTTGTTTGTAATTTGTATTTATTTTCTCACTTTTATTTCCATTGCTCTTATTTAGTTAAGATGAACTAAATAAATAAAAAATGAAACATAAAATCAACCCTTTCAAAAATGAAAACACTTGGTCAACACTAAGTTCCATTTTCAAAAACACTTGGTCAACACCAAGTCCCCACCATTCAACTCCAAACCCTTTTCAATCATAAATCATTTTCACCATCCATTTCGCTACCAATCATCTCCAATCCATTCACATCACAAATAAAAAGCTTGATCCAACGTCAAGTTTCTTTTCTCAAGCAAATAAAAAATGACTAACCATTAACAACTTTGACTTTTTTCCATAACAAAATTGAAGGGAAGAACTACCTGGATGTAAATTTCTGTCATAGTCCCGAGTATTAGGCCTAAGTTGGAAAAACTTGCAAATCATAAATACTCTACTTCCAACCCAAAAATACATCAAACCATTTTTCATTTTGGCATTCAAAACATTGTTACGTTCACAAATATGTGAGTTGAGATAAGTGACATTTTCCCGTGAATGTTGATATCTAGAAATCCATCCAATGTGATGCAAACCCCCGCTCCTCACCTGTTTTGGGTAAGTAATGTTTTTTTCGTCGATTGCGACAAAATAGCTTTCGCTAAAATCGACCAACAAACAAACATTCTTCTACCTAGAACTACGTAAGCCTTGAGTTCTCCATCGCACTCGGAGATACGTATGAACGAGATTCAAAGTCTCGTTAGACACCCTAATAAAAAATAAATCTTTTTTTTCATTCTTTTCCCCTTTTAATAACTCAAGAAACCTAACATTTCTAAGTTAAAACTAACATGCACAACTAAACAAATGGTTCCTGTTGAGTACAACAGACGTGAGAGATGCTAATACATTCCCCTTGCGTAATCGACTCTTGAACCCTGATTTGGTTGCGACGACCAATATCATTGTCGTTCTTTTTGGGGGGTTTATCGATATTTTCCCTTTCCTTCTTTGGAATTAAATAAAATTCGGTGCCGACTCTGTCAAGTCCATCTCGCGAGCGTGCGATTGTGCTTCGCGAGGCCGTGTTCTTATTTTATAAGGTGCGACATCACATGTCATAAAAAACAATATGAATACAAAATATTTTTCAAGTTAACTTTCTATTATGACCTAAGTATGGGAAAAAATGCAGAAGAAATAGCCTGCGCGACCGCGAACAATTTTGCGATGGAACCTCGACTTGCCATATCTGGCCCGATGAGATCTCTGTTCAACGGTCTGAGATCCTTTGGTACCTATAGGAGAAACTCTAATACTGGATCTACGTCGGTCATTAACTATGAGCTCATAGTATCTTCGACGTCGCCACGATAAGTATCACGTTGGCGGCGGGAGATAGAGGTGATGTTAGATCAAAAGTTGGACCGTGAATCTTTGGTCATGGTCTTCAAGGAAACTGTCTTCACTCTCTGGTAATTTTAGTGTAGATCTAGATTTGGATCTAGGTTCCTTTCTTTTCTTGCTTCGTGGAGTTCCCGAGGGAATCAGAGATCTACAAATCGAATTTAGCGTAGCTGAAACACTAACGAATTGAACCAAATGCTACAGATCTCCTCGTTTAATTTGGAATGCTCTTGATTCGATGACCTGAGGAGATTGCGAACTTGTACATAGGAGATTGAATGTGAAATCTTGAAAATCACAAGAATCAGAAGTCAGTTCTCACAGATGTTGTCACTGTTTCCTTCTGGAACCAGAAATGAATGTAATTGGTGAACTAAACCTCTTGAACCGATGATGCTAATCTCTGTTACGACGACAGATGATGGATTTGCATGATTAACACTCCAACATTCAAATCAGTTCAAAATTTAAGACGAGTATTGTGAAAAATAAAGATTAGAGAATATAGTTTATTTTTTGAGTGAACTTCCTTTTATACATTAGATTGAGTGGAGTGAATTTGCGAAAAATTGAGACTATTTAGGCCTTTGTTTGGCCCCGAATAAAATTAAAGATGTAAAAAGTAATTTGATTAGATTATAGACCTCTATTGAACATACTTTCACCCTTATTGACAGACTTACATCGATCAAGACTAGCTTCTCCATTGACTAACTATTATGCTCATTATTCACATTATGAAATTGCTAGTCAAAACCAAACTTAAGAAAATTCGAATGGTTGAATAGATGAGCAAAAGTTAAAGTGGCTAAATAGATGGTTCAAAGTTGAAAGAGACGTGTTTGGTAAATATTGTTCTTTTGAAAACTCAAAAAATGCCAACCACCAAATAAATTGATGACATATCGTCTTACGGATTCAATGCAACACAATTCAACGTGTTGACCTATGATTCTTTGTTTTAAAATATCAATTTCTCTTTTCTAGATGATTATTATTATTATTGCTTGGTCTACAAATTACAGTCAAGTCTTTCAGAATAAGTTCATTCTATGATTGGATTTATTTGTCTGTTTGGACAAGTGTTATATTTGGTTTTGAATGAAATTTGATAGGTTTTATCAAATTTATTCAATTAAATTTGAATAAAAATAATTCATGTTTGAATAATTCAACCCTAAATATAAATTTGATATAAAATTTATTTTAAATATTTTCATGTAACATAAACATTGTACTTTATTAGCACTTTTGAGGAAATTACACAAATCACATGTTTCTGTCATAAAGAAAATTGTCAAAGCCACCATGACCCAAGAAGATTAAAAAAATACCAAACTATTTCAAATTTTGTTTGCTTTACTTTTCCATTTCCCACATTTATATATAAAATCCTATAGGAAAGAAGAAACCAATTTGGCTCCAACATAGTATCCAAGGAATTGGGAGAAAAAAAAAAAACAAAGTTCTATTATATCTCTTTGCTTTCTTCCAAACTAATTCATACTTTGTATCTTCTCATTATTTTTCTTCATGGACCATTCTCTCTTACCTAGCTTCCTCTACTCCTCTACCTCGTTACCGCAGCAGAAGAAGATCGTGGACGATATCTCCACCTATCACCATGTTGCGACAGATACTTCGAATTCGAAGTTTATGATTCCTTCTCCCAGCGAAACTGAAAGAGGGAACATAAAGATGTTTTCTCGTGATTACTATGTTGCTTGCGCCATTGGTGGAAGCATATGTTGTGGCTTCACTCATATGGCAGTTACACCTCTTGATCTTGTCAAATGTAACATGCAGGTTGGTCCCTTTTAATGAACACTTACTTAAGTTGTTTATAGAAACATGCATAAAATAAATATTACAAAATTTTCAGATTGATCCTGCCAAGTACAAAAGCATCTCGTCTGGATTTGGCGTGATGCTCAAGGAACAAGGATTTAGAGGATTTTTCAGAGGATGGGCGCCTACATTTATCGGTTACAGTGCACAAGGTGCTTTCAAATATGGATTCTATGAATATTTCAAGAAGTACTATTCAGATGTTGTTGGTCCAGAATATGCTACAAAGTACAAGACATTAATTTACCTTGCTGGAGCAGCATCTTCTGAGGTTATTGCTGATGTTGCACTTTGTCCATTTGAAGCAATCAAGGTTAGAGTTCAAACTCAACCCGGTTTCGCCAAAGGCCTTTCTGATGGCTTACCCAAATTGATCCGATCCGAAGGAGTTTCAGGGTATGTATACTAATAAAATCTTTATTATATTTCTTGATATGTATATACAATCTTAAAATGATAATGATTTCAGGTTGTACAAGGGAGTTGTGCCGCTTTGGGGAAGACAGGTTCCATGTAAGTTTCCTGATAATACTTTTTTGACAGATTCAATTTTGAACAAAGAAATAATGAAGGAAATATAATGTAATGTGGTTTGTTTCAGATACAATGATGAAGTTTGCTTCTTATGAAAACATTGTTGAGATGATCTACAAGCATGCCATCCCCACACCAAAGGAAGATTGCACCAAAACCCTACAACTTGGTGTGAGTGTTGTGGGTGGATATTTAGCCGGAATTTTGTGTGCAGTTGTGTCTCATCCCGCAGATAATCTTGTATCTTTCCTAAACAGCTCCAAAGGGGCGACCGCTGCTGATGTGAGTGTCACACTCTTTATTATCTCTGTAGTACTGACAACTCTGAAAAACGGTGTCTCTGTTTCTGTCATTCATTGTTATTGACTATACTTTGTAATGCAGGCGGTAAAGAAGTTGGGGTTATGGGGTATGTGTACGCGTGGTCTCCCTCTTCGAATTCTTATGGTGGGAACCTTAACTGGTGCTCAATGGGGAATTTATGATGCATTCAAAGTTTCTGTGGGACTGTAAGTTTTAACAATTATGCTTAGTGGTTCTGTTTTTTTTTTTTTGATATATTGATTGATTGGTTTATCTTTAGTTTTCAAATTTGATTGGATTACGGAACTGAAAATTGGTTTTCCTTTTATTAGACCAACCACTGGAGGTGTAGCTCCTGCTTCAGCTTCTACTTCTTAGCTTTGTAGAGGTGTAAAATGTCGAATGCAGTAGCAAGATACAACATTTTGAAGTTTGCTTCATAAACTAGAGGAAAAGCAACGAAAATAGAGCTTAAATAAACTAAGGATTGCAAAGGCTAATGGGAATTTTGTATTGAATAATTGGTTAGAAGATTCTTTTATAGTTATAGCTTTCTATAGTTATGATTTGTAAGGTTTGCAGAATTTATGTATATTGTGTAATAAGAGACTGTGATAACTCAATTTTCTGTTACAGTAGTTGCCAGTTTCATTTTTGAGCAGATATAAATTGAGGGTCGTTCATTACCCCCTATATGTTTCTCTAAAAGATGATGAAAATCCGTAAAAATGTCCCTTTACCACGTCTGCTATTTATCTTTCGGACGAACCCTAATCATTCAACAATGATTTGTTTTCTTAGAATGTGAAAAGGTGCATGACATTAATGTCTGAGGGTAACTTCTGGACACCAAGTAACATAGTCTAAATGTTATCTTCTAGAACGTAACGTTTTTTACATGATCAATTTCTTACACCATCTAAAAATTTCTTACACCCACTAAAAATGATTTTCTTTCTTATTAAGTTATTGCATTTGGTAACAAAATTAAAGTATATTTCGACATCAAAACCCTCGTAATCGTAATAAATTAAAAGTAATATACATAGGCATCTCTTTCCATTGAATTATAATTTAGTTTTTTTTATGCATTGAGGAAATTGTCCGGAAGATGTGTTTGAATGCTTGGAATGATAATAATTTAGAATGGGGATTTGGAAGAAGGTAATGGTATTAAATTGAGAAATTTTTACCAAAATAATCCAGTTTTTTAAAAAAATTTCCAAAATACTTCATATTTTAAATTATTTCCCAAAGTGTCCCACTTTGGGGTGAGCTTGAGAGGTGTCGCCAATTGAATTGCAGACACCTCGTGGTATCTCCAATCCAATTGACGACTGGGTGTTAAACTTACAAGGGTGTCGCCAGATGGAGACACCTTTGTAAGTTTAACACTCAGTCGCCATTTGGATTGGAGACACCATGAGGTGTCTCCAACCCAATTGGCGACACCTCTCAAGCCCACTCCAAAGTAGGGTACTTTGGGAAATAATTTGAAATGTGAAGTATTTTGGGATTTTTTTTGAAAAACTGGGTTATTTTAGTAAAAATTTCTTAAGTTGACAATAAATAAGCACAAGTATGAGCTATAATGTGTTGGTGAATTTGAAAAAGTTCATTAAAGTCTCACATAAGAGGAAGAACACATTTTAATAGTGTTTATATATTGCAAGTGGGCAAATTGGGTTGAGTCCCAAGGGATACCCAACTTTGTGGTTGGGTGAGAACACACCACCATGAAACAAAACACATGCGTGCCTGTCGGCTCAGTCCGGTCTTGGACTTGGGGTTTCATTCAATTTTTTTAGTACTCGAAAAATTATTTAATATTAATTAATTTATTAATTGTGTGTAATAAGAATTAATCAATTATTATTAATTAATAGTGGTGTGTCGTAATGAAAATTACGAATTAATTAACGTCTTGCCAACTAAGTCTCCCCGCTTCCTTGCTGACCAAGTGCATAACGACTCTTTTGAATGAGTCGGTTCCACTCTCCCACAATTTTCTCGGTTTTTTCCTCTCATGTTTTCTCGCCATCATATTAGAGCCTTGGCTATAACTAGGATTCCTCCCAACAATTGCAAAAAAAAAAAAAAAGGCCAGATTCCTCAATATTTCAGAATCTCTCTTCTCCCTCTCATTCTCTTCATCTAAAAGTTTCAGTTCTTATTTTTCGAGTGATTTATCGCACCATCAACGATTGAATTTTTTTTCCAGATACAAGTGGTTTAAAACACCATCTGAATCTCTTCGAATGATTTATTACACTGCAAGTGATAATCGTATTTTTGAATAAGCTGTTTTATCCTAGAGACGTCCTCGAAACTTGTCTGCATTGCATAATTATTAGCAGTACGACGAAACGTCATAAAAAAAGCGGCTTAGTACACGACTCGTCCCGATAATTTTCCTTGTTGCAATTTTTCAATATCGAAACAACAATAAGATATCATCCTGAACCTCTTAAACCTCCTTAGGATGTTAAATTCCAGACCTGTAAAATGATTGCTTTAATTCTATTCATTTTGCAACCTTACCATGAACCTAATCAACAATCTCTTTCAAGGTAAACATAGTAGGATACCTAGCTTCATGCCAAATAAACCTAAACACACATAAGAACAAATTACGAATTCTCATTCTCAACAAACAAACCTTATCAAGTATGAATCAACAATGTCAGTCCACTACTCAGGCCATCCGATGCTTCGAAGGAAAGTAAAAATTGAACGAGGGAGGAGATCATCGCTGAGAGAAAGAACAAAGTCTAGGGTTCCGACACGGTGATTGGGAGTGTTGAACTGAAAAAATGAATGAAATAAAGAGAGTAGTAATAGAATGCATAATCTATAGAGCATATTGAAAATACAAAGGCTCATACTTTCAAACACTTTTTTAATATCAGATGAAATCTAACTAGTCTTACTATTTTATGTCGGATTAAATTTACCTTGCTAGATCAACATCTTCTGAGGTTATTGCTGATATTGCACTTTGTCCATTTGAAGCAATTAAGGTTAGAGTTCACACTCAACCCAGTTTCGCTAGAGGCCTTTCTGATGGCTTACCCAAATTGGTCCGATCCGAAGGAGTTTCAGGGTATGTATGCTAATAAAATCTTTATTATATTTCTTGATATGTATATATAATCTTAAAATGACAATGATTTCAGGTTGTACAAGGGAGTTGTGCCGCTTTGGGGAAGACAGGTTCCATGTAAGTTTCCTGATAATACTTTTTGACAGATTCAATTTTGAACAAAGAAATAAGGTGAATTCTTATCTACCCAACTCAAAAAGTTGGGTAAGGTTACCTTCAATGTAAAATGCTTTGAAAACAACAAACAGTTATACTATTTAATAAATAATTAAATATGTTAAACTTAGATGGTATCATGTGATTGGTTGAAGGTACATTACCCACCTTTTAGTGATGGGTAGAGAAGTTGTCCCCAAGAAATAATGAAGGAAATATAATGTAATGTTGTTTGTTGCAGATACAATGATGAAGTTTGCTTCTTATGAAAGCATTGTTGAGATGATTTACAAGCATGCCATCCCCACACCAAAGGAAGATTACACCAAAACCCTACAACTTGGTGTGAGTGTTATGGGAAGATATTTAGCCGGAATATTGTGTGCAGTCGTGTCTCATCCCGCTGATAATCTTGTATCTTTCTTAAACAACTCCAAAGGGGCGACCGCGGCTGACGTGAGTGTCACACTCTTTATACCTATGTAGCGCTGATAACTCTGAAAAATGGTGTGTCTGTGTTCGTGTCATTCATTGTTATTGACTATACTTTGTAATGCAGGCGGTAAAGAAGTTGGGGTTATGGGGAATGTGTACGCGTGGTCTCCTCTTCAAATTCTTATGGTGGGAACTCTAACTGGTGCTCAATGGGGAATTTATGATGCATTTAAAGTTTCCGTGGGACTGTAAGTTTTAACAATTATGCTTATTCGTTCTGGATTTTGATATATTGATTGAATGGTTTATTTCAAGTTTTCAAATTTGATTGGATTACGGAATTGAAAATTGGTTTTCCTTTATCAGACCAACCACTGGTGGTGTTGCTCCTGCTCTAGTTTCTACTTCTTAGCTTCGTAGAGGTGTAAAATGTTGAATGCAGCAACAAGATACAACATTTCGAAGTTTGCTTCATAAACTAGAGGAAAAGCAAGGAAAAGAGAGCTTAAATAAACTAAGGAATGGAAAGGCTAATGGGAATTTTGTATTGAATAATTGGTTAGAATATTCTTTTATAGTTATAGCTTTCTATAGTTATGATTTGTAAGGTTTTGCGGAATTTATGTATATTGTGTCATAAGAGTCTGTGATAACTCAATTTTGTGTTACAGTAGTTGCCAGTTTCAGTTTCTGAGTAGATATAAATTGAGGGTCGCTCGTTACACCATATATGTTTCTCTAAAAGCTTATGAAAATCCGTAAAAATGTCCCTTTTTCCACGTTTGGAATTTATCTTTCGGACGAACCCTAATCATTCAACAATGATTTGTTTTCTTAGAATGCGAAAAAGTGTGTGAAATTTATGTGCGGAAATAACTTCGGGACACCAAGTAACATAGTCCGGATGTTATCTTCAAAAACGTAACATTTTTTACATGATCAATTTTTTTTTTTTTACGAAAGAAGATTGATAGCATTAAAGATCAGAAGAAGGAAAGTTTTTATCATCAAGGTCTACAAGAGGGTAACCACCTATCCAGGTTTGAGAACCAAAACATTTACCCAAACAGACAATGTTGTGGCCATCAGCATTAAAGTGTCTATTAATAAACATAACATTACTGAAACTAAAATTCCTAAGCAATTGCCTACAATCACCAGCTAACAGATCAATATCAGCAAAACTGGTATACTCATTGATGCAATCCACAACAGACAAGGAATCAGATTGGACAATAATCTTATCCACCTTCAGACTAAGCGCCATCTTCAAAGCCCACCTGTTAGCAAGGATTTCAGCCACAACTAAAGGAACCTCACTCGTGTCTTTTTTGCTCGCAGCCAGAAAAATATCAGATGAAAGATTCCTTAACACACACCCAAAACAGACACTATTATCAGCAGCAAAACCAGCATCCACATGTAAGACAAAAGCATTCCCAACAAAGTCCTTCAGCTCAGGTTTTCCCTATCAATCCTTCTACAGCCACGAACAGGATTTGATAAATTAAACTCCTCAACAAAAACCAAAGCCTCCAGCGCAACCTGGTGAGGTTCAGCCCACTTCTGATCATAAACAAGGGAGTTACGTGTCTGCCATACCTTTTGTAGCATAGTGCAAATCAGTTGCACACTCCAATTGTCCCCACATTTGAAAATCTGCAGCAACCAATCCTGAATACTCGAGGTAGTAGGAATTTTATAGCCCAAGACCGAAGAGAATAAAACTTGCTTTGCAAAAACGCAGTCCATGAACAAATGATGATAGGATTCCACCTTAGAATTACAGAAAGAACAAGAAGGGTCTAAAGGGATACCTTTGCGACATAGATTGGCCTTGGAAGGGAGGATGTTCTTGGCCAATCTCCACATGAAGTTACGCGTTCTGACATGAATATTTGCCCTCCAAATCTCACGCCATAACTCATGGTAAGCAGTAATCGAGGGTGTAACACCCCAAATTCGATTATGATTAATTGTTGCTTATTTGAGGATATAAGGTGATTTTTTGACGATACGTGGTTATGTGGCACGATGCATTGTGGTGAAATTATTTTAATAATATTAATAGTAAGAATAATCATATAGTATTATTCAGATTATTATTTATTATTTAAAATAATAGAAGTGGGAGTATTGAGGGTATGTTGGTCATTAGGGATGGATAAGTGAGGGTATAATGGGAAGAGCACATTTAGGGGTATTTTAAGAGAAAATAGTGAAAGGAACTCATTATTCGTATTATTTTTTAGGAAGAGGCAAAGGTGCTCTGAAGAACAAGTGAGAAGGAGGCTAGGGCATAGAAGAATTTCGGCGAAACTTCAAGAGAGGTCGAAGGAGACAATATTCTAAGGTATGGGGAGTATCACTTTGCAATATTTTGATATAAAGATTAGGTGCTGGTGGGTGATTGGGGTTTTAGGGGGGGAACCTAGGAATTTGAGGTTAGGGATGATGGATTTTGATGATTTACTATAGGATGATTGTTGTTATTGATGTATATGTGATAGAAATAGGTTATAATAACATAATCTGTGTTGATTTAAGGATAAAATCTGGTTTAGGGGTGTTGAATCGCAGATGGAGAAATGCTGTTATCGCAAGGTTTTTCTGCCAAAATCGCAGAGGGCGCTTAGCGCGGCCTAGCGCGCTTAGCGTGATCTGGAAGAATTTTGCCTCTTAGAGGTAGTGAGTAGCGAGCTTAGCGCGGGTGGGGCTCGCTTAGCGCGACCTGGGGCTTAAAAATATTATTTTATTGACTTAAAATTCATGGAAAATATCTGTTTTATATTATATTAATGTTGTGATGTTGCTGTAAATTGCTGCTATGTGTTGACGTGTTATATGATGATTTTTCATGATGTTACTGGTGAGTATACGATGATGTTTTGATGATTGTTTGACGAATATGTGATGATATAACGTATATGAGGATTGATGAATGACGATGCACATTATGATGTTTAATTGATGATGATGATTAGTGATGTTGTGTATCATACATTCATATGCATACTCTGTGACGACGCTTCATTCCCATTGTGCAGATATGAGGTAATTATGACGTGCTCCGGTTCCAAATGCGGAATCGATCCTATTGACGGGGATCTTTGGAGGGTTGATGGCCTAGTGTCCATTATTATGACGATTTGGTACCACATGCATTTTTATGATGTTGCATTTCATTCTTGGTGGCATTGCATGATTGCATATGAGTGATATTGGTGATGTGATGTTTTATATGATGTTTTGGGTGAGTCCCTGTAGTATTTGATAAAAACAACTATTGCCCTATTAATGTCTTTTCTTTATATGATTTATATTGAATTGTGATTACTCACCCTGTCTGTTTGAATGTTGCCTCTACGTGGGTAACGTGCAGATAACCAAGATTAGTTCGTGGTGCATGAAGAGTTAGCTTTGGAGTTAGTTTTCTTTTCAGTTGAGTAGAGGGTGTGTCTTGCTCTGATTATGTAACATCGGGGTTGGGATTGCTTTTGTTTGAAATATTGTGTTACTTTGATTAACATGTTTCATGAGGATTTTGAAGATGTTTAGTTGTTTTAAATTCTAATTTTGATGAGATTAAATTATTGTGAGTTGTTTTATAAAGGAAATTTTATTTTATGACGATAATTCCACTGCGACGTTTTTGTTTTAAAGGAGGTGTTGATCCAAAATAAGTTGTTATTCCTATATGTTGTAACCCGTGTTATGGAGCGGGAAAATAATTATGATGCCTTTGTGAAGTGTGACACCCTTGAGCGGTGAATTTATTTGATTTAATTTCCATACGTATGTGAAATAATTGTTGGGTTAGAAGGGTGTTACATTAGTGGTATCAGAGCAGGTCGGTCCGTCCGGCCAGGTTTTTACTTGATATTTGTCCCTGTCAGTCGACGAGTGTGTGTACACTGTCGATGTTTTAGTTCTTCTAACCTTGTTGGTGGTGTGCAGGATGGCTGGAAGAAATGATCGTGCAATTGCTGATGCGTTGGAATCGGTTGCTAATGTGGTGGCGCAGCTGAATCCAAATGGTGGAGCTCCTGATAAAACTGGAGCACCCCAAGGCGACACACTCGGTCTCACAAACCTCTTTTCCAACAATTCGTTCAACTGCTTCTTTAACTCAACCAACTCAGACGCCGACATTCGATATGGTGCCATCGACACAGGTATAGTACCAGGACCTAGATCTATAGAAAACTCCACCTCTCTCTCTCTGGCGGTACATCTGAAATATCCTCAAGAAACACCTCTGGAAAATCACACACAACAGGAAACACATTAAGTGAAACTTGACTATCCACAGTCAACGATGCAAACAACCCGAACAACTAAGCTTCGTCCGCCAAAAGTTTCTTCAACTCTTTGGTAGATAAGAAACTCGAGTCCTCGCCTTCCTCAAGAGAAGGAAATCTCACCAACTTATGATAATAATCAATATGAACCCGATTAAACTGCAACCAATTCATTCCCAAAACCACATCTAAACCCTCCAACGGCAAACACACCAAATCCATCTCAAAGTCTTTACCATAAATGGTCAAAGGACAACTTAAACAAACCAAAGAAGTAGTTACTGACCCCATTGCTGGAGTATCAATAACCAACTCTCCATCCATCGAAGACAACACAAGGTTCAAACGCTTCGCGCACTCAGACGAAATAAACGAATGAGTCGCTCCAGTATCAATAATAGCAACTAAAGGCGTATTATTAATAAAACAAGTACCTCTGATCAGACGGTCTGCACTTGTAGTCTGAGTTCCCGCCAAGGCAAAAACTTTCCCACCAGTTGGAGCTTGCTTTGGTTTCGGACACTTTGTACTAATATGACCAGGTTCACCACAATTGAAACACTTCACCACATTCTTCCTCTTGCACTCAGCTGCGACATGTCCTAAACCTCCATAATTAGAACACTTCCTCATAACCTTCCTACATTCGAACTGACGATGTCCTAATTCACCACACCCAAAACATCTCAGAGAATTAGACATACCCCCTCCACTTGGCCTTCTCTCAAAGTTACCCCGTTGTTTACCCTTATCGGCTGGTGTCACATAAGGACCACCACGAAACTGTTGCTTCCCTTTCCTCTCGTTCACACTCTTATAGTGAGTAGAACGAGCCCTACTATCTTCCTCAAAAATCCTAAAACAATCCACCAGGTATGAAAATCTCCTTATCCGTTGATAACCGATTGCCTGCTTAATCTCAGGACGCAACCCGTTCTCAAACTTCACACACTTAGAAAACTCTGCAGTCGCTTCCGCATAATGTGGATAAAACTGCACAAGCTCCACAAACTTAGCAGTATAGTCAACAACAGACATACTACCTTGTTTCAACTCCAAGAACTCAATCTCCTTCTTTCCTCTTACATCTTCAGGAAAATACTTCCTCAGAAACTCAATGCTAAACACAGCCCAAGTGATCTCCTCCTCTGCAGCTTCCAACACATGACGTGTACTAACCCACCAATCATCAGCTTCTTCCAGTAACATGTGAGTACCCAGTCTCACCTTGTGATCCTTATCACAATCCATCACTCGAAAGATTCTTTCAATCTCCTTAAGCCAAATCTGTGCACCATCAGGATCATATATTCCTTTGAAGATAGGCGGTTTGTTCTTCCTGAACTCATCATTACCCGCAGCATTAGGTGCACCCTGCACAGCCCGAGCCATAGCTTGCATAGCCTCGGCCAAAGCAGCACCATTCCTACCAGCCATATTCTGTTCATTTCCAATAACAGTAACTATGGTTAAACAAACAGCTCACCGAACCACAAAGACCAACAAGGACTGACACAAACTGACACGGACTGGCACAACTGACACGGACTGGCTCTGATACCACTTAATGTAACACCCCATATCTATACCCCCAATAAATAAAGCGATAAATAAAATTCAAAATTTCATCAGAGTATATTTAGAACATTCATGGCATTGACTGAGGGGTCACATCAATTAAAACAAATACACATAAACCTGCTCATATAGATATGCAACAATTCAGGTAGCACATAACAAAGGAACTTAGTTCCTGTTGCACCCCAAAATTTGCTCTCTTACCTTTAGTACTAACTGGCTTATGTTTCATCTCATTCTGCATTATCATGTGTGCATATCATTGGTTCTTAGCATGGGGTCAAGGTGCCTGAGGCAAGTTCAAGAGGAGAAGATGTTCTTCAAAGGGTCAAGCAAGAGAGCTCAAGTGGATCACTTTCTCCTAACCAGTGCAGGAATTAGGGTTTAGAGATTCTTGGGTTTATTGCTCCAATGGGAAAGCTCCTTGGGTTTCTATCATCACCAAATGGCATATCTTATCTTTGTTGGAGAGGATACACATCATATTCAGAGGAATTTGGATTTGGAGACTGTGTTATTTCCTCCTAGACTGAGGGTACCAAAATTAGGGTTTGCTATAAAGTCAGTTTATTTCTGATTTTTTGGGCAAGACTTGATTCCATGGTATTCCTTGGGTCCCTAAGTATCTAGGGATGGGAGGTTGTCCATCAGTTTGGTTCAAGAGAGATTTAATTGGCCAATGGATTGGAAATCAGGTGAGTTGGGCAAAAGTCAACAGTGAGAGGGGAAGTCAACTGTGGAATTTTGAGGTTCCCTCCAAAGTTTTCAAGGTCTCACACCCTCATATGGTCTTCAAGAGTCAAGTTTTATGCCATTTATCAAGAATCAAGGGTTGGTGCAAAAGTTACTAAATATGGAAATGACCTATAATTTGAAAGTTTCCTTTTTGGGCAAGTTCTTACACTACATTCAACTTGACTTTTCATCATCAAAGAAGCTTCAAATGAATTTTCCTCCAACATAAAAGTTAAATATCTTTTTCTCCTCTTTCCAACAAGTACTAGTGGGTCTCCATATCATTTGTGAAACTCAACTTATGATCAGGAGAAGGCAAAGTGGTTTTTAGGGTTTCATTTTCACAACTTTTACATTTTGGGACATATGGACCTATAATTAATTCCATTGCTTCAAGGCACTTTTTAACATCAAAGGACACTCCTTAAGGATCATTTTTAGGCCTTTTAATCAAGTGAATCCATGGTATATTCTTCACTTATTCTCCATTATGCCAAATTGCCAAATTATTAAAAACTCATGAATCAAATGGTTTCAAGGCCCAATTTCAATTGAGGTGTGATTAGCAATTTATCAATAAGTGATCCATCATGAAATATTTGGATATCCATGCTTAGAAGGAGGTGTATCTCACATTATGTAATTTTCCAAAATTGCCCAAAACTCACAAAACAAGGAATTACCAAGGCCCAAATCATTATCAGTAAAAAACCCTAATGTATTTAAACCGATTCATGCACTGGCTAGGGTTCATTCACGTGATATTTGGAGGAGAAGAGAGCTTGGACCCTAAGACTTGAATCTTTCATATCTCTCAATCCACAAGGACTTTTCAAGAAATTCTTCCACAAACTTCTTCCTGGTGACCAATAGAGTGCAAACCATCCCCCATTCGCAGCCAACAGCAAGGATTCAGGTTGCACCATCTCAGGTTGGTGGGTTTTTTGATGATCCTAAAACTTTTCTTTTTGACATGAATATTGATGTGTGATGTCCACTGGTTATGCTGATGTATTTTGTTTTGAATATGGACGTGTATATCGGTTGTTTTCTGAGTTTAAAGTTTTGAACCCTAATTTCATTTCGTGCGTTTTTCATTATGTGTTGATCATTTGCAAATTTTGATTGGATATTTGAGATCCCCATGAAATTCTGGACAGAATGGTGTATGGGTTTGCATTTTCTGGGTGGTTTTTTAGTTGCAGGTGGCGGCCGGAACTAGGGTTCCGGCGACTGGTGGTGGTCCGGCGAGGCCAAGGGTTTTTATGAAGAAGACATAATCCCAGCCGTTCATGCTTTTGATCCAACGGTTCCTTGGTGTGCCACGCGTTTTTCCTTTTATTTTTTTTTGATTTTTTATTTAATGATTGTGTGTTTATCACCCCACCATTCTTACCGTGTGCATCCAATCATGTTTTTTTATTTTATTTACTTTTATTTATGTTGACTAATTGTGGATCGTCTGATGAATCATGTGGACAGAATCTCGCCAGCACATTAAAAAAGGCATGTGCCTGGCACATGGGTGTGCATTGTGTACTGATACTTGGGCGTGCGTGAGTATATGTTAGTTGTGGTGTACTTGCTAATCACGGCCCTTGATCTTGATGACTTTTTATTCTGTTGACTGTCTTGCGAGCATTGGATCAATCCAAGGGTTGGTGTTTGGTCTGACCATTGATTGAAGTCCACACGTGGACTATTTTTTTATTTTATTTTTTTTCTGATTGGATTTAAGTTTGGGCTTCTTATCCGCACCCCACTCTTCAGCCCATTAATATTTCTAACATGTTTGGATCACTATTTACACCCCCTTGCATTTTCTTCATCTTTATTTTTATTTAATTACTACATTTTCATTTTTAATTTTTAAAAATACATAATTGCATTAAAAAATCCCAAGAAAATTCATGCATCATTTTTATAATTTTATAAAATTTTCACAAATTTTATTTTATTTTTATCTTCTGAATTAATTATTTTAATAATTTCCTCTTAAATTTATTTCATTCTGCACACATTGCATTGTTTATTTTATTTCTCTGTATCCATGAAACATTTTCAATCCATTCTTTTTGCATTTGTTAGATAACACTCTGAAGTGCATTAAAATATTTTTCTATCATTTTAAAAACCATCTCCTATTGCATTTTAGTCCTTTCCTTTTGCATGTTGAACCATGATCCTCTCTTGGCTTTGCATAATTGTTTGAGTGACTAACATCTTGAATTTTTGCAGGAGTTTTTGGTATTTAGTTTGTCTCTGGTTGAGTAATATTGATATTTAATTTGGGAATTTTGGGAGTTATTTCTCTAATTATTTGATTGCTTTCACTTGAGATCTTCTTGTATGCATATTTCTGATCATGCCTGAGTTTCTGTTTGAAAAGGCACTTGTGCCATTGCTTGGGGGTTTATTTCTTTGATTTCTTAATTCATGTTTGGTTGTTATTGGTCACTTGATTGCCATAGTATGTCTTTGCTTGGGTTTCATCTATCTCATTTCTTTTACTTATGTCTGTTTCGTACTAACCTTTTATGCAGGGACTAAGGTAAGATATTTGAGGGTATGGATAGTTATCCATGTCCACCTTACTCTTTCCTTCTCTCATATTTTCTTTTCTTTAAGCTTAGGTTGTCGTCAAACCTCACTAACCGTAGGTCACCCATGCATGATAACATTAGGACTCTTAGTTTCCCTTTAGAGTTTCCTTTGTGTCTTCTCTCTTCTCATCTCAGAATTTCTTGAAAACACTTAATAAGGATAAATTGTATTGCGCACGAGCCTTAAGCGTGGGGAATGAGAAATGAGGGGCTTCCTCTCATCTTTCTAGAGTGCTTAGCGAGCGTCCTGTCTTGGGACGATGCGTTAAGTATTCGCCCCTGTGCCCTAGACTTTGGTGCAATGCAAGTTATGAACTAAATCAAATCACTTCTGTCTTAAAAAATACAAACCAACTTCAAACCTTTTTGTCCTTCGGGATCGTCAAACTAAAGGCTATTTTCAAAAAGGGCACGTTACTTTCCGTCTGAGATGCAAACAGGCATCGACCCTAACTGCCGGACGCAAACTTAACGTCGCTCATAAAAAACACAAAAAGAACTTGGTCCGAACTACGTTGACTCTGAATTCCCCATTGCACAAAGGGGGTACGTAGGCCTAGGACGTCGACGTCCTACCGAGTCTGTCTTTGTCTTCCCCTTCTCCGTTTTAGTACAGCCCTAGATGATAGGATAACTCACCCTTAGAATAGACAACAAGCGTGGATCCCATCGAGTACGATGGACGCGTGGGGTACTAGCACCTGCCCCTCGCGTAACCGACTCCCGAACCCAGGTTATGGTTGCGATGACCATTCCTTTCCCTTTTCCTCAGGTTTATGCGGTGTTCCCTTTCCCTCTCTTGGGATAAATTTACACGGCTGACGACTCTGTTTTTCCGCGCCACTCTCGCGTTTGTACCTGGATGAAAATCCTGGGAGCGACAGCTGGCGACTCTGCTGGGAAACTGGTTGACCTATGCCGGTCCATCCCTAAGCGAGTCAGTCCTAGCACTTGCTTGTCTTCGTTCTCTTTGGGTGTCTTTGTGTTTGCTTTGCTGTGTGTTGTATTTTATTTTTACCGCATTTTCTGCATTGCATTTCATTTTTATTACTGTCATACTGCTGTGTTGTGCTGGCTGTTTTTGTTTTGCAGGTTGGGTTGTTCTGAGAGATAAGCCCAATACCCAGGCTTGAGTACACCCTAGGACTAGAGTGAAAAGTAGTGGGACCTACGTGCCCGCTTGGTACGTTTGTGTGTTCACGAAATTCATAACCAGATGAGGCTATCTTGGGACGCATTCTAACGTGTGTGTCTTGCGCATGTTAGGGTGTTGATCTAGAGAGCTGTCGACTCTGGTGACCGATCATCGAGGACCTTAGTGGAAACATCTCTCTTTAGTGGTGACAGTGGCAGACCATATCCTATGGCAAACCAATTCGCACCCGAGGGCCCACTTTGGAACTCGCATAGGATGGCCCCTATCTTTTGAAGAGAATCAGTGGAGGCACTCCTCGATTGACGATAGTACAGTACCCCGAGGGATGAATGTACTATTGTTTCTCGACCTCAGTGCCAAAGCTGAGGACATTCCTCTTTGGAGAATCAGTTGAGGCCTCCTCGATCGATGATGATGCCAAACCAAAAATGGTGAACGTATCATCATTTCTCGACCTGAGAGCCCGGGATACTGAACATCCTAGTACCCACACGTGAGAGGGGATGGGTGTTTGCAGGTTTGCAGGTAACCGAAACCTTTAACCTACCCTGTTTTTCTGGATCTCTCATCAATGTCCGATTATTTGGGTTCCTGGTTATCTCAGTGGTTTGGAATTCTGGTTTTCTGGGTTGTGGTTCTCGTTCAGTTAACAGCACGGCACATCCAACAGTGTTGCCTTGACCCCATGTTTGCATGAGCGTATCATTTATCTTGCATTCTGACATGTTTGACATTTTTCAGGGCTTGCATCTTACTCTTGATTCCGGTTTTCTGAGGTTACCTTAGCATGGATGTCTAGAGAAAGAAGACTGTTGCCTATTCGTTCCCAGAGCCGACCTTGACATTGATTCATAAGCTGATTAGTATGGCAGGCCCTGGAGTTCGTACAGAGTTCAGTGGAGGGTATGGGAGACTTCTGAAGTTTGTCTACAATATCTCCAAGTATGAGAAGGATGCCATTCATACATTTCTTCAGTTTTACGATCCGTCGTTGCGTTGCTTCACTTTCCCAGACTACATCTTGGCCCCAACGTTGGAGGAGTTCTCATTTATTTTGGGAATCCCCATCAGGCATGACATAGTATTCTTTTCTGAAGAACACCCCGAGATAAAAGAAATGGTTGTTGCTCTTCATATTAGTGAATCTGTTCTGAGCAATAATATTGAGGAACAACAAGGAGCTAAGGGTTTCTTATTGAAGTTCTTGTTTGATCAAGCTTGCATACATGTTAAAGAGAAGAATTGGACTGCTTACCAAGCTATTCTAGCTATGTGCATCTATGGGATTGTCCTGTTTCCCAATGTTCCTGATCTGGTGGATATGCATGCTGTCAGAATATTTATTTCGAAGAATCCTATACCTACCTTGCTAGGTGATGTGTATCACTCAGTCCACTACAAGAATGAAAATAGGCGGGAAAAAACCGTGAGTTGTTGTCCAACACTCTTATCTACTTGGTTTCTGAGCCACCTCCCTGAAACTGGCGCCTTTGTTGATACGAAAGATTCTCTGAAGTGGTCAAAAAGGTTAATGGGCTTGACGGCTGACAACATTGTTTGGTTCAACCATGATTTGCTAGGAATGGAGATTATTTGCAAGTGCGGAGAGTTCCTTAATGTACCCTTGATAGGGAGAAGAGGTGGAATTTACTATAATCCTTCCCTTGTTATCAGGCAGTTTGGTTATCCTTTGAGAGGTCCACCTGAAGAGCGAGATATCAGAGAGTCCTTATTCTTCAATGGTATTGAGGATCAAGAGATGATAAGGAAGATTGTGAATGCTTGGAAACAGGTGACCAAGAAGGGTAAAACTTCATTCGGGAAATGTAATAACCGGGCCTTCTTTTCCTATAAAGAGTGGATTAATAAGAGATCAGAAGAGGAGCTTCTTCCCTCCCCGGTGGAGCCACCTTTGTATCCTTTGACGATCGAGCCTCCTACCACAGTTGAGATAGAGAAGTTTAACAAGTTGTGGGCTGAAAAGGAAAGACTGCGGGAAGAAAATAGTGAGCTAAAAAGAGAGATTTATCAGTTGAAGCATGAGCGGGGTGAAGCTGTTCATACCGCCAAATTGAAGACAGAGCTTCTTGCTAAGGCAGAAAAAGAGCTAGCTGACATGGTCACATCCGGACGAAGGATGAAGCAAGCTTTGGATGGTATCAGTAAGGTTCTCGAGTCTAAGAAGGAGGAATTGGACGAAGCTTTGTTAAAAATTCACAGGTTCAATAATCACCGAGAAACTGCAATGGCTAAGAATAAGAAAAAGGAAGACGGTTATCTAGCTCAGATTGATGAGTTGGAGTCGAAGCTCAAGAAGAAAGACGCTGAGATCTTGTCAGGGGTATTCAAGAAACAAGCAGTTGAGGGTCAACTCAATGAAGCCATAGCCTCCATAGAAGAACTGAAGGTCCAAGCTAAAGTGAAGAGATCTAGACATGAGGGACCTAGCATGGATGGTGTTTCTGGGGAAGACGCTTGGGAGTTACATTGCCGATACTTGGAAGGGATTATGCATAGGAGAGACATTCTCATTCAATAGCTAATTCAGAGACCGAAGCATCCCGACACCAGAAAGCTGTTCAAGGAAATTCAAGACTGGAGCAAGAAGCATAATGGATTGGGGGGATTGACACTTGTAGACTTTGATGATATGCCATAGTTTTCTTTTTTCTTTCATTATTTGGACCACCGCCAGGCTTGTTGGTTGGGATCTTTGATTATTGTGCTCAAACTTGTTATCTTGGATTTATGATTGTTGACATTTGGTTTTCCTCTGGTTTTCTTAATATATGAGCAGAAGTCTCGTTCTATCTTATTGTTAAACTGGAATCAACGGGTGGATCGCCCTGCGAATGTTCAAACATGTTCATTTGCATTTGCATATTCATAATCATTTTGCATAATCATTTTGCATGACAGGTGTTTATCTCCGGTATTCTTATCTTGTTCTGATCTCAGAATTGCAGACTTAACTCCTCAGGCCATTCAAGAGTTGATCATGGAGCAAGTTCAAGCTGAGTTGAGGGAAATGCGAGGCCAGATGGGGCAGCTTATGGGGAATATGCAAACTCTCATGCAAGACCAGAAGATGCTGAGGGAGGAGGTCAATCAGATGAAGACTCAGATGGATTTGGCCATGGAAATTTTGAATAAGGTGTTGAAGAAGGAAGACAGTCCTGTGCCCGCTTCCACAACAGAGATCCTTATTCCTCCCGTCTCTTTGGAATTTGATTTAAATCGTGGATTACCTCGTGAATCTCTTCCACAAGCGGAAGTTCCAGAACTTTCCCAACAGCAGCTAGGTCTTGGTTCCCAAGAGAAGCCCAAGGACAAAAAGTGTACACAGAGACAGAAGAAGTCTGAAAGAGTTTTTCAGCCACTCCCTATGCCATATTCTCAACTGTTGCAGCATCTCCTTCAGTTGCAACTGGTACAGAAGAGGACTTTGGCTCCTTTCACTGGTAATCCCCACCAGGCTATGATGCAAGAGCCCATTGTGATTTCCATTCTGGGGCACCAGGGCATACTGTGGAGAAATGTAGGGCCTTTAAGCACCAAGTCCAGGATTTGATTGATGCAGGGGCAATTGAGTTCACGTCGGGCGGCGTGAATATACAAGGTGATTTTACCCCAATTGTTGCAAAAGAAGTGGAGACTCCTCCCTTCTTTGCAGGATCCACCTCATGTCAGGGACTTTCTCCACAACCTTTTGCTGCAAAAGCTCTACGTCAGCAACCTTTGTTTGTGCCTCAGCCAAATGTGGAAAGGAAAGTGCAAGCGCAGGTGAGGCGCCCAAATCAGCACCGACAACAGAATTATCAGCAGCAGGGGCAACCGAGACCAAGAGGGCCCAAGAGGATATTTGATCCTATTCCTATCCCTTATAGTCAGCTGTTTGCTCGTTTGCTCAAGAACTCTCTAATTCAAACGAGGAGTATCGCGCCGGTACCATACCCTATTCCTCCGGATTATGACATGACTGCAAGGTGCGAGTTCCACTCGGGAACATTTGGGTATACAATTGATAAGTGTAATGCATTCCAGCACAAGGTGCAAGACCTGGTAGACTCAGAGATCATTGTATTCACTGAAGATGATATGTACATCAATGGAAGCCTCCTTTCTCAAATGAACACTCAGTCTGCAAGCACGTCCAGACAGAATTAAGCTTCCTCAGCAATGGCAATCTTCAGCTTCTTTACTGCATTTTCATTTGTAGTTTTTCATTTCTTGTTAAAGCATCGTATGCATGTAAGACTTGTTTGTTTTTTTATGATGATATTAATGCAATGAGTATGTTTTTCTTGAAGTAATCCATTCGTGTTCACTCTTAAATGTTTATATGCACTGCAATACCAATTTTCTTGTTTAGAACTCTTGAGGGAGGATGACGAAATAAGAGCGCAGATTTCTAATGGTGTGCATTTGGATGAAACCCTGTTAAGGATGTACATGCATTGTTTCCAATTCACAAACACTAGAGATATAAGGGAGATAGACCCTCGTTAACCCCTTTGAGCCTTGAAGTAGAAGCTTCTTTCGTACGAAAAACCCTCATACTTAACCCAGGGGCAGGGTAGGCATCAGTTAGTTTGACCAAGCGTTCAAATTTCAAGGAGAGTGTGCATCCGAGGAACCATTACCTTCTATCCCACCGTCAAGGGGTCAAGAGATGTGAAACCACGATGGCTATCCATCGACAACTAAGGAGTGATGCAGTCACAACCCTTTCAAGCAAGTAAGACAACCAGTGTCACACGCTTTGTTCAAAAAGGGGAATAAAAAAAAAGCCCGCTAAGTCGAACTTGTAAACAAGTGACTTAGGCAAAAGTCAGGGCATCCCGCTGGACTTCAAAATCGAAAAACTCAAAAGAGTCAGTCCAGGCAAAAATTAGGGATAAAAAAAAAAGAAAAAAGAAAGAAAAAGCGAAAAACGAAAAGGATTACAAAAGAAAATCCTCGATAAGAACAAATTCATGTGATTACAGGCACAAAAGATAAAAAGGGGTGACTGTCACTCCAAAACTTCCTTAGGTGTCAAACCATTAGTGGTATGGGTTCCTTAAAGACCATGAACCTTTTGAGAGATGAGCGGTTGTGTCAGATTAACTGAACATAGGACTGGAGAACATCACGAAGGGTGGGCGGGCACCGATAAATTTTGAGCCATAAATCCTTTTTTTGAAACCGTGAACCAAACCACGTCACAACCCTTAAAAGTCCTAATTGAAACAGGGTTTATTCCGAAAGTGTACTTCAACAGGATAGCGTTCCTGACTCCTATGAGTTGTGCTAATAAGATTTGTCGGTATTGCATGTGCGCATTGTTTTGCCATTCAAAAATCGAGGTCACATCCCAGCAAGTGATTCGTTCACAAGGCTCGGCGACGCATTTTCAATAAAAACTTCAAGGTTAACATGAGTGTTGCATTAGAATTGTCATTCTCATAAATAACTTGTTCTGTTTGCATACATGTGCCTAAGCATCAATGCAGCCTACACAGTGAACGTCAGTCAAGAAGCTTGATCCTGCCAAGTTGGGATACTTGAAAATTCTGAAGGACAATCATATCAAGGGGCATGCTGCCAAGAGACTCAGTGTAGAGTGGGCTCTCCCTAGTAAGTCGTGCTAAGATGTAGCAAATCTGGGGCAGTCACGTCGAGAAATCTCTCCGAAATTCAGTTAGTCTGGGGCATTCATTCTAAGATCAGGGGCAAAGTCATTTCAAAGCTCATATTGGGGCAGGCCACCTCTGTAGCGTGGGAGATTGCCCACTCCTGAAAATGATTAATTGAAAACACCTCCTCAAGGTTCAAGGTACTAAAGAAGAGTATTTTTAAAGTCATTACGATCCCTTTCGAGGTAATGTACTTCATGGATTATGAAGACTGGGGTAGTTATGTCGAGATATGATAAATCCCTCCAAAGAGTTTGAAGACCCTGGGGAAGTGCGAACGCCCGGTCTTCTATAAAATCCTCTTGAGATGATTTCTTCCATTAGACCCGGTGGTCTGGGGCAAGTGAAAAGTTCAAATAGCCGCTTATGACCATAAAGACAAGTCAGGTTGCAGGGCAACAGGATTGTACTCCCCCAGCAGTTTGCTCTCCCCAGCATTGAGATTGCTCCTTCCCCAGCAGGACAAACTTTCCTCAGCAGAGCAGACCTTCCCCAGCAGGAGACCTGGAAAGTATTTTCTCTGGATCAAGATGTTGTTTCCCCACAGAATCAGGGTTTTCACTTCCCCCATCCAGTCAGGAAGCGTGCTTTCGCCGACAATGTCATATTCTAGTCCCCAGCAAGGTGGGAGTAAAGTCATTCTCCCCACCAGCAGGCCAAGTTCAGCAGCATCCCCAAGCAGAATGGTATTATGGATTGTTTTCACCAAGCATGATGGTATTATGGGCTGGCATCCCCAACAGGTTCTAAGCCCATCTGTTATTGGCAATCTTCAGTAACAGACTTTCGGTTCCATTATTGGCGTTCATTTTCAACTCCCCCAGCAGAGGAGAAATCTCAGGTTTTGGATGTTACCTTCAGTGAAAGACAGGTGTGGCCCCCGGTAGTTCTTTCGGAATTTCATCCCCAGCAGAAGTTGTTGATCCAAAGAGTCGATCAGTATGACCCTTCTCAGCAAAGTTCCTGGATTCAGAGGACAATTTATTTTTGTCATCCCCAACTAAATTGGTCTTTTCTCTTCGGCATTTATTTTGCTAGAGGGACCCTTTTTGCATATCATACGCATCTCGCATTGCATCCTCAAACGTGTAGCATTTCCACTTCGTGTGGAGCATTACGACAAAATTCAAACATTTGCATTCGAAGCATAAGCCAGGATTGGTGCTTTCCTTGCCAGTTCTCTTTCCCAGCAGAGATGGCATAACTCAGGAGATTTTGGAGGGATGCGTTCCTCATACTTGTGCTCCCCGGCAGAGTCTTTTATTTAGACTTCTCCTTTCCCCAGCGGAGTCATCTTATCTGTGGATCTTGAGTCCGTTAGAAGTTTGCTTTTGTTTGGCCTTTCTCTTTTGTGATATCCAGTTTGCCAGTCTCCTTTTATCAGCAGAGATGATATGAACCAGAAGTTTTGTTTCACGTTATCCCCAGCCAAGCCCACTTTATGTTGGTTATCCTTTGCGAGTACAATTGAGGTCGTATTCGTTTTTCTTTGTGGGTAGAGTGATTGAGGTCAGTCTTCCTTTGGGGGTACAATTGAGGTTATATTCGTTTTGTGGATGCGATTGAGGTCGTATTCGTATTTTCTTTGTGGGTAGAGTGATTGAGGTCAGTCTTCCTTTGTGGGTACAATTGAGGTTATATTCGATTCGTGGGTGCGATTGAGGTCGTATTCGTATTTTCCTTGTGGGTAGAGTGATTGAGGTCAGTCTTTCTTTGTGGGTACAATTGAGGTTGTATTCGTTTTGTGGGTGCGATTGAGGTCGTATTCGTATTTTCCTTGTGGGTAGAGTGATTGAGGTCAGTCTTCCTTTGTGGGTACAATTGAGGTTGTATTCGTTTTGTGGGTGCGATTGAGGTCGTATTCGTATTTTCCTTATGGGTAGAGTGATTGAGGTCAGTCTTCCTTTGTGGGTACAATTGAGGTTGTATTCGTTTGGTGGGTGCGATTGAGGTCGTATTCATATTTTCCTTGTGGGTAGAGTGATTGAGGCCAGTCTTCCTTTGTGGGTACAATTGAGGTTGTATTCGATTCGTGGGTGCGATTGAGGTCGTATTCGTATTTTCCTTATGGGTAGAGTGATTGAGGTCAGTCTTCCTTTGTGGGTACAATTGAGGTTGTATTCGTTTTGTGGGTGCGATTGAGGTCGTATTCGTATTTTCCTTGTGGGTAGAGTGATTGAGGTCAGTCTTCCTTTGTGGGTACAATTGAGGTTGTATTCGTTTTATGGGTGCGATTGAGGTCGTATTCGTATTTTCCTTGTGGGTAGAGTGATTGAGGTCAGTCTTCCTTTTGTGGGTACAATTGAGGTTGTATTCGTTTTGTGGATGCGATTGAGGTCGTATTCGTATTTCTCTTTGTGGGTGGAGTGATTGAGGTCAGTCTTCCTTTGCGGGCACAATCGAGGTTGTATTCGTTTTGTGGGTACGATTGAGGTCGTATTCGTATTTTCTTTGTGGATATGGTTGAGGTCATATTCCTTATTTTTCAGCACGCTCCATCTCGTTAGTCTCACCTTTAGCAAATTTTCGGGGCTCTTTCGGTATTTAATCCACGTGTATCCTGGAATGTCTGAGATCCGTCGCTATCATACCTTCAGGACCAAGTTGATTGAATAGGAGCAGCTGTTGCACCCCAAAATTTGCTCTCTTACCTTTAGTACTAACTGGCTTATGTTTCATCTCATTTTGCATTATCATGTGTGCATATCATTGGTTCTTAGCATGGGGTCAAGGTGCCTGAGGCAAGTTCAAGAGGAGAAGATGTTCTTCAAAGGGTCAAGCAAGAGAGCTCAAGTGGATCACTTTCTCCTAACCAGTGCAGGAATTAGGGTTTTGAGATTCTTGGGTTTATTGCTCCAATGGGCAAGCTCCTTGGGTTTCTATCATCACCAAATGGCATATCTTATCTTTGTTGGAGAGGATACACATCATATTCAGAGGAATTTGAATTTGGAGACTGTGTTATTTCCTCCTAGACTGAGGGTACCAAAATTAGGGTTTGCTATAAAGTCAGTTTATTTCTGATTTTTTGGGCAAGACTTGATTCCATGGTATTCATTGGGTCCCTAAGTATCTAGGTATGGGAGGTTGTCCATCAGTTTGGTTCAGGAGAGATTTAATTGGCCAATGGATTGGAAATCAGGTGAATTGGGCAAAAGTCAACAGTGAGAGAGGAAGTCAACTGTGGAATTTTGAGGTTCCCTCCAAAGTTTTCAAGGTCTCACACCCTCATATGGTCTTCAAGAGTCAAGTTTCATGCCATTTATCAAGAATCAAGGGTTGGTGCAAAAGTTACTAAATATGGAAATGACCTATAATTTGAAAGTTTCCTTTTTGGGCAAGTTCTTACACTACATTCAACTTGACTTTTCATCATCAAAGAAGCTTCAAATGAATTTTCCTCCAACATGAAAGTTAAATATCTTTTTCTCCTCTTTCCAACAAGTACTAGTGGGTCTCCATATCATTTGTGAAACTCAACTTATGATCAAGAGAAGGCAAAGTGGTTTTTAGGGTTTCATTTTCACAACTTTTACATTTTGGGACATATGGACCTATAATTAATTCCATTGCTTCAAGGAACTTTTTAACATCAAAGGAAACTCCTTAAGGATCATTTTTAGGCCTTTGAATCAAGTGAATCCATGGTATATTCTTCACTTATTCTCCATTATGCCAAATTGCCAAATTATTAAAAACTCATGAATCAAATGGTTTCAAGGCCCAATTTCAATTGAGGCGTGATTAGCAATTTATCAATAAGTGATCCATCATGAAATATTTGGATATCCATGCATGGAAGGAGGTGTATCTCACATTATGTAATTTTCCAAAATTGCCCAAAACTCACAAAACAAGGAATTACCAAGGCCCAAATCATTATCAGTAAAAAACCCTAATGTATTTAAACCAATTCATGCACTGGCTAGGGTTCATTCACGTGATATTTGGAGGAGAAGAGAGCTTGGACCCTAAGACTTGAATCTTTCATATCTCTCAATCCACAAGGACTTTTCAAGAAATTCTTCCACAAACTTCTTCCTGGTGACCAATAGAGTGCAAACCATCCCCCATTCGCAGCCAACAGCAAGGATTCAGGTTGCACCATCTCAGGTTGGTGGGTTTTTTGATGATCCTAAAACTTTTCTTTTTGACATGAATATTGATGTGTGATGTCCACTGGTTATGCTGATGTATTTTGTTTTGAATATGGACGTGTATATCAGTTGTTTTATGAGTTTAAAGTTTTGAACCCTAATTTCATTTCGTGCGTTTTTCATTATGTGTTGATCATTTGCAAATTTTGATTGGATATTTGAGATCCCCATGAAATTCTGGACAGAATGGTGTATGGGTTTGCATTTTCTGGGTGGTTTTTTAGTTGCAGGTGGCGGCCGGAACTAGGGTTCCGGCGACTGGTGGTGGTCCGGCGAGGCCAAGGGTTTTTATGAAGAAGACATAATCCCAGCCGTTCATGCTTTTGATCCAACGGTTCCTTGGTGTGCCACGCGTTTTTCCTTTTATTTTTTTCTGATTTTTTATTTAATGATTGTGTGTTTATCACCCCACCATTCTTACCGTGTGCATCCAATCATGTTTTTTTATTTTATTTACTTTTATTTATGTTGACTAATTGTGGATCGTCTGATGAATCATGTGGACAGAATCTCGCCAGCACATTAAAAAAGGCATGTGCCTGGCACATGGGTGTGCATTGTGTACTGATACTTGCGCGTGCGTGAGTATATGTTAGTTATGGTGTACTTGCTAATCACGGCCCTTGATCTTGATGACTTTTTATTTTGTTGACTGTCTTGCGAGCATTGGATCAATCTAAGGGTTGGTGTTTGGTCTGACCATTGACTGAAGTCCACACGTGGACTATTTTTTTTATTTTATTTTTTTTCTGATTGGATTTAAGTTTGGGCTTCTTATCCGCACCCCACTCTTCAGCCCATTAATATTTCTAACATGTTTGGATCACTATTTACACCCCCTTGCATTTTCTTCATCTTTATTTTTATTTAATTACTACATTTTCATTTTTAATTTTTAAAAATACATAATTGCATTAAAAAATCCCAAGAAAATTCATGCATCATTTTTATAATTTTATAAAATTTTCACAAATTTTATTTTATTTTTATCTTCTGAATTAATTATTTTAATAATTTCCTCTTAAATTTATTTCGTTCTGCACACATTGCATTGTTTATTTTATTTCTCTGCATCCATGAAACATTTTCAATCCATTCTTTTTGCATTTGTTAGATAACACTCTGAAGTGCATTAAAATATTTTTCTATCATTTTAAAAACCATCTCCTATTGCATTTTAGTCCTTTCCTTTTGCATGTTGAACCATGATCCTCTCTTGGCTTTGCATAATTGTTTGAGTGACTAACATCTTGAATTTTTGCAGGAGTTTTTGGTATTTAGTTTGTCTCTGGTTGAGTAATATTGATATTTAATTTGGGAATTTTGGGAGTTATTTCTCTAATTATTTGATTGCTTTCACTTGAGATCTTCTTGTATGCATATTTCTGATCATGCCTGAGTTTCTGTTTGAAAAGGCACTTGTGCCATTGCTTGGGGGTTTATTTATTTGATTTCTTAATTCATGTTTGGTTGTTATTGGTCACTTGATTGCCATAGTATGTCTTTGCTTGGGTTTCATCTATCTCATTTCTTTTACTTATGTCTGTTTCGTACTAACCTTTTATGCAGGGACTAAGGTAAGATATTTGAGGGTATGAATAGTTATCCATGTCCACCTTACTCTTTCCTTCTCTCATCTTTTCTTTTCTTTAGGCTTAGGTTGTCGTCAAACCTCACTAACCGTAGGTCACCCATGCATGATAACATTAGGACTCTTAGTTTCCCTTTAGAGTTTCCTTTGTGTCTTCTCTCTTCTCATCTCAGAATTTCTTGAAAACACTTAATAAGGATAAATTGTATTGCGCACGAGCCTTAAGCGTGGGGAATGAGAAATGAGGGGCTTCCTCTCATCTTTCTAGAGTGCTTAGCGAGCGTCCTGTCTTGGGACGATGCGTTAAGTATTCGCCCCTGTGCCCTAAACTTTGGTGCAATGCAAGTTATGAACGAAATCAAATCACTTCTGTCTTAAAAAATACAAACCAACTTCAAACCTTTTTGTCCTTCGGGATCGTCAAACTAAAGGCTATTTTCAAAAAGGGCACGTTACTTTCCGTCTGAGACGCAAACAGGCATCGACCCTAACTGCCGGACGCGAACTTAACGTCACTCATAAAAAACACAAAAAGAACTTGGTCCGAACTACGTTGACTCTGAATTCCCCATTGCACAAAGGGGGTACGTAGGCCTAGGACGTCGACGTCCTACCGAGTCCGTCTTTGTCTTCCCCTTCTCCATTTTAGTACAGCCCTAGATGATAGGATAACTCACCCTTAGAATAGACAACAAGCGTGGATCCCATTGAGTACGATGGATGCGTGGGGTGCTAGCACCTTCCCCTCGCGTAACCGACTCCCGAACCCAGGTTATGGTTGCGATGACCATTCCTTTCCCTTTTCCTCAGGTTTATGCGGTGTTCCCTTTCCCTCTCTTGGGATAAATTTACACGGCTGGCGACTCTGTTTTTCCGCGCCACTCTCGCGTTTGTACCTGAATGAAAATCCTGGGAGCGACAGTTCCTACCACCCACAATTCAGGTATAGAATAAAAGCGGAAAATCTGTAACTGAATCTCATATATATATATATATATATATATCATAAAAAGTTTGTCTGTCATATACAACATCATACATGTACAATCCAAAAGATATATATACATAATACAAATAATCACATAACGATCTCCCCGACTACCCGGTGCTACATATCAGAGCCGACTGACAAAAGAATGAAGACCTAAGCTTCACCAAAAAGACCTCCAGCATCTAATCTGTAATGCCTCACAGAGCATTTAAAAACGAGCAGAAGGGTGAGAAACACAATCATAATATAATTGCATACAATTATATAATAACACAAAATTACACATATAAAATATTCTCACCACCACTTATACCAGAATTCAAACACAAAACAACACAATGTATATTTCAGATATCCATCACCAAGGTATATCAACCATGCACAATACAAATATCACCAACATATATACATATATCAACTCATCAATTTCATCCCCAATTCCACACACAATCAATCCATTCATGATTTTCCACACATAATGCATCCATTCATAATTCTCACACATAATCAATCCATTCACGATTTATGCAATGCACAGAGACCGACACAACGACTCTATGCAATACACATGCGGTACCATCCATCCATCATTTTTCAACATTAGTTCACTCAGGAACTATTGGAATCATCGCTTGTTACTCAACGTAACTCCCCATCGGGCAAACGATGTTCCCCGTCGCTTTATCGCTTTAAGTTCTCTTTGTATAAGGCGCACGATCCAATCACTTTAAGTCCTCTTTGTATAAGGCGCACGATCGTCTATAATCATCGCTTTAAGTCCTCTTTGTATAAGGCGCACGATGTTATAGCGGATTCCCTCTGGAATCGATTCGTCGCTCACACCCACTAGGGCACACGACATCACAAGAATGTATATCATGATGCTTGGCATACATTGACTCATGACATTCAATGCACACATACATGCAACCATCTCAACCAACAATAATCATGCTTTACCATCAAGCCCAAAACAATGCATTTACATCATACAACAGCACACAAGTCATACCATATCTATCAAAGGCATATTGCATGATAACACATCAAATACACACAATTAAAATGGTACAAGTTGACCAAACGGCACCTTTCCAAATTCCCGACATAATTTAATCGGCCAACAATCTCAAAACCATTTAAATAAGAAAGAACATGTCAAAAGCTTTCCAACGCACCAAATCGCGCCTCAAACCGACTCACGGATCAAAAGTTATAAAGAAAACAAATTGGAAAAAACTGTCATGTTCACAATGCGAAGCTCCTAGCGAGTCCTTCACTTCTTCATTCGCAGTGCGAATGTCCCAGCGAACCAAGTCAGAAAGGAAAATGGCCTAAAAAATTCCTAACCTTCGCAGTGCGAACGCCCAGCGAATCTTCGCTTCCCCCTTCGCAGTGCGAGTCTCCCAGCGAACCATGGTAGAAAGAAAACAACACAAAACAACACAAAGTTCGCAGTGCGAGTCTCTGGCGAATGCTCGCACTCACCTTCGCAGTGCGAATAGCCAGCGAATGCTCGCTTTCTCCTTCTCTAGGGGATTTGCAGTGCGAACCTGCGAAACCAGAAAACCCAGCAGCGCTGTTACACACTCCAAAACCATATTTTCCCCACCAAAACACTTCCAAACCAACACATAACAATCAGAACATAATCTAATCATGGTAACAAGTATTCTACCGCATTTACACCGATTTTCAACCGCGAAAACATTGATTTCTCTCTTCCGACCTAGAATCAAAAAGCTATGAAACACAACAAACAATCCAATACACACGTACATAATCATACACAAGCATAGTATAATCGAGTTTCGCACCCTTACCCAATTTTATCGTGTTTAGAAAAGTCGGTTGATCGATTCCTAGATTTTCTAAGTTTTCTCTCTTTCTTCTCTTCTTTTCTTTCTTCCTCTTTTTCTTCTTCTCTTTTTCTTTCCTTTCTATTTTCTCTCTCTTTCTATTTCTATTTCTATTAACTTAAGAAAAATTAAAGTGAAATGACCAAAATACCCCTACACTCAAATATCTCACAAACATTCCCAAAACGCGATAAAACATCACAACAATGAAAAATAATATATTATCAAATAAAAGTCAAAAATAAAATAATATAATAATAAAATAATCAAAATGACTCGATTAAATAAAACGGACAAAAGTGGGGCGTTACACACTCCACGTTTTGTTGGTCCATATTAGATATCACAGAGGATAGGAGAGGTAGCCTATCGAATTGCTTTACCGCCGTCACTTGAGAATTTGCATGACGTGTTCCATGTGTCTCAATTGAGGAAGTACATTCCGGATTCGTCGCATGTGATTCAGATGGATGATGTACAAGTGAGGGATAACCTGACTGTGGAAGTATTGCCGGTGCGTGTTGATGTTCGAGAAATGAAGCAACTGCGCGGTAAAGAGATTGCTTTGGTGAAAGTTCTGTGGGGAGGACCAGCTGGTGAAAGTTGGACTTGGGAGCGCGAGGATCAGATGAAGGAGTCATATCCGACTCTATTTGCTTCAGGTAAATTTTTGAGGACGAAAATTCCTTAAGTGGGGGAGAGTTGTAACACCCCAAATTCAATTATGATTAATTGTTGCTTATTTGAGGATATAAGGTGATTTTTTGACGATATGTGGTTATGTGGCACGATGCATTGTGGTGAAATTATTTTAATAATATTAATAGTAAGAATAATCATATAGTATTATTCAGATTATTGTTTATTATTTAAAATACTAGAAGTGGGAGTATTGAGGGTACGTTAGTCATTAGGGATGGATAAGTGAGGGTATAATGAGAAGAGCACATTTAGGGGTATTTTAAGAGAAAATAGTGAAAGGAACTCATTATTCGTATTATTTTTGAGGAAGAGGAAAAGGTGCTCTGAAGAACAAGTGAGAAGGAGGCTAGGGCATAGAATAATTCCGGCGAAACTTCAAGAGAGGTCGAAGGAGACAATATTCTAAGGTATGGGGAGTATCACTTTACAATATTTTGATATAAAGATTAGGTGTTGGTGGGTGATTGGGGTTTTGGGGGGGAACCTAGGAATTGGAGGTTAGGGATGATGGATTTTGATGATTTACTATGGGATGATTGTTGTTATTGATGTATATGTGATAGATATAGGTTATAATAACATAATCTGTGATGATTTAAGGATAAAATCTGGTTTAGGGGTGTTGAATCGCAGATGGAGAAGTGTTGTTATCGCAGGGTTTTTCTGCCAAAATCGCAGAGGGCGCTTAGCGCGGCCTAGCGCGGTCTAGAAGAATTTCGCCTCCTCGAGGCAGTGAGTAGCGCGCTTAGCGCGGGTGGGGCTCGCTTAGCGCGACCTGGGGCTGAAAAATATTATTTTATTGACTTAAAATTCATGGAAAATATCTGTTTTATATTATATTAATGTTGTGATGTTGCTGTAAATTGCTGTTATGTGTTGATGTGTTATATGATGATTTTTCATGATGTTACTGATGAGTATACGATGATGTTTTTATGATTTTTTGACGAATATGTGATGATATGACGTATATGAGGATTGATGAATGATGATGCACATTATGATGTTTAATTGATGATGATGATTAGTGATGTTGTGTATCATACATTCATATGCATACTCTGTGACGACGCTTCATTCCCATTGTGCGGATATGAGGTAATTATGACGTGGTCCGGTTCCAAATGCGGAATCGATCCTATTGACGGGGATCTTTGGAGGGTTGATGGCCTAGTGTCCATTATTATGACGATTTGGTACCACATGCATTTTTATGATGTTGCATTTCATTCTTGGTGGCATTGCATGATTGCATATGAGTGATATTGGTGATGTGATATTTTATATGATGTTTTGGGTGAGCCACTGTAGTATTTGATAAAAACAACTGTTGCCCTGTTAATGTCTTTTCTTTATATGATTTATATTGAATTGTGATTACTCACCCTGCCTGTTTGAATGTTGCCTCTACGTGGGTAACGTGCAAATAACCAAGATTAGTTCGTGGTGCGTGAAGATTTAGCTTTGGAGTCAGTTTTCTTTTCAGTTGAGTAGAGGGTGTGTTTTGCTCTGATTTTGTAACATCGGGGTTGGGAACGCTTTTGTTTGAAATATTGTGTTACTTTGATTAACATGTTTCATGAGGATTTTGAAGATGTTGAGTTGTTTTAAATTCCAATTTTGATGAGATTAAATTATTATGAGTTGTTTTATAAAGGAGATTTTATTTTATGACGATAATTCCGCTGCGACGTTTTTGTTTTAAAGGAGGTGTTGATCCAAAATAAGTTGTTATTCCTATATGTTGTAACCCGTGTTACAGAGCGGGAAAATAATTTTGATGCCTTTGTGAAGTGTGACACCCTTGAGCGGTGAATTTATTTGATTTAATTTCCATACGTATGTGACATAATTGTTGGGTTAAAAGGGTGTTACAGAGGGCCTAGGCTTCGAAGCATCATTCATATTTTGACAGAGATGATAAGCAGATTTTACTGAGTACTCCCCATTCTTCTCCCAGTGCCAAAGAATTTTGTCCTCACAGTCTCTAGAAGAAAGAGAAATGCTACAAATGTGTTTAGCATCCTCAGGATCAAAACTGGTCTCAATAAGTTCCTTCTTCCAAATTTTGAGGTTATGGTCAATGAAATTCTCCACCCTGGCTTCCTGCTGAAGACCTCTCACAGGTCTAAATAACTTAAAACCAGGGTTTGCGGGAATCCATCTATCAGTGCAGGCACTCACTTTGCTTCCATTCCCTATTCTCCATCTAGTTCCTTTGTTTACCATCTCCCTCATGCTCAAGATACTTCTCCACACAAAGCTTGGGTTGTAACCAAGGGTATTGTCTTCAACTGATGTTCTGGGGTAGTACCTGCCCTTAAAGACCCTTCCTAACAAGGAATTTTCATTTGTAAGGAGACTCTAATAATGCTTACCCAACAAACTTGTATTGAAATCATCGAAGCTTCTAAATCCTAAACCTCATTCACCCTTGCTTTTTGCCAACTTTTCCCAGCTTAACCAATGAATTTTCTTTGCATCACCCTGAGCACCCCACCAAAACTTAGCCACAATCGCCTCAATTTCATTGCAGGTAGCCTCCGGTAACTTGTAACAAATCATCACATAAGTTGGAATAGCTTGAGCCACAACTTTGATCAAGACCTCTTTACCTACTCTAGAAAAATACTTCTCTTTCCACCCTTTAACTTTCTTCCACACCCTATCAACCACCAATTTGAAGATCTGGTGCTTTGATTTACAAAACACCACAGGAAGACCAAGGTATTTCGTGTGGCCAGGAACAGTTCTAACCCCAAGCTTCTCCCTTAACTCCTCTTGATTCTCATCATAGACATTCCTGCTAAAAGAGAACTCAGATTTATCAAAGTTCACCAGCTGCCCCAAAGAAAGTCGGTACTGCTCGAAGACAGACAAAATTCTGAATGCTTCTTGATGGTTTGCCCTAGAAAACAACTGGCTATCATCAACGAAGAACAGATGTTTGATGATTGGAGCCTTGCGAGCAACTTGGATGCCATGGAGCTGATTGTTAGCCATCTCCTTCTTTATTAAACCTGAAAAGACATTAGCACATAAAATAAACAAGTAAGGGAAAAGGGGATCTCCTTGGCAGATACCCCTTTCCAGAGTAAAATTGACACCAGGCTGACCATTGATAAGAACTCTGTAAGTAACTGTGGAAAAGCAATTGTTGATCGCCTTCATTAAGCCTTGTGGGAATCCCATAGCCAATAAAACGTTATTAATGAAATACCATTCTAGTCTGTCATAAGCTTTTGACATGTCCAACTTCAAAGCCATAATCCTTTTCTTCCCCTCCGTCTTCTTTTTCATCCAATGGAAACACTCCATTGCCACCAAGGAGTTGTCCGTGATAAGACGGCCCTTGACAAAAGCGCTTTGCTCTTCGTCAATGATATCTGGTATAATAGTTTTGATTCTGTTGGCGATGGTATTTGTGATGATCTTCATGATCACGTTTCAGAGGCTGATGGGTCAAAAGTCCTTTGCATTAGCAGGGTTTTTAAACTTAGGGATCAAAGAAATGAGGGTATTGTTCACCTCTCGAGGATCAGCACCTTCATTGAGAACCTTAAGGGAAAAACAACAGACATCTTTACTTACCGTGTTCCAAAACTTCTGGAAGAAAAGTGCAGGCAACCCATTAGGCCCAGGGGCCTTTAAGGGGTGCATTTGGAACAGGGCAGATTTGACTTCCTCCTCTGATAAACTGCTTTCACACCAATTGAAATGTTCAAGCTTCAATCTCCCCCGTACGACAGCACAAATATCATCAGTGTTATTTGGAAGTGAAGAAGAAAACATATCAGAAAAATAATGGGTTAAAATTCTCTCACATTGATTTTCTCCTCTCCACCAAGTCCCATTCTCATCCTTTATCTTGTTTATAGTATTTGCGTGTCTCCTCATACTAGCTTTTCCATGAAAGAATTTACTATTATTATCTTCATGCCTTAACCACAAAGCTCTACTCCTTTTGCGCCACAAAATTTCTTCTTACTGAAGGAGTTTGTTCTTCTGATTTTCCAAGACCTTGAACTTATTGATACTCTCATGGGAGGCATCCCACCTACAATCATCTTTAAGTAACTCTTCAATCCTCCCCAATTCCTTGCTAATGGAGTTCCTCCTATACTCCTTGAAGGAGTCATCGAGACCTTTCTTGGAAAAAATCTTTCACAACACCTCTCCAAAAGAGCTACACCACATCCTGTCCACCACCCTTTCACATCTAGGGTCTCTGCTCCACACTTCCTCAAACCTGAACATATACTTCTTTTTACTCTTAGCAATGTCGGAATCAACCTCCAGTTCTATTCTTATGGCCACATGATCAGAACCAAAGCGAGGGAGATGAGTGACCCTTAATGGAGCAAATCTATTGATAAATCCTTCAGTTTCCAAGCTTCAATCTAATCTACATTGGATGTTGTTTTCCCCCTCAGGTCCATTTGTCAAAGTGAACTTATAACCCTGAAATCCCATATCAATCAGTTGACAAGACTCCATCACTTGTCTACCCAAAGTAAGTTGTTTGGAAGACCTGCCAAGTCCCTCAACCTTCTCATGGTCGAATAGAATATCGTTCATGTCACCAAAACAAATGGACCTCTCTCCACCACTATAGGCCAAATCTCTAATTAACCTCCAAAATTTCCTCTTGTTGTTTTCCTCAGGGAAGCCATAAATCCCACTAAA
Organism: Lathyrus tuberosus; assembly: GCA_022829125.1. NCBI lineage: Eukaryota > Viridiplantae > Streptophyta > Magnoliopsida > Fabales > Fabaceae > Lathyrus > Lathyrus tuberosus. The sequence continues at coordinate 13,839,656 of JALAZF010000122.1, read as the reverse complement.
GGACCACTTATTATCCTTAGCATCATCATACACATAACCTCTTATATGATTTAACGAAAAAGACTCCACCGTCACACTCACTTCTTCCTTCCAAAACAAGATAAGCCCCCTGCTCTTTCCCTTCCAGTTCCATGATAGTCCACCATGAAACACCCAGCAAAACCACATTTTAACTTAATAGCTTGTACCTCTTCACTCTTTAATCTAGATTCCATAAGAAACAACAACTTAGAGTTTTCAATGCGATAGAGCCTTAACAAGGCTCGAATTGCACGGGGACTCCCCAACCCCCTGCAGTTCCAACTAATGATTTTCATTGTTCTAGGCGGTGTTGGTTCACCAACACCACCTCTGTTAATCTTTGATCCTCCTCTCCCTCTATCTGACCTTTCCTCTTCTTCTCCCCACTACCTTGACCTTCAATTGTGCCTTCCACAACCATACCATCAATTAATTGTCGTTTGCCTCCTTCTAGTTCCAGCAATTTCTGCTGGGTTGGGCTCACCTTTTTAGGTGTTTGCTTTCATGTCCATTTTTCTTCTTCAAGATTGTAGACTTTGAACAGGATGATGAGACTTTTTTGCTTCCCCGTTTTGAAATGTCAACTGCCCCCAGAGACTCCGCTACTGCCTCAATCTCGAATTTATCCGTCTTAGATAAACCCTCTTGAAGTCTTAGCTTTTTCTCTGGAAAATCCGTAGCCTTTTGTGTTTGGTTCTGATCCACTTCTCCTTCTGTTTCCTTTTCCTTGTCCTTTATCACATATTTGTTGTTCCCAGACGAAATGTTGAAAATGCTCTTACTACATGAACTTGATGTTGACTCCTTCCTTTGATCTACAGAGATTTTTGGTAATGGAGACGCACGATGCCACGGTCCATATGAAAGTTCATTTTCCTCCATCTCCTCAAAACCTTCTTATCTTAGATCTGTAACAACTTCACATTCCTTTAATAGGTGCCCCAATCTTCCACAGATAAAGCACAGAGTTGGTAATCTTTCATACTTGAAGAAAACACGAAGATTTCTTTCCTTGAACTGAACCACGGTTCCCCTTTTTAGAGGATGTTTCAGATCTATTCTTACTTTGATACGGAGGAATCTACCGTTCATGTGAGCATCCTTTTGGTCGACCTTCTCAAAAGTCCCCAGAATTCCCCCTAGCTTCCTTGCAATCGCCTCTGTCCTCAACATCAGCAGAAGTTCGTACACCCTGACCCAGAACGTGCTGTAATGCATGTTTAAAGCTGACGGTTGTTCTTCACCCGAAACACGAGCTAGAACAACCAGGTTACGATAAAAAATCCAAGGCCCGTTACGTAATACGTTCTCCAGATCTCTCTTGGTATTGAAGTGGAACAAGAAGAGATTCTTGTTCAGCTCTTGTGATTCCATATAGTTCTTTAGCTTCCAAACATTAATCATTATAGTTGTAAAAGCTCGTGAGTTGAAATGACTATCGGACCAGATCTTAGCTGCCAATGTTCTCTAGAAAAATCTCTTCCCCTCCAACCTCCTCTGCTTCCGCCATTACCCCTTTTTATTCTTCCTTTGAGAGCGAGAACTCCTTCCATCTATCCATGCCGTGAGAGAGGATAGAAAAAAAAAACCTCAGAGACCACCGACCCACACAGATAGAAGATCAAAAAACAAGACCACAACAAAAGAAAAAGAACTAGAAGGACAAAACACCTCAAGAAACTTGAGAGAGGGAACCGATAAAAGGTTAGAATACCAAAAAAAAGAACTGGGGAAGTCCAAAAGCCACTACCTATGGAGGAAGTGGGAAAAAAACAAAAGCCAAAACCCCAGCAGGAATGGGGAATAGACACATTAAGTTCTAGAGAGGAGCAAGACCATCTCTCTCTAGAACATGTGGAAATTTACATGATCAATTTCTTACGTCCTCTAAAAATGATTTTCTTTCTTATTGAAGAGAGTAGAATGTATCACTTATATCGTTCAAAAGAATTTGTGTCACTACATTAACCAAAGAGGTATTTATACTACTAAAAATATAACTATTACACTAATGTAATAATTGGTATTATTATTTTAACATTGACAAATTATACATCTACAATAATGACATTACTATTAAGAGCACTTTAATGGAGTGAACTATAAGAAATTAAATTAGTTCAATTAAATTAGTTTTTGTGAGATTAATTTAAAAAAAAATTAATTGATCTAGTTTATTTTTACTCCAATAATAGTTGTTTATAAATAATTTAAACTTGATCCCACATATTTTATATTTATTTATTTGTAATAATTTTAATTCAAAATTAATATTACTTTAACTATTCTAATAAAAAAAATATATAAAATATTAATTATTGAAATTGTATAAGAATTATTTTATTATATTTTTTAATATATGAAATTAAAATAATACAAAAGTAACAATAAGAATGCATAAAATTATATTTTAATAAAATATAAAAATAAGATAAATGCAATCAATCAATTTTTTTAAAAACATAACGTGAAATTAGCATATTTTATATTATAAATACAATCAATTGTTTTTTAAATGGCAATTAATGTTTCAAATAGTAATAGTTGTCGTTGTTTATAGAAAGTACCGGTTGTCATTGCTACTACTTTATAAATACAATTGCTTATAAGAAATCAAAGCTTAATTAACGAACATTAAAATGTTCATTACGCCATACAAGACATTAGACATCATTTTTTTTTTGGAATTGACAGCGCTAAAGCGCTGTCTATACTGGCGCTACTGTAGATAAGGACAACATTTTTTTTAAATGCAAAAGCGTTGTCTTATGTTTCCTTTAGGCAGCGCTTCTTTTCAAAAGCGCATTTTATTGTCCCCCTTTAGACATCGCTTTTAAAAGCATTGTCTAATGTATCTTTTAGTTATCTTTTAGGTCTCTTTTAGGCAACGCTTTTTTTAAAAGCGCTTTCTATTCTCCACTATAGGCAATGTTTTTTTCGAAAGCGTTGTATAATGTCTCATTTAGGAAGCGCTTGTTTGTTAAAAGCGTTGTCAATTGCGCACGTATGGCAGCGTTTTTTGGTTAAAACGTTGGCCTAAGTCTCATTTTAAATAAAATGACAGTATATTTTTAAGAAGCGCTGGCGCAACATGAAATTGCTATAGTAGATAATTTTTTATATATATTCCAAATATGCATAATACCAATATATATACAGTAGCTAGTTTTTGATATATATTCCAAATTTACATATTACCAATATATATATATATATATATGTATGTATACGTATGTATATATACCAGATATATACCAACTCTAGCTACAAAACTATGAACTTGTTTTCTGCACATTTCAACAACTTAGTAACTTGTTATCTCTATCTTCTGCACCTATCTGAAACAAAACCAACAAATTAAAAGGCATCAGAACCAAGCTATATAACACATAAACCTTATAAATATTGATATATACCATTATACATCAAGAAAATCATATTTTTATCAAAATTTATCACAAACCTTTATAATTCAACACAAACCTTTAATTCAACACATAAACCTTATAACCTTATAACCATTATATATAACTCAACACATAAAACTTATAACCATTATAATTCAACACATAACTACAAAACCTTATAACCATTATATATAACTCAACACATAAAACTTATAACCATTATAATTCCAAAATCTTTAACTTCTAAAGATTCACCAAACATAATTACAAATTCCATCAACCCTTAATTCACAACAACTTTCAGAACTATTTCAATCTAATACAGAACATCACAACAACAAAAATCTATAAGGACCATAAACTTCACACAAAATAAAGAAAGACAAAACCTTGTATAATTCTCATCTCAAGAATGTACTGACATCATTCCTCCTTAATTTCTTCCAGTTGATATTTCGAAAAAATAGCACACTTGAAATCATCAAAGTACTACATAATATAACATGTCGAAGATATTATTAGGATTGCTAATTAATTATTTTATTCTGTTAGTTATTAGATTTAATTATTTTATTCTGTCAGTTATTAGATAGGATCGGTTTTAATTAGATAGTATCTAGCTAATTAAGTTGTTGCTATTTTTATGCATCTATTTATGTAAAGGTGTTATATTGTAAACACTATTTATATGAGTGATATTCAGCAGAAATAAAACAATTTCATTCGGAACAATTCTTTCCGACTTTATGGTATCAGAGCCTAAATGGCCAAACCATCCGATGATGATACCTCTGGTATCGATTCTATGAGTTCTACTCGCTCACTCACCCTAAACAATGAATCCTTCCAAAACATATCCATCACTTCTCACAAGTTGAATGGAAATAATTTCTTACAGTGGTCACAATCTGTGAAATTGTTTATTCGTGGCCGTGGAAAATTCGGTTTTCTCTCAGGTACCACTACGAAACCTGCCAAGGAAGATGAATCTGAAAGATGGGAGGCAGAAAACTCGATGATTATGTCTTGGCTCATAAACTCCATGGATCCAAATGTAGGGAGGACTTATCTCTTCCTACCTACTGCTCATGACATTTGGAAAGCTGTGAACGAGACCTATTCTGATCTCGGGAACATAGGACAATGGTTTGAGCTAAAAACTCGGTTATGGAGGCTAAAACAAGGAGAGAAAACTGTCACTCAATACTACACCGACCTCAAGACCTTGTGACAAGAGGTTGACATGTTCAGCAACTACGAATGGAGCTGTGCTAAGGACAGGACTCTATTCCAGAAGATGGTGGAAAAAGAACGCGTCTTCGAATTCCTTGTTGGCCTTAATAAGGAATTATATGAAGTCAGAGGGCGCATTCTTGGTCGTGATCCACTACCGAGCACCAGAGAAGTTTTCTCCGAAGTCAGACGAGAGGAAAGCCGGCGGACAGTCATGCTTGGAGGCCAATCAACAGCCCCCGCCGAGTCCTCTGCCTTGTTCTCGGGACAGCCACCACGTCGCAACGATCGTCGGAACGACAGAGATCGGCCGATATGCGAGCACTGCAATAAGCCGGGACACACTAAGGCCAAGTGTTGGAAGCTACACGGGAAGCCAGCCAAGAACCCTTCAGCCAATCGGAATCCTCGTGATGCAAAGGGATTCCATGCCTCATCTGAAGATGCTTCTGAAGAGCCGAAACCTGCCTCAGAAACGTCTGCCTTCAGTAAAGAACAACTAGAGCAATTGTATCAACTAATGAGTTCTCATTCCATATCCAACACCTCTAACCCATCATCTTATATTGCCTCTTCATCATTAGCCTAGAAAGGTACATATCCTACAGCTTTCACAGCTGGTTCTAAATCAAACCCTTGGATCATAGATTCAGGGGCAACAGATCACATGACCAGTAGTTCATCCATATTCTCATCTTATTTTCCGTTATCTGGTAATTTAAAAGTAAAAATTGCTGATGGTTCCCTAACCTCTATAGCTGGAAAAGGCTCTATCATTATTTCTCCATCTCTCACATTACTAAATGTCCTACATGTCCCAAAACTCTCTTGCAATCTTATCTCTGTTAGTCGTATTATTCATGATTGCAAATGCATTGCTACAATAACATTTGCTGGATTTGAATTTCAGGACCCTTGTTCGAGGAAGATGATTGGCAATGCTAAAGAGGTTGATGGACTGTATCACCTGGTCACGGAAAATCCTTCAGATAAACAAGTTCAGAAACCAAGATGCTTTACTACCTTGTCTTGTGAGAATGAAATAATGTTGTGGCATTATAGATTAGGCCATCCTAGTTTTAATTACTTGAAATATTTATTTCCCAATCTTTTCAAAAATAAAGATGGTTGTTCTTTTCAGTGTGAAGTTTGTGAATTGGCAAAACATCATAGATCTGTTTATCCATCTTTAAAGTACATGCCATCAAAACCTTTCTCTCTTGTGCATAGTGATATTTGGGGTCCTTCACGAGTAAAAACAGCCTCAGGATCTAGATGGTTCATCACATTCATTGATGATCACACTAGAGTCACATGGATTTATCTTCTAAAAGAAAAATCCGAGGCAACAAGTGTTTTCAAAAATTTTCACACACTGATCAATAATCAGTTTCAAACAAATATTCAAGTCCTTAGAACCGATAATGGTCGAGAATATTTTAATGCTATCTTAGGTGATTTTTTGAAACAAAAAGGAATAATTCATCACAGTTCTTGCGTTGATACTCCCCAACAAAATGGAGTAGCTGAAAGAAAAAATAGGCATTTATTAGAGGTGACTAGGGCTTTACTGTTTGCTATGAATGTTCCTAATCGTTTTTGGAATGAAGCACTCTTAACAGCGTCTTATTTGATAAATCGAATGCCTACAAGAGTTCTTAAGTATATCACTCCTTTGCAAGCTCTAAAGAATATGTTTCTTGAAAATAGATCTTTCACTGATTTAACACCTAAAGTTTTTGGTTGCATTGCTTTTGTTCATATACACGGCCAAAATAGAGGAAAACTTGATCCCCGAGCACATAAATGTATATTTCTAGGATATTCACCAACGCAAAAAGGGTATAAATGTTTTGATCCTAAATCTGGAAAGTATTATGTGAGTATGGATGTCACCTTTTTTGAAAAACAACCTTTTTTTGACAAACATTCTCTTCCGGGGGAGAATGACTCTGAAATGAATTTTTGGGAACAAATATCTTTGCCAAAAACGGTTGTAAATAACTTGGAACCACCTACTGAACTTCGTGTTTATTCTAGAAGGCGGACTCGACCAAGTAATGCTCCACCGGCCCCCGAGGTGTGCCAACCATCAGACTCAACTACGGTCCAAGGTACAACTCCTCTTTCCCCTATTTCTATTCCAAATTCAGAGCCTTCTACAGAATTCTTTGAACCCATAGCCTTGCGCAAAGGTGTTAGATCATGTACTACAAAACATCCAATATCCAATTTCGTTTCGTATCATAAACTCTCACCAGATTTCAAAGCTTTTTCAACCAGGATTATGGATGATGATCTACCTAAGTCGATACAAGAAGCTCTAGAGGTTCCGAGATGGAGAGAGGCAGTTTTTGAGGAGTTAAAAGCCCTGAAGAAGAATGACACGTGGGATCTCACCTCTTTACCTGAGGGGAAACGATCTGTAGGCAGCAAGTGGGTGTTCACCATCAAATACCATGCAGATGGCTCAGTCAAGAGATACAAAGCAAGACTCGTAGCACGAGGCTTCACTCAGACATACGGCCTTGACTACGAGGAAACCTTTGCTCCTGTGGCCAAACTAAACACTATACGTGTCTTACTCTCTCTAGCCGCCAATCTGGATTGGCCTCTCAGACAGTTTGATGTGAAGAATGCATTCCTAAACGGTGAGCTAGAGGAAGAGGTGTTTATGGAAGTTCCTCCAGGCTTTGATGAATTGAAGAAGAATGGCAAGGTTTGCAAGCTAAAGAAATCCATATATGGATTGAAACAATCTCCGAGAGCCTGGTTCGAGAGATTCACGAGAGCTGTGAAACAACATGGATACACTCAGGCACAGTCCGATCATACTATGTTCTACAAACACAATAATGGTAAAATTGCTATTCTAATTGTGTATGTAGATGACATTATTATGATAGGAGATGACACAGTAGAGTTGGAGTCGCTGAAGAACTTCTTATCCAATCAGTTTGAGGTCAAGGATCTAGGACAACTCAAATATTTCCTTGGAATGGAGGTGGCTAGATCCTCAAAAGGTATAGTTATCTCGCAAAGGAAATATGTCCTCGATCTCTTGAAAGAGACCGGTTTACTAGGATGTAAACCAATGGCGACTCCTATTGATCCGAATCAAAAACTCGAAAAAGAAGATGGTGCTGAGCCTGTGGACAAGAATCGGTATCAGAAGCTGGTGGGGAAGCTGATTTATTTGGCTCATACGAGACCAGATATTGCATTTGCTATGAGCTTGGTGAGTCAGTTTATGCATTTTCCCTCAGAGAACCACTCCAAGGCTGTTTACAGGATTCTTCATTACTTGAAAGGAAGTCCGGGTAAAGGAATCATGTTTTCAAAGAATGGAAGTCGAAGAGTGGAGATCTTCACTGATGCTGATTGGGGCGGAAGTTCTACAGACAGAAGATCTACTACCTGTTATTGCTCCTTTGTCTGGGGCAACTTAGTTACTTGGAGGAGCAAGAAGCAACCAGTTGTCTCTAGAAGCAGTGCAGAGGCCGAGTTCAGAGCCATGGCGCAAGGAGTATGTGAGCTGTTATGGCTTCGAAGGATCTTGGAGGAGCTAAAGGTTGAAGGAGATAAACCGATGAAGTTGTATTGCGACAACAAATCAGCAATCAGTATTGCTCAGAATCCTGTACAGCATGACATGACCAAACATGTTGAAATAGATCGACATTTCATCAAGGAGAGGCTGGAAAATGGTGATATCTGCATACCGTTTGTTCCATCATCAGAGCAGCTCGCCGATGTTCTCACCAAGGGACTGTTTACTACGATGTTCGAAGGATTTCTAGCCAAGCTGGGAATGATCGATATCTATTCTCCAGCTTGAGGAGGGGTGTCGAAGATATTATTAGGATTGCTAATTAATTATTTTATTCTGTTAGTTATTAGATTTAATTATTTTATTCTGTCAGTTATTAGATAGGATCGGTTTTAATTAGATAGTATCTAGCTAATTAAGTTGTTGCTATTTTTATGCATCTATTTATGTAAAGGTGTTATATTGTAAACACTATTTATATGAGCGATATTCAGCAGAAATAAAACAATTTCATTCGGAACAATTCTTTCCGACTTTACAACATAATATGATTTAGTTAAAACTAATTAATTAGATGAAATATCTGTTAAATATTAAAATAAATCCTAACTTATAAATCCATACCATGTTTGGAATCTCTATTTGATCCAAAAGAATGGTTTCTTTCATAAACCTCAATACGAAATAACCGTAATCTATACCATTAAGCTGACGAGGACACTACACACATAAAAAAATACGAATATATATCAGGATATATTGTTTAACTTGTTTTATCAAGTAGCATCACTATTATAATCAAAATTGTGAAAATATACCTGCACTATGATCCATGTAATGTTGTTTGCTTTACTCTTTGGTACTCGAGCTTTTCTTTGTGATCGGAATATTTGTATAGCTCTAACATAATATAAACGAATACTTAGAACAATCTCACATAAAAAAATAAATATACACACGAATATTTAGAACAATCTCACTTACGTATCAACCATCTTCTTCATATTTGGGTATTTTGTTTGATCACCATCTAACGAATCCAGATAATATACTATTTCTCTCATTAGATTAATCGCAACCAACACATAATGTCCACTGTAAAATAAGACAAAAGTTTAGATGGAAATTTTCTACACAATGTCAAAAAACGAAACTTATAATAAATGATGTTAGAATGAAAATCTATCCCAGTATTATATGGTAAAAGAAAGAACTTTTATGTATCTTTGGTGGCCATAAATGTACCGACTAAGTACTCTTTGATTGGATTTGGATTTTGATCGATTAACTGTGCGTAGATACACGTGGGAGATAAGAAAGAGAATCTTTCTGTCAATTGACGCGGGCGCATCAATTTCTCATACAAGAACCTTAAATAAAAAATATAATTAACATTAGACTATTCATTGAAATGAGTAAATAAATTGTTCGATTAATTAAATAAAGTTGATCTGAGTACCTGATGTATGTATTGCTAACACCAATGCCTAATTGATCATGATGAAAAATCTTATTCATATCCTTTTTAGCAATTGTTTCGTTATAAGAAAAACCAAAAATACCTTCCTCCATAGGTATTTCACGAGTACCACATTCCATCAAATCTGTTGTTCCTACATATGTTTCAAGACACAACCTAAATCGAGGAACAAATGTTTTTTTAGGCTCAGTCTTTGCAAGATCCTGTTTTTTTTTTTGACATGTTGTTACATTCAGGTTTCTTATTCCTGCTGACTGGTTGCAACTTTTGAGCATGAATCTAAATATCATACAATTAGTTAGGTAATGTATTAGATCATGAAGCTTTTGATTTTGGAGGATAGAATTAACATTTTCTATGCATATATATATATATATATATATATATATATATCAATGTACCTCTTTTTTTTATGCAACTGACTCGCTGTGCCGCATAATCCCCTTATCTTTTGGTTTGGATCTTTTAGGAGTCTAATATTACCATGTAAATAAAATGTACGTCAATGTAAGAATAACTTAATAGCTCGTAAAAAATTCGAATACTCAAAGGTTCATAATGGTTTTCAACATACCTCGTCATCTATGAAAATGAGGTTTGACGGCCATGTAACATACGATCCTATTGCGTCTCCCACCAATGTTGCATCTGAAACATCGTCTGGTATAAGTAATAGTGCATCCCCCTAAAGCAATATCAATCGATACTTTCAAAAATCCAGCAGGGAGCGGTTTATGGTGACGTACATCTCTCAAAGTGTTATGCATTTTTCCCTTGCCAACCATGCGATAAGTCGGTGACGATAAATAGAGCCGACATGGTGAAATGTCGTAAACCAATATTAAATATGAAATTGTTAATGTGTTTATATGTCAATTAAAAAAATTGTGCTAATTTAATTTCATAATAATATATATAATTACCTCGGGAAGTTTCAGTTGAAAATTACAATTGATATTATCTTTGTCGCTAGTATCTTTAAACCCTGAACCTCGTCGTTCTGACATTTCTTTATCCTTTTTCAATTCACGAACTTGATATATTAATTCTTCCAACATTTCCATCACTTGTTTATTGCTAGGACTTTTACTCTTTGGATGCATATACAAGGATGTTGGAGTGACCCCAAATCCCCTACCCCTCACACGACCGAAATACTCAGGAACATTCAATACTTGACTTATTATGCTCCTGCAATCATGGTATTCAGCTAGAGATAAAGACTGAGATAGATTCTCCTGAAATTCATATGCATATCGAAAAAGATTAGTGGGTATTTAAGAGCATAAATACTATATGTTAATAAACTTTTGATTTAAGTAAAGAAATAATGTTTTACTTACACATTGCTCAAAAACTTGTTGAACATCTTCGTTAACAACTCCATCCTTACCCACACGAGCAACCTTCCACAAAACATGTTCCGGAATAGATGTTTCTTCACTTTTGTCCTCTTCTAACTACACATTAAGACAAATAATAAGATCAATTATAACACATGGGGAACAAGTATATCATATAATTTATATATACTTACTATTTTTTGCTCTAAGCGTGCATATCCCAAACGCCCTTTTTTCTATGGATACGCGGGTTTTGATGCTCGTTGGCGATTTATGTCACTAACTTTCTGGATAAACAAGTTTAGGTCATATCAGAACACCTGTGGAACAAGTATATAATACAATGTTCAAGATAAATTAACATTACATGGAAATCTGGGGTTCTTCGTTTGGCTACAAAAGTTTCCCATTCTTCATATGAAATCAAGTCTGCATACTTCTTTGGACGTTCTGATTCAATAAAATTTCCTTGGGCGTCCTTAAGAAACTTGTTTGTTAAAAAATCTCGAAACCTTCTGTGTCTTCTTCTGGCCAATTGAAGACAATATTTTTTTCGTTCATCACAAATGTTAAAAGACCTCTACGAAAAAACATACATAAAGTGTGTTAGTATAAGTAACTTACAGACATAATCGTCAACAAAAACAAATAACATCACATATGGTACCTGTATCTCACTCCATATTTTTTATTTAGCGAGTTTCAACAATGGAGCTCTCCAATTATCACAAGTGATTGGAATTTGCGAACGAACAATTGCACCAATGTAACTTGTCAACATTGAACTGTTAGGCTGAACTAGTTTGTCCTTTGCATTCCAATGTACGACATATTTTATTTCTTTATCTCTTGCACGAATGATTCCCTTCATAATAGTTATTCCTCGTGTAATTTCTCTTTCCACATCATGAACTGATTCATTTCCATCATTCTTAGAAGTATCATGTGAGTTTTCCTCGTTAGTAGCCATTTGACCTGTAATAAAGAAAAACATAAACACAATATAAAAATCCATAATCTGTAGAATATATTAAATGAAAAATATATAATTTTATTGAATGACAGAATATAATTTTACTAGTACTTTTTTCACTAACATATCTTTCTTTTCTTGGTTGGAATATGATTTACTTGTCTCTTAACAACGTAGACGGATGGATTGATCCAAATTCCCTCATTATGATCACTTCTAATATATGATTCATTCGCTCTAATATTCTCATCTTAATCATTTTTAATATACAATTCATTCCCTCTAATATATGACTCATTCTCAACATCAATATCACTTTGATCTACAATGTTATCATCAATTACTTTGTTAGATAAAAGCACTATAGACCATTTCGTACTTACCGGATCAGTGACATAGAACACTTGTTTAGCTTGAGAGGCTAGAATAAAAGGCTCATCTTTGTACCTCACCCTATTAAGATCCACTTGCACAAATCCTGACTTATTCATTCGTATGCCACTATTATTTTCAACCCACTTGCAACCAAAGATAGGAATCTGAAACTTCTCATAGTCAAACACCCAAATGTTCTCGATAACCCCAAAAAATGATAGATTTGCATATTTGGGGTTTAATTCATTCACACTTGAAATGTGCACTGCTTCAGCTACCACGGTAACACCACTATTTTGCATAGTACTTTTATCACCTTGTTCTTTGGTATAAAATGTGTATCCATTAATTGCGTATGCGCTATAAGAAAACACATGCAAACTTGGACCATATGCTAAACATCTCAACCTTTCGGTTATTGAAGCGGGATCTGAATAAAACTTTGAGTAAATATGATTCTTAAACCATTGTATAAAACTTCGATTGTGCTCTCGTATTATCCAATTTTCATTTCTATTTGGATTTAAACCTTGGAGTTCATCCTTGTACAGTTTAACATACGGCTCAACCTCATTGTCATTGTGCAGAAGATACAAATGCACTTGCTCCCGTTCATCCCTTGATATTGTTACAATTTTATTTCCAATTAACTTTTTTCCTTCTTTTTTTCGAAAATATGAGATTTGGGGAGTCCAATGGATTGAACATTGGACAAATATTCAGTACAAAACTCAATCTCTTCTTCAACAATGTACCGTTCAACAATACAACCCTCTGGTCGACTTCAGTTTTTCACATACCCTTTTAATATTTTCATATAACGTTCAATAGGGTACATCCATCTCATATAAACTGGTCCACACAATTGTGTCTCTTTCACAAGATAAACAACTCGATGTACCATTATGTCAAAAATGAAGGAGGAAAATACATTTCAAGCTCACACAAAGTAATAACTATTTCTTTTTGCAATGTTGGTAAGATCGCAGGATCGATCACCTTACAACAAATTGATCTGAAGAAAAAACACAATTTAGTTATGGCGTTTCTTACTTTTTCTGGCAAAATAGAACGTATACCTATTGGTAGAAAATGTTCCATTATAATATGGCAATCATGTGTCTTTAAACTCTTTAACTTGAGGTCTTTCATAGACACAAGTCTTCTAACATCTGAAGAGTATCCTTCTGGAACTTTAACTTCACTTAAAAACTTACACAATATTTTTTTCTCCTTTCTAGATAGAGTATAAGCAGTAGGTGGTAGATATGTTTGTTTTCCTTTCTTTAACGGTCCTAATTCATTTCTTATTCCCATCACTATCAAGTCATTTCTTGCTTTAAGGTCATCCTTAGACTTTCCTTGTATATTGAGTAACGTACCAATAACACTTTCAAATATATTTTTTTCAATATGCATAACATCAAGAAAATTTCTTGCACACAACGACTTCCAATATGGCAATTCGAAAAAAATTGACCTTTTCTTCCACCCACGTTTGACAAGCGTATGTGCAAAAGGCTTGCCAAACTGAGTACTCACATCTTTCACCTTTTCAAAAATTTGGTCACCTGTCAATGTAGGTGGAGCTCTACCATGTTCTGGATTTCCATCTAATGCTTTTCTCAACCCATGGTAGTGATGATTAGAATTTAAGAATCTACGATGACCGAGAAAGAAATTCTTCTGACAAAATTCCAATCGTGTCCAATCTGGTTTTTCTTCACAAATAGGACATGCACATTGACCTTTAATGCTATACCCTGATAGATTTTCGTATGCTGGAAAATCATTAATTGTGTCAAACAACATCGCCTTCAAATTGAAAATTTCTTTTCTATATCCATCATAAACCTACACACACACCGTTCTCCCACAAAATCTTTAAATCTTCGATTAAAGGTGTCAAGTATATGTCTATGTCATTCCCTGGTTGTTTAGGCCCGGAAATTAACATAGATGTCATCATGTACTTACGCTTCATACATAGCCATGGAGGTAGGTTATAAATCATAATAATCACAGGCCATGTGGTATATGAGATACTTTGAAGACCATGTGGGTTTATTTCATCAGTAGTTAATGCCAAGCAAAGGTTTCTTGCTTCTTCTCTAAAATCAGGATAATCATTATCAACTTTCATCCACTGTGGTGAATCTGCCAAATGTCGAAACTTTCCATCTATAATTCTTTCATCTGCATGCTAAGTCAAGTGTTTTGCATCGGTTTCACTACGAAACATGTGTCTAAATCCCGGAATTATAGGAAAATACCATAAGACTTTTGCTGGAGACAATTTTTTCTTATATCGAGAGACACCGCATTTAGGGCACTCATTTAACGATGCATATTCATTTTGAAACAAAATACAACCATTTGGATAAACATGTATCTTATCATAGCCCATGCCAATAGAGCACAACATTTTTTGGCCTCATAGGTTTGATTAGAAAGAACATTATCCTCCGGAAGCATATCTTTCATAAGGGCTAATAACTCTGTGAAACTATTATCCGACCATCCATTGCCCGCCTTTAAGTTGTACAACTTTAATACAGTAGACAATCTTGTGTAAGGATGGTAATGGGCAGGGTATGGGTAGGGTACTATAGTACCCGTCCCCATACCCGCAGTTAAAAAAAATCCCCGTACCCGAGTCCACACCCACTTGGGTATCAAAATTGGCACCCGTCCCCGTACCCTAAGGGTATATAAGTGCCCGTACCCGTACCCGTTACCCGCATTTCTAATAAAAATAAATTTATCAAGTATAAAATATCATAATATTTTAAGTTTTTAAAAATATTAAAAAGTTTTTAAAAATTTTTATTGTTGAATTATGAAATAAATTATCACTTATATTAAATATGTAGTAGTTTAAAATTGATTTTTTTTATAAATTTTATAAACATTTATTTTTATATAATAATATAAATTAAAATATATAAAAATATATTGTGCGGGTATGGGGCGGGCTGGGTACTAAGGTGCCCATACCCGCACCTATCCCCGCTTATTTAAGTGGGTAATTACCCAAGCACGTACCCGTACCCATTTTTGCGGGTTTTTACCCTACCCGTTTGGGTAATTTTGTGGGTACCCACTGGGGATGGGCCAAATTGCCATCCCTAATCTTGTGAATTTAGTGCAACCTTTATACAACGGTTTCTCTGCATTGCTGTTTGCCGTGAATTTTGGTAAACAACCTCTGATCTATCAATCTAAACGCAAATTGATTTAACTTGCAGGATCGATCACACAAATCCTAGGACATGTGCTAAGTTTTAAGGGAAAATGTAACTGACGACAATAAATGCAAGAAATGTAAAATGAACTCCGCGTTCGACAGTAAAATAGGCTACACGAACTCCACGTTCGACTACTTACGCAGTAAAGTAAAAAGCTTAAAAAGAGGGCTGTAAGTAAATGATGCAAAAACTTTAAAGACGTCGGATGTAAAAAACAGAAATGTAAAGAGCTTTGAGAAATAAAGAGGCAGGAAATGTAAAGTTCTGTCGAGAGTAAATAATGAGAGAAAATGCTCGAACTCCACGTTCTTTGAAAAGTAAATACTGGCAAATGTAAAGGGCTGTCGAAAGTAATGCAGGGAGATGAAAGCTTTTGGAAATAAAGTGCAATGAACTCCACGTTCTTGAAGATAAAAAGGCAATTGAAAATAAATGCAGTAAAGGAAGAGGTTTGAAAGTAAAAGACTTTGAATGTAAAATGTGCAGAAAATAGATGTCGAAGGCTTCTAAAGGAAAGTGCAACTGCAGTGTAACATAAGGCTGATTGAAAATACAGTTCAAAGGACAAGATAAGACATGAAAGATTAAACTTAAGAAAATGTAAAGTGCTGAAACATAAACATGATGAAGAAAACAAATTGCATTGCTGAAGAAAGAGGTGGTGTTACATTACGTACATTCTCGCGAACTCGTTTCTCTACACGCGGGTACTTTGAGTTTCTTTGAGTCACAAGTACAAAAATATGAACACCTCTATTACATAAATCTAACTCCTATTTATAGTGCTAAGGGATAACTGCTAAGTAGTAGTTACTGCTCCAACGTGTCCCTTCTTGGCGCCTTCCTCCTGGTCTCAACTGTTCCCACGCTCACAACTGCCCTTATTTGAATTTCAAATATCTGAAATTCCCTCCAGCCCTTGCAGTGCGTATTCCACGTCCCCACGGTCGAAATACTTTCCAACACTTAACCATTTTGAGGGGTTTCAGCGTACTCTCTTCGACTCAAGCTTTATTCAGGACTTGGTCTAAAACCTTCTTCTAGTTAAAAACAATCTTTTAACAATTTGAACCAACATTTGCTCTTTCCTAGCGTCGAAAAATGAGGGTTAACAAATTGCCCCCCAGGAATGACCTTTCGCCAGGATTGATAGGAAGGCCATTTCTTGATCTAGAGACCCTTTCGACGCTTGTTTGCATGGCCCTTAGCCAAATACCCTATTAACCACTTTAGTGGCTGAACTGTTCAGTTTCTTTGACCCACGCTTCTGACGTCACACCATCATGATGAATTCTCAAAACGTCTCTTCAGCCGTTTTTCATCATAACACTTTTCTCGAAAAGCAGACGTTTGCAGTCTGTACATAACTGCTCCCCTTTATCATGTCTCCAGAAACAGGACACGTGTCCCACTACCCTCTCAACTTCAATGGTGGATCTTTAGTTTTGGGGGTTTCAAACGTTTATAAAAACCCACTTTCACCATTTAGTGACTTTTCCTCGTCTTCAAACTCTCAAACAAACTTCCTTCTTAGTTCATTTCCTCTTACGAAAAAACCCAGAAAACACCATCTTTCCACCTCCTTCAATAATGGTGTCTTCTCAAGCTAAAACCCAACCAAAGAAAACCCAGCGTGGCAAGGCTTCACAGTTTAAGCAAACCATTCATCCTTTCACCAATATTCCAGGCCCCCAACTGGTGGATAACCGCCGCTGTCTGCCGGAACCTGCCACCGAAGAATCACAAGCCATTTATGAATCCCAGGTAATGATCCCTTTAATAGTCTCTGATAAACCTTACGCGTTATCTGGTCCACTGGCTGATATGGATATTCTCCCTGAGAGACTAAGTGAGTTTCTCCCTTCCTACCGGAGAACACGCTCGCTGGCGCAAAAAAGTTTTTCCAACATCCATGCCACTGCTGAAACGTCTCCTGAGGACATCCCTTTGCCAAAATTCGACATTAGCTACCTTGTTAATGGCACCAGGCTGGTGAGAGCCGTCAACCCCTTGAAGGAGTTCGACCAATGGATGGCAAAAATGGAGAAAGTCAAGGTTGACCATTGGAAGCAAATAGGGATCTATGACCTTCTCATGCTGTCGAAAACTAGCATCCCTTATTGTCTGAATATGTTGGCAGCGTCCTTGTATTTTTGGGACTGCACCCACTTCACCTTCCATCTGCCATGTGGGATGGTAACTCCAACTCTGTTCGACGTAGCTGCCATTACGGGTCTTCGCCCAGATGGCCTCACTTACAATCCTGAGGTTGATGCTGATGACACCATCAACATTTCAGGTTCTAAACTCACGTATACTCTCTTCATCAAACACCACTTCAACCAAGAAGAAGACACGGTGTCTGATGAGGAACACATTGCTTTTCTCACAGTTTGGCTGTCGAGATACGTTTTCTGCACCAAATCCCTGCAGGTAGCCAAAAAGTACTTGCCCTTGGCGAACCAACTCCATCACAACAGAGGGACTTGCCTGAGTGAACTCATTCTGGCGAACCTTAATGAGTCCATTAGCGACGGGGCCTCTCGACTGAAAGGTATGGAGGCTCAAGGTCCTATGCATCTGAGTGGACCTCTTTGGCTACTTCAGTTGTGGCTTAATGCCACCTTCGAGGCTAGCCTCCCCAGAAAAGGCCTGGTTGACGAAGCTTCTGTCGAGATCCGGGAGAGGAGTGTCGAAGGGACGCGCTTGGCCAAACTTACTCCTACTGATGATGGCGAAACCCCTCAAAGGGCTTTTACCAGCTATGTTATGATGTTTGCCAAGCGTTATGATTTTACTCCTAGCATGGCGCCCTTTGCTCACAGGAGGTGTGGCCCTGTATGGTTCACCAGGCCATTCCCAGATCCTCGTCAACCTCTTGATCCAGAGTCTGTTACTATCTGGGAAGCTTTTCTAATCCCCAGACTTATTATACACAGGCTGAACCTAGGGAAAGGCTTGTCAGCGCTCATCGCCTATCAACCAAACCTCGTCTCTCGACAGTTTGGGCTGGCTCAAAGTTTCCCTCGATGCCTGTATGAGAGGAAGGGTCAAGTGATTCTCCACACTGCCTGCTTTGACGAGGCAAACGTTTCCCTCACCCTTGCCAGTCATAATGAGAGAAGAAAAGTTCTTTCTCCTGTATTTTTTTAGCCTTCTTTTCTTTGTACTTCTTCCTTCCACCTCTGGTGGTCGAAGCACTATAGCGAGCATTTCCTCGATGTGGCTATGCTTTCTTCATTACTTGACCAAGCTTTTCTCAATGTGCAGGACAAGACAAAAAAGAGTAAGTCCACTCACGTCGAAGAGATATAGGCTTTTCAAAAATACTTTGAAACCGTCTATCTACCAAATGATCTTAGTCGAACCATTCATGAGGCTGCTGTCACTCTAAAAAAAAAGTTTCTAGCTAAGCTAGATCAACTAAAAATTCCCCCGAACGTCCCTCGTGAGAAACGTTATGAGGTAGCTTTTAAACTTTTTCCTCCCAAGTTCCCTCGACTACCTACTGCTGATTTTGGAGTGGCGCTTGCCCCTCCATTTCCAGACTGGTTTGTCTGCGGGGAACATTTAAAACTTCTTCGACAGCAGGCTCAGCCAAAGGCCCAACGAGTGGTTTCGACTAAGCATGTGTTGGACAATTTTAAAGGACACCTTCATATAGGAATTCAGGACGTTCGTGTTGAATCTAAAATATATGAAGGTTTGAAACCATTAATCCATGGCTTTATGACCACTCACGTCATCATTAACTTGTAACAATTTTTCTGTTTTACAGCTGTGGCGAGGAAAGCTGCCTCGACTAGAGCTGCCACCTTGCAAAGTGGCAAAGACCAAGGGAGTACACAGGTATACTTTGCACCTTTCGTTTTTACTTGTACTCTATGAATTTCTTCCTCACTTTCACCGCCTCTTCAGACTGGTCGAAAGCCTTCCACACCTTCCAAGAAAGGCAAGAAAGATGCCCCAGCTGTGGTTACAGTCTCAGAGGCCTCAGATGAATCTCCTGAAGAGGTTCTCGCGAGAAAAAGGAAAAAACCCACAAAGGCCTCTAGACCTGCTGGCCCACCTCCTTCGAAGGTGGCCAAAATCCTCGAACAGACATCCACTACAAGTGGTGTCGAGAAGGAACCCTCCAAGGTAGCCTTGAGGCCCCCTCTTGGTGACCATGGGGTTGAAGAATCAAGTCCTGCTGTTGAGAAAACTCAGGTATGCATACCATTACCTTTCCTTTTATGCTTGACATCCCCTGCCTATTATTTCATTCTCATTATCTCCACTTGTGTTCTTCAGGCATCTATCATCAACAATCCGGACCCTCAACCAACTCCACGCAACTTCGCCACCGCTACACTTGACGAACCCGTTCCTCACCCAACTTCAGAAAGCCTTACCACCACGCTTCTCAACAGCCAAGGTGAGCCAACTTATCACCCCTCTTCTGATATTGGCTCTGGTCTGAGTGAGATTAATCAACCTATTCCACGTGTTACAGCAATCACTGCAGCACCAGTTCCAACCCCAACTCAGCACGCACAAGCAGAGGGAGCTAACTCTGATGAGGATGACGCTTCAAGCCCACAACCTATCAATCAGGGTACCTCCATGGATAAGGGCCAGACGATTGAAGCCGAAATGCGTGAACCTGAGATCCAAACACACAACGCTACTCTTGATCCCACCTCACCAGTTGATCAGCAGGAGAATGTGCAACCAGCCGCGGATGAATCTGATGAGGAAATGGGAGAGGGAGAAGATGAAGCGGAAGGGGAATCAGCAGAGGATGAAGAAGAACAAGCTGAACCTCGCCCCCACCATACTCCTTCGCCTAGGGTTATTCCACTAGCTGGGGATTCGCTGACAGCACTCAAGTGGTCGAACCCACGTGAATTTGCCAAATTGATTCTTGAGCAAAGGCATGGTTCTTCCTCTGTTTCTTCGACCTCAGCGCCAGATGACTTCGCCCAATCAATTCTCCAAGCCATCAAGAAAAAAAATTTCAAAGGGGATATTTACAAAATTCTGGCCTCCGATCCAACTGCATCCGTTTACCTGAAGGACACCCTCGCAAAGATTGAACTCACTACCCTCAATACAAGAGGCGTATGACGAAATCCAACGTCTGGAGGCTGATCAAAAGAAGAAACAAGACGAGATAGCCTCCAACACGAAGGACATCGAAGCGTGGAAGCAGCAGATCACAGAGCTACAAGCAAAAATTGCGAATGCTGAAAACCGCAATCGTGATCTGTGCCAACTCGACGACACTGAGATGGCTGAAGAGACGAAGCATGCTATTGATCATATTGAAGCGGCTCAAAGATATGAGAAAGAGCTCGCAGACGCAAAACTTGATGAATCCTTGTGCAATGCTCGACTCAAATATCATATAGACTCTTTTTCTCAGTTGGCGTCGAGGCTTCCCTTCTGATACCTTTATTTCATTTGTCTAGTCGTCACTTGTTTCTTGGCCTTTTCAGGCTTTTTATGTAATGACAATTTTATGCCTGTTGGCACTGATTTAATTTATCATTATTATTCTGCTTTTAACTGCTTTTCGACCTATTTTGCATGATGATGCTCTCTATTGGCGTTTTTTTTTTACCAGTCAAATTTGCAATTAAAGCATTTTTTCCTTTTCTTGGAAAATCATCCTTCTAGCTTTAAACTCCAAGGCATAAGCCTCTAGCTTTTAAGTGACACTCATAGCATAGCCCTCGGGCCTATTTCCAAGAATCACTCACCTATTTCCACCGTTTGGCTGGCCAATCCAATCAGCCCTTAGCCTCTATAAATCTCTTCCATCTGACCACGCTTTGCATAGAAGCAACCATGAATACTTCAGAGAAACCTCCAACCAAGAAGATGGCTGGAAAGGCCAAGGCAACTGAGGAAACAAAGAAAGTAGAGGCGCCTCGACAACCCAATGCCTCCATTGGAGCAGCCTCTTTGGCCAAGAAGAAGGAAACCAAAATGAAGATCTCCAAGAAAGGGCGCTCCAGCACCCAAGAATCTGATGATGAGCCAGATGCAGATTATATGGAATTCCTCAAATCCATAGATTGGAAAGATTATGAATAACCTTTCCTTGAGAAAGAAAATGTTGTACTACTTTCTCTTTGCTTTGTATGCCATATTAGCCTAACTTGGCCTATTTTGGCCTTCTCTTATTAAATAAAGCTTACGTTTTAATATGAATCTCCTGCAGCATAGGCTTATATTTTTTCAAATACTTGCCATTTACTTTCAAGATTCTTTTGTCTTTATCTAACTCTTCCACTTCATAAGCTCCATTAGAGAACACTTGTATGACTTGGAATGGTCCTTCCCACTTAGGAGACCATTTGCCTAATGTTCTATCCTTTCGATCCATGGGCAAAATCACCTTCCAAACCAATTCCCCACATGCAAAAGATTTAGATTTAACCTTTCTGTTGTAGGAATCTTCGACCCTTTTCTTTTGTCTCCTCAGCAACTCTAAGGCTCTAAGCCTTTCTTCATCCAAATCCACTAATTCATTCATCATCATTTCCCAATAATTCTCAGAGGGAATTTCATGATGTCTTTGAATTCTCACGGACTGTAGATAAATCTCAACAGGCAATACTGCATCGTGACCAAAAGTGAGTCGAAAGGGGGTAGTGTTGGTAGCCTCTCTGGGGGATGTTCGACACGCCCAAAGAACTTGGTCTAATGTTTTGTGCCAATTTCTAGGCCTTTTTCCCACATGTTTCCTGATTAATCCAATTACTACCTTATTGGCAGCTTCGACCTGCCCATTGGCCTGAGCATAATAAGGTGTAGAAGTTACTAACTTAAAACCTATTTCTTTGGCAAATTCCTGCATCTTTCGACCAGTGAACACTGATCCCTGATCTGTAGTAATTGTTTCAGGAATACCAAATCTATAAATAATGTGACTTTGGATGAACTCAATAACATCTTCCTGCCCTACATTCACCAATGGTATTGCCTCAATCCACTTGGTGAAATAATCAATACCCACCAAAATATATCTCTGGTTCTTTGAAGATGCTGGTCGAATCTCTCCCACTATATCCAAAGCCCATCCTCTGAAAGGCCATGGCTTCACTATAGAATGTAATTCACTCGCAGGAATGTGCTGTATGCCAGCATGAATTTGACATTCTTGGCACCCTTTAGCAAATTCTATGCAATCCTTCAGCATAGTGGGCCAATACATGCCTTGTCGAAACAACAACCATTTCATCTTCTGGCCAACTTGGTGTGCTCCACATGCCCCACTATGTACTGTCGAAAGTGCCCAATACGCCTCTGCTTCACTAAGGCATTTCAACAAGACTCCCTCAGGGGTTTTTTTAAACAGTTCATTACCCAATAGCACATAGCTTAAAGCTTGATATTTGACTTTTCGCTCTGTCGAAGCCGTTGGGTTTTGCAGATATTCAACTATTGGCTTTCTCCAGTCTTCATCCGTCAAACCATCTATAGCCAAAATTTCAAAATTTTCGCCATCCATGCACCCAAGCCTCGTTGTTTCTAAGTCTGATGGACATAATCCAACAGCCACCACCTTACCTCTTGCCTCAATTACTTCTTGAAGGTTTTCTTTCGACACCTTGTACCCAGAAGCAATTTGGGCCAAGTCGTTGGCAACTTGATTCTCCATTCTATGTATGTGTTGAATGGCCACTACCTCAAATTTCTTTAATAATCTATTGGCTATCACAAAGTACATAATGAGATTTTCTTTAACACATTTATACTCCTTTGTGATTTGTTTTATAACCAATTCTGAATCTCCCATTATTTCGACTCTAGTTGCCCCCAATTCTAACAAAATTTCAAGGCCAACAATTAATGCTTCATATTCAGCCTCATTGTTAGAACAAGGCCCTTCGACCTTGTACTTGAATTTTGTTGGAATTTTTCCAGGAGAAATAATGTATACTCCTACTCCTGTTCCATTTTTATGACTTGATCCGTCAAAGTATAATTTCCAAGATCTTAATTCGACGTAATTCAAATCATTTTCATTTATGGAATGGTCAACTATGAAGTCTGCAACTATTTGCCCTTTCACAGTTTTTAAAGGTTGATATGTTAAGGAAAATTCTGTTAATGCTAATGCCCATTTGCCAATTCGACTGTGCAAAATAGGTTTAGATAACATATGTTTTATAACATCAAAGCGAGACGAAACATACACATCAACAGGTTTTATATATTACTTCAGTTTAGTACAAGAGAAATACAAGCATAAACATAACTTTTCAATCATGCTATACCTAGTTTCTGCATCATTTAAAACTCGACTAAGGTAATAAATGGCTCTTTCGACTCCATTCTCATCTTCCTGAGCTAACATGCTCCCTAGGGTTTTGTCTGATGCAGCTATGTACAATCTCATACTTTTGTTTCGACAAGGTGGTGAAAGAATTGGAGGGTGACTTAGGTACTCCTTGATCTTGTCAAAGGCTTCCTGTTGTAACTGCCCCCACTCGAAACCATCTTTGCTAAAACGAAGCAATGGCGAAAAAGCTTGTGTTTTACCACTCAGGTTGGATATAAACCTTCTTAAGAAGTTGATTTTGCCTAACAACGACTGCAACTCCTTTTTAGTTGATGGCGCTTTCGCCTCCATTATGGCTTTGGTTTTATTCTGATTTATTTCAATCCCTTTCTTGTGGACCACAAAGCCTAAGAAATCCCCTGCCTGCACACAAAAAGCACATTTAAGAGGATTCATTTTAAGACCATATTTTCTCATCCTTTCAAAGGATTGTCGAAGATGGTCAATGTGACTACTCCCAGAAACAGACTTTATAACAATATCATCAATATAAATTTGCATGAATGTGTCTATAAAATCGTGAAAAATTGAATTCATTGCCCTTTGGTAAGTGGCACCAGCATTCTTGAGACCAAAAGGCATCACTACCCATTCATAGGTGCCTAAGGCTCCAGGGCATCTAAAAGCGGTTTTATGAACATCTTCCTCAGCAATGAATATTTGGTTGTAACCAGAATATCCATCCAGCATACTAAGATATTCATGTCCTGCTGCAGAATCTATTAACATTTTTGCTACTGGCATTGAATATTCATCTTTGGGAGTTGCAGAGTTTAAATCTCTAAAATCAATGCAAACTCTCAAAGACCCATTCTTTTTAATAACGGGTACTATATTAGCCAACCATTCGACATACCTTGTAGTGCGAATGAATTTGCAACGAAGCAGTCTTTCGACCTCCTCTTTGATTTTTGACAATATATCTGGTGCAAACCGTCTTGGATTTTGCTTGACTGGTTTTTTCCCAGGTGTCATAGGCAACCTGTGTTCGACCAACTCCCTGCTCAAACCAGGCATCTCATCATAATCCCAGGCGAAGCAGTCTTTGAACTCTTTCAACAACTGAACTACTTTGACCTTCAACTGGGGATCAAGATTGGCACTGATGTAGGTAGGCCTTTTGGTTGTCCCTTCACTGAGGTCCACTTCTTCTAAGGGGTCTTGTGCTAGCATTTTTACATTATTTGCCAACGGATCCTTCTCAAATCCCAAAGGCTCATCTTCATAGATGGCGTCGAGCCTCTGGCTTTGCCCTCCAATTTCAACCTTATCTGGAGGTTTTGGGTCGAATTCCTTGCCAGGACCTTCTTGATACACTTCAAAAATGACTTCACCGGCCATATAATCATTGGCGGCTTCCAAAGCCGCTTGTAGTTTTGTTTCGGCCACATAGGCCGAAATTCTTTTCAAAGTGTCGAACTCAGTCATGATCACTGAATTCATCTCCCCACCCTGTGGGCTCTATTGGAGGCGTGCCTAGGCATGGTAATCTTCCTCCTGGTACCTCCCTGTCCCATCTAAAACCTTCAACAGGGTGCAAGTACAACGAATGAAACGTTTCCTCGTCAGGTGTAAACTCAAAATCAGCTGGAGGACATGGAGCAATGTTCGCCAGATGTTTCTCAAATTGCCTACTGTCCACATGATTAACAGGCACCTTGAAGTACCATTGGTCAGCTTCAATGTTTTCCACTATCCCATCTGGTCTCTAGATTGTGATTCTCTGGTGCATAGACGAGGGTACTGCTCCTATCCCATGAATCCACTCCCTACCTAAGAGTAGATTATAATTAGCCTTTGTTTCGACGACCATGAACACTGTTGGTCTGGTAATAGTTCCCACAGTGAGATCTACCTGAATCACTCCCAGAGTAGAACCAACTTTGCCTTCATAGTTCGACAGAACCATGTTGTGGGGTTTAGTATCAGTTTCAAACTTTCCAATCTTGCTCAACAGAAACCTTGGCATCAGATTAACCGTCGCACCACAGTCTACCAAAATCTTGTTGACAGGAACGTTCTCCACTTTTCCAGTAATATAAAGAGGCTTCAAGTGACCCTTCATTGTCTCCGTGGGACGCTCAAAGAAAGCATTTTGTTCTTCGACGCACCCATTGTTCATGATGTAATAGTACACAGGCTTGTGTGCCATCATCTCCAATTCAGCAGTTTGGTCTAAGTCTTCGACCTCTGAAACTTGACCAAACTCTCTTGGCATTACAGACACCACATTTATCAAAATGTCTAGGGAAGCTGCTGACTCATTGTCGAAGTTATCAGTCATATTCTCATCTTCTTCGACCTTCTTTTCTGGCTGACTAGTAAACAACTTTCGTCGTATGGGCATCCTCTCCATTGCCCCAGCCACATTGGCGCTTGACTCCCCTTGCACCTGAGCCTCCCTAACAGCTTTTCGCCTGCGCTGCTCTCTTCGCCATTGCGATCTGGACATTGGGTTGTTACCCTTGTAATTCTGTGAAATGTATGCGGATTTGTTTGTGGTGCGATTCTCTTTTCTGTACTCAAAGGACGCACCTCTTTCCACATCGAACTTCTCCCACTTTTTGTTCCTTCCTTTCCCTTCGACAGGTTTGATCCAACTACCTGTTGGCGCATTCACAGCAGGTTTGAATGTTCCTGGCTTGGTCCTTGGTACTTGGTTCTTTGGCCCTGTCGAAAGTCGCCTATGGTCAAAACCTCTGTGCCCCTTGTTCACCTTCTGCCCCCAGCTTTCGCCAGCCTTCTTAATGCCTTCCAGCTTGTGGGCAGCCTTTTCATCAAAAATGGCGCTGCACCTGGGACACAGCATTACTCCAGAATCTTTTTTCTGGCAACGATGCAAGAAATCCACGATTGTCTCTTCTGGCTCAGGATAAGCCATTTTGTTAAGCTTCTCTTGCTCATCTACCTTACTCAATTGTTCATCCTTTCGATCCGTAATTTCGACCATGTTGACATCCATTCTGTCCTTCAGGCGCATCTTGGAGAAGCTGGCTTCCAGACTTTCAGTGGTCTTTGCCAAGCAGCCACCACCTACTGCTGCTTTTGCAGCTCTTTGGGAGGCTTTTTTCCAAGCAGCTTTCTCAGCCTCCACCATCTCCTTAGCGTTGACTCTTTCGACATCAGGAGACATCTTGAAAAAATTTTCAGCAGCCATACAGATCCAATTTTCCACCAGACAACCATCCATGTCCAGCATCTCTCCAACCAAGAGCATGTCGTCTTCCAATTCCTTAACCACTTGAACTTTGGGGGCATTTCTACCCATAGCCTCCTTGGTGTTGATGCTATCTGAACTAGAATCAGACTCCTCAACCAACTCGACCAGATTTATTCCTTCATTGATAGTTATCTTCCAACCACTCCTGATTACATCAAAACCCTTAGCAGCATTATCCATTGCCACAAACTTATCAGCAGTTTCTTTGGTCACCAACATCAAACTGGTGCCATCAACGTTTAGGCCACCTGTAGCCTTACTAGAACCCTCAGTCATCACAGCACTGATGGCGAAGTCTTCAGTAACTTCTACCATGTTGACTGACTCGTCGAGTCCCCCTGTGGCTTCCACCATCTGAACCTCATGAGGCTTTGTATAGTTGGCCTCTGCGACTTGCAATGGGTCAGAGTCAATCTTCATTTGGGCTTTGCCTTTTTCTCCAAACTTCAACCTTCCTTCCTGGATAGCATTTTGCACCAAGTCCCTGAAAAGAAAACATTGAGAAGTTTTATGACCCAAAAAATTATGGTACTTACAAAAACCTCTTTTCTTTCTTTGTTCTAAAGGTGGCGTTTTAGCACCAGCAGGCACTATCATTTGCCCATCTTTAACTAACAAATCGAAAATTTCATCACATTTAGTGACGTCGAAAGTATATGTTTTCTTAGGGAATTTGTCGTTAGATTCGACAGGATTTTTTCCTTCTGAAGGAGCTAATAATTTACAAGCGTAAGGTGGACCTTGTTTTAATTCAGCAACGTCAACCTCATTTTCGTCGAAACAAGGTGGCTCGCCATACAGACTCTTCACATCTTCCTTGTGTAACGCCCCGGTTTTGTTAGATTTATTTAATAGAGTAGATTTAATTGGTTTTGGTTTTATATTATTTTATTATTGACTTTTATTTGACAAAATGTTATTTTTCATCATTGTTTATGTTTTATCGCATTTTGAGGGCGTTTGCGAGATATTTGAGTTTGAGGGGTAAAATAGTCTTTTAGGGGTTTAGATATTTTATATAAATAGGAAGTGGAAAGAAAAAGAGAGAAAAGAAAGAAAAAGGAAAGAAAGAGAAGGGAAGGAAAGGAAGAGGAGAGAAAAGAGGAGAAAAGAGGAAATCAAAGATTCTCCGTTTCGAGCGCGAATAATCGGGTAAGGGTGAGAAGTTTCAATTATATCTTGCTTGTGTATGTATATGTGTTGTTTGTTGTAATTGTTTTGGTGGTTTCGCGACTTTTCTTATCGATTCAAATTAGGAGCAATTGATAGAAATCGATGTTTTCACGGATGAAATTCGACATAAACCGCGTAGAATACTCATTGATTATGTCTAAACATGTTTTGGTTGTTCTGGTATGAATTAGAAGTGTTTGGGTGGTAAAAATGATGTATTTTGGCCCCATATGACCTAGGTTGACGCTGCTGCGAATTCTGGGTTTCGCAGGTTCGCCTAGCGAACCCCAGCGAAGGAACTGGCGAATGTTCGCTAGAAGGTTCGCCTAGCGAACTTTATGTCTGTTTTCCACTGCCTTGGTTCGCTAGGGTTCGCCTAGCGAATACTGGAGCGAACATGATATTTTCCAATTTTGTTTTCGTCGTAATTTTCAAACCGTAAGTCCGTTTTGGTCGCCGTTCGAAGCGTTGGAAAGCTAATGAAAAGCTATTTCTTTTTAAAATGGTTTGGAGGGCAGTAGATGAATTATTTAAGTCGTGATTGTGAAAAAGTGTTGGTTTGTCGGATTTTCACCGTCGTATTGGTGTGCGAATGATGTGTTATCATGCTATATGCTTTTAATACGTATCATATGGCTTGTGTGCTGGTATATTATGTGAATATATGTGATAAGTGTTGGTGATGATGGGTTGTGGTGTTATGGAGGAATAAATGCGTGTTTTGGGTTTTGATTTCAATGTGCGATAATGATGTGTTGTGAGTAGCATTTGATATGTAAATCCCTTGTGTGAGGAACTATGATGTTGTTGTGATTTGTGGTATGTGATATGATTGTGGTATTTTATGGCTTGTGATGAAGTGTATTGTTTATGTGAAATTTCAATGTATGTTGTGTGGTGGCATTTAGGGTTTGAAATGCATTGTTTGAATTGCTTTGCAATGCATGAATGTGATGATGTGGAAGCATGTGATAAGTTGTTGTAATTGTTGTGGTTGTGATTTGTGGCCGAAAGGCAAGAAAATGCCAAGTGTTGTATTTGATGATTTATGCATGATTATGAATGTGTGCATGGATGCAATGTGAGTGTCATGAGTCATTATATGCCAAGCATCATATTGTGCATTGTGAAAACGTCCTGAGTGACGGTTTGATTCTTGAGGGAATATGCTATACCATCGTGTGCCTCGAAAATATGAGGCGATGCCTGAGGACTTAAAGCGATGGGTATAGACGATTGTGGGCTCCTTTGGAGACTTAAAGCAATCCTTAACGTCGTGGGCCTCGAAAATATGAGGCGATGCCTGAGGACTTAAAGCGACGGGTGAACATCGTAGGCCCGACGGGGAGTTACTTGAGATTCTCAGTAACGAGCGATGGTTCCAATAGTTCCTGAGTGGACTAATGACGTGACAATGGAAGTCGGTACCGCATGGCATGTGCATAGAGTCGTTGTGTCGATCTATGTGCATTTGCATAAATCATGAATTAATTGTGCATGGAAATGTGATTGTGATTGATGAGATGAAATATGTGCAATTGAATTGAATGGTATATGTTTGATTGGAATATGTGATTATGTGTGAGAATTGTGAATGGATGCATTATGTGTGGAAAATCATGATTTGATTGATTATGTGTGGAAATTGTGCATTGATTTGTTATGTGTTGAGATTGTAATAGCATTGGTAATTTGATGTGCATATGTGATAAATGCTATGACTTGGTATGCCTTATGTGCAAATGTGTAATTATGTTGGTATAATTGTTATATGCTATGTGGTTGGATTGTTAGAAATATGTGATACATCTATGGCTTGCTATATGTATTGGTATGTGACGTGTGGGGTGAGAATAACTGTGTATGTGATTTTATGTGTTTTTGCATATTATTATGCAATCTTGGTTTAGTTGTTATTTCTCACCCTTCTGCTGGAATATGCTTTTTATGGCATAGTGCAGATTGTCAGCTTTAGAGGCATGGAGGCAAGTGGAAGAGTTAGATCTTCGTTTGGTTAGGTCTTGGTGTCTGCTCTGATACGTAGCACGGGAGTCGGGGAACGCTTTAAGTTATTTGTATACAATTGTTGAATATGTTTTGTATGACCTTTGTATGTATATTTTGATGTTCTAAAACGATTCATTTTGTAAAACAAGTCGGTTATGGATCTTTCCGCTTTATTCCATAATTGACATTCATTTTATATGGAAGAAGGTTCCCTATGGGGTTATCCTATTTTGTGCTATGTATCAAAATAATTGAGCAGGGTTTGTATTTTATTTCTTTAAGTGTGACATCCCTGTTTCCTGTTGGAAAAATAAATTTTTAGTTACTCTGATTTATATTTGTATTATTTATTCGCGAGGGGAATTGGGGTGTTACATTAGTGGTATCAGAGCGGGTCGGTCCATCCGGCCAAGTTGTTGAGTCAGTTGGTGTGACAGTTGAATACTGTCATTATTGTCTGTCCCTTAGTACGTGATATGTGTGGGAGGCACTGTCAGTACTTTCTGGTTTTCTAATCCTTTGTTTTCAGGAGTTAGAATGAGATAAGTGGGGGAGAAGCTGGTACTTCTCCATGTTGCTTCAGGTGTGGAACGCTGGCTCAGTGTGTTGTGAATTGCAAGATTGTAAGTGTTGTTTGGACAGTGTTGTTCCCGGTTCCGGAGGGAATGCGGAGGTAAGGTTTATGTCAACTAAGGATTGGTACCTTAGGTAGTTTTGTGCGTGAGATGTAAGTAACACTATTATAGTTTGGTAAAGATGGTTTATGCCCCATCATGATTGTCGGCTGTCTATTGACAAATTGAGGAACTGATCACCCTTAATCTCTTGTTGATAGCAGACGGGAATTATGTTGGATGGAATAGGCGTGTCTTTCCAGCTTGGATAGTGTGTGCCATGAATTGTGTAGAATTGAGAAAATGATTACGGATTGTTTCGATGAGTTGAGGAAGATTCTTATATCTGAAGGTGAGACGGATTGGAGGTTTTGGTATGTTGGTCTAGTGGGAAGTCATTGAGGGAGAACGATTGGGTATTGTCAAAGGTGGTTCTCAGAGAGAAGAGTGTGAACTCGAATTTGACGAAGGTGAAGATTTGAGGTTTGGATCTGCTAAGTAAGTAGAAGACTCTTGGTAGATGGGACTAAGAGGTTTGTTTTGTCTGTGATGATAGTGTTCTGGGAAATTGGCAGGAAGTCACAGTGTTGGGCCGTCAGTTATGCATGGTTTTCAGATGTGTTATGGATGGAACATTAAGGTGTTGTCTTAGGGAGCTCCGGTTTGGTTAGTAACAAAAAGGAAGGATGGTTGAATGGAATAACAAGTATGATGCGTATGATGGTATTGGTTTTGAGACTATGGAAAGCGAAACTTAGAGTTCTGGTGAGGTTTGGAGTCTTTGGAGTTTTAGAGCATTAATGGAAATTTTGAGAAAACCTTAAGTGTGAATGTACTATTTGAGAGTTCTTTTGGGATGGTTGTTGCTACACGTGGGGATTTATGGAATTTGGACTGTTGGGAGAAGAAATTGTGTATGGATTACTAGAAGTTGATTAAGGTAACAATTAAGAGTAAGTGTCCACTCTCGGGAATAGATGATTGGAATGGTTTGGTTGAGTTTGAGTGAAATCGCAATTGGATGGAATGTTTGATAAGGGTGGTGAATGGTGTGAGTTAAGGCTTTGATCGATTTGATGTGACTGGTTATGTTGTTATCATCGGAATAGGCTGTTAATTACTCGGTTAAGCTTGTGTGTGAGTAGCCAGTTACCCAGTGCAAGGTTTTGCAAAAGCTTTGAAGATTTATATCTTTTGGAGTTTGGTTGGACATTACAACGTGCAGTGATGTTGTTTGGTGTTAGTAATGTGCCGGTAATGTTTGTGGAGTAGAGGAATCGTATCTCCCATATTTATTTGGATAAGTTCGTAATGGCTTTGATTGAGGATATTGGGATGCGTCTTTGATGAGTTTAGTTAGTGTGTTAATGCAAGAGGGTAAAGTCGTGGCTTATGCTTTACGACAATTGAGGATTCATAAAAGGATCGATACTATTCAGGATTTGGAATTGGGCGCGATTGTATTGTGTTGGAGAATCTGGAGGTATTATTTTAAGGGTTTTAGGTTCAAGGTGTTTGGATGGAGGAATTGACGGTTTTGGATATGTAACAAGACTGTTGTAATTCTGAGTTTTCGCAGGTTCGCCTAGCGAACCATTCAGCGAAGGGTAGCGAAGGTTCGCTACGGGTATTCGCTTAGCGAAGGCGTGAGCGAAGGTTCGCTAGAGTGTTCGCCTAGCGAACTTTGGGTGTTTTTGGTTCTGACTTGGTTCGCCAAGTGCTCGCCTAGCGAACTTTGTGTCTGTTTTTAGCTAACAGTTGGTTCGCTGGAACATTCGCCTAGCGAAGTAGCTAGCGAATGCTCGCGAGGGGGTTCGCCTAGCGAAGCAGCTAGCGAATGCTCGCGAGGGATGTTTGCCTAGCGAAGGTGCTAGCGAATGCTCGCGAGAAGGTTCGCCCAGCGAACAGTGCCGTTTGTGTAATTTTGTTTTCTGCATAACTTTTGATTTGTAACTCGGAGTAAGGCACGGTCGGATGGTTGGAATTCCTGATTAGTTATGACTTTGGCTCGAATTATCCTATTGGTAAAGTTTATGTCGTGCGTGATGAGTTAAGTCGAGAGTTTTACTTATGTCTGCTTTGATGGTTGAAGAGTGGGAACTTTTGGGAGAATTTAGAGATTTGGGTTGGTGTGTGAATTGACGTCTGATAGTGTGCAGTTGGATATATTAATAGTGAACAGTGATTTTTGGTGAATATGAGAGAGAGTTAGACTTCGGACGTGATATTAGTAGTTTTGATGGTTACGAGTAATCAGAGTGCGCAGCGGAAGCGTGATATGGCACATTTCGTATATACGTGTGGGACTGGTAAGAGTTCATAGGTTGAACATTGGGAACATGTAGGAGTGTTGAGACCATTGAACGCTTCTGGATGGAAGTCATATGTGAAAAGTTTAACTGTTATCCGTGGGCTGCTATGTAGTTGGGTGTTTTGGTTATATGTTCGATTGGTGAATTATAGCATTGTTGTAGTATGGTTGTGTGACAAGGATGTTGGTGTTCTGGTTTTGTTGATGTTGTGGAGACCTTGTGGTGTCGTGGAACTTTATGTTCTTGTTTGTATTGTTGTCTCGTTTCCATTGTGTTGGTATCTTGGCTTTTCTTTGAATCGTTAGTTAGTCGTCAAGTGCATTGTATGGGCTTTGCATCTTGTCGTCGTTGTGGTCGTCGTTGTCGTGTCGTTGTTGTATCTGCTATTGGCAAGGTGGTTTGCCAGTTGTGTTATTCGTGGTGTGCCTTTTGTTGGCATGTTGGGTTGTTAGTCGGATGCGGGAGTCACGTCCGGAGTTGTTCGTCTCGATATATTTTCGAGGACGAAAATGTCTAAGTGGGGGAGAATTGTAACGCCCCGGTTTTGTTAGATTTATTTAATAGAGTAGATTTAATTGGTTTTGGTTTTATATTATTTTATTATTGACTTTTATTTGACAAAATGTTATTTTTCATCACTGTTTATGTTTTATCGCATTTTGAGGGCGTTTGCGAGATATTTGAGTTTGAGGGGTAAAATAGTCTTTTAGGGGTTTAGATATTTTATATAAATAGGAAGTGGAAAGAAAAAGAGAGAAAAGAAAGAAAAAGGAAAGAAAGAGAAGGGAAGGAAAGGAAGAGGAGAGAAAAGAGGAGAAAAGAGGAAATCAAAGATTCTCCGTTTCGAGCGCGAATAATCGGGTAAGGGTGAGAAGTTTCAATTATATCTTGCTTGTGTATGTATATGTGTTGTTTGTTGTAATTGTTTTGGTGGTTTCGCGACTTTTCTTTTCGATTCAAATTAGGAGCAATTGATAGAAATCGATGTTTTCACGGATGAAATTCGACATAAACCGCATAGAATACTCGTTGATTATGTCTAAATATGTTTTGGTTGTTCTGGTATGAATTAGAAGTGTTTGGGTGGTAAAAATGATGTATTTTGGCCCCATATGACCTAGGTTGACGCTGCTGCGAATTCTGGGTTTCGCAGGTTCGCCTAGTGAACCCCAGCGAAGGAACTGGCGAATGTTCGCTAGAAGGTTCGCCTAGCGAACTTTATGTCTGTTTTCCACTGCCTTGGTTCGCTAGGGTTCGCCTAGCGAATACTGGAGCGAACATGATATTTTCCAATTTTGTTTTTGTCGTAATTTTCAAATCGTAAGTCCGTTTTGGTCGCCGTTTGAAGCGTTGGAAAGCTAATGAAAAGCTCTTTCTTTTTAAAATGGTTTGGAGGGCAGTAGATGAATTATTTAAGTCGTGATTGTGAAAAAGTGTTGGTTTGTCGGATTTTCACCGTCGTATTGGTGTGCGAATGATGTGTTATCATGCTATATGCTTTTAATACGTATCATATGGCTTGTGTGCTGGTATATTATGTGAATATATGTGATAAGTGTTGGTGATGATGGGTTGTGGTGTTATGGAGGAATAAATGCGTGTTTTGGGTTTTGATTTCAATGTGCGATAATGATGTGTTGTGAGTAGCATTTGATATGTAAATCCCTTGTGTGAGGAACTATGATGTTGTTGTGATTTGTGGTATGTGATATGATTGTGGTATTTTATGGCTTGTGATGAAGTGCATTGTTTATGTGAAATTTCAATGTATGTTGTGTGGTGGCATTTAGGGTTTGAAATGCATTGTTTGAATTGCTTTGCAATGCATGAATGTGATGATGTGGAAGCATGTGATAAGTTGTTGTAATTGTTGTGGTTGTGATTTGTGGCCAAAAGGCAAGAAAATGCCAAGTGTTGTATTTGATGATTTATGCATGATTATGAATGTGTGCATGGATGCAATGTGAGTGTCATGAGTCATTGTATGCCAAGCATCATATTGTGCATTGTGAAAACGTCCTGAGTGACGGTTTGATTCCTGAGGGAATATGCTATACCATCGTGTGCCTCGAAAATATGAGGCGATGCCTGAGGACTTAAAGCGATGGGTATAGACGATTGTGGGCTCCTTTGGAGACTTAAAGCAATCCTTAACGTCGTGGGCCTCGAAAATATGAGGCGATGCCTGAGGACTTAAAGCGACGGGTGAACATCGTAGGCCCGACGGGGAGTTACTTGAGATTCTCAGTAACGAGCGATGGTTCCAATAGTTCCTGAGTGGACTAATGACGTGACAATGGAAGTCGGTACCGCATGGCATGTGCATAGAGTCGTTGTGTCGATCTATGTGCATTTGCATAAATCATGAATTAATTGTGCATGGAAATGTGATTGTGATTGATGAGATGAAATATGTGCAATTGAATTGAATGGTATATGTTTGATTGGAATATGTGATTATGTGTGAGAATTGTGAATGGATGCATTATGTGTGGAAAATCATGATTTGATTGATTATGTGTGGAAATTGTGCATTGATTTGTTATGTGTTGAGATTGTAATAGCATTGGTAATTTGATGTGCATATGTGATAAATGCTATGACTTGGTATGCCTTATGTGCAAATGTGTAATTATGTTGGTATAATTGTTATATGCTATGTGGTTGGATTGTTAGAAATATGTGATACATCTATGGCTTGCTATATGTATTGGTATGTGACGTGTGGGGTGAGAATAACTGTGTATGTGATTTTATGTGTTTTTGCATATTATTATGCAATCTTGGTTTAGTTGTTATTTCTCACCCTTCTGCTGGAATATGCTTTTTATGGCATAGTGCAGATTGTCAGCTTTAGAGGCGTGGAGGCAAGTGGAAGAGTTAGATCTTCGTTTGCTTAGGTCTTGGTGTCTGCTCTGATACGTAGCACGGGAGTCGGGGAACGCTTTAAGTTATTTGTATACAATTGTTGAATATGTTTTGTATGACCTTTGTATGTATATTTTGATGTTCTAAAACGATTCATTTTGTAAAACAAGTCGGTTATGGATCTTTCCGCTTTATTCCATAATTGACATTCATTTTATATGGAAGAAGGTTCCCTATGGGGTTATCCTATTTTGTGCTATGTATCAAAATAATTGAGCAGGGTTTGTATTTTCTTTCTTTAAGTGTGACATCCCTGTTTCCTGTTGGAAAAATAAATTTTTAGTTACTCTGATTTATATTTGTATTATTTATTCGCGAGGGGAATTGGGGTGTTACACCTTGCATTCGACAAACGCTACTTTTTTACCCCTACTGAATCTGGCTTTTTCTTCTTTTAGCCTTTCTAGCTGTCGAACCCTATCAGCCAGCTGGGCCATATCTCTAAGATATTGGGTATCTAATTTCTTCCTAATGGAATAATCAAGACCCCCAGCAGCCATTTCGACCAACTCATGTTCTGGTACTTGTGTAAAGCACCTGGCTTTAAGAAGTCGAAACCTATTCAGGTAATCGTCAATTGGCTCAGTGACCTTGCGCCTAATGCTAGCCAATTCTTTCAAACTAATCTTAGTTTGCCCCATATAGAACTGTTCATGGAACAAACGTTCTAATTGGGTCCAATTGTATATGGAATTTGGAGGCAACGTGGTAAACCATGTGAAGGCATTCTTGGTAAGGGAACTTGGGAAGTATTTGATCCTAAGGCTCTCGTCAGCTGCAATCTCGCCCGCTTCGATCAAATATCTAGCCACATGTTCGACAGTAGACTCAGTAGTATCTCCTGAGAATTTGCTGAACTTTGGAACCTTCATCCTAGGGGGAAGTTCTGCTTGGAGAATGTAGTCCACTATAGGTGATGTATAATTTGGCCTGGTGAAGCCAAAATTCATACCATTTCTAGTCATTATCCTTTCGACCATGGCTGCAAGATTATTTTCTTCTGCTTGATTCTGGTGTCGAACCTGCCTAAGCAATTGATCTGCGTGTTGGTTCCTGTTCACCATCACTACTGGTTCCTCCTCCATCTGGTATGGCATCTGGTTCCTCGGAGGTTCGACTCTAAAATGGTCAACCATCTCTTGATCCTCCAAGTTAGCATCAGGTATCTGACGTGGATGACGTCTTGGGACATCTTCGACGACCGTCGCTCTTTGATCTACTGCTGGCACTCCCATGAAATCCGCCATGCGTGCCACTTGTGCAGCCAGTTGTTGGTTAGTTTGGGTTGTATTTTGGATCAAAGGTTGAAAAACTTCTCCCATCGTCTGAGACAACGTATGTACCATTTGCATGTTACTTTCATCCATCTGCTGTCTCAAACAATTTATGGATGTATTTGTAAGGCTAGGCGTTTGCACAGAGTAACCCACACCTATATGCTGGCTGTTTCGTCCTCCTGATCCTTGTAGTGGCGAAGACACAACAGTTTCTGAAAACACAGGCGGAGCACTTTGTAGGTTTTGCATCATTGATATAGGCATACCATAGGGTTGACTCCTTGACCCTGGATGTGGAAAACCTGGTGGAGGAACGTGCCTGTGCGTGGTATTTCCTCCTAAGGGTGTTGGTGAATTGGAACCTTGTGGCCCTAAGTATTCCAACACAGGTTGAGTATATGATCTTGTATATGTTGATCCTGACTCAGACACTACCAATGGAAGTGACGCCTGTCCTCCTGTTGAAGACACTGGTGATGGTGTGCTTTGAGTCCCAATACTGCTACTGGATTGAGTGTTTGAAATGCTCCCTTGAGGATCAACTTGTTATTGGCACTGGTTGCCATTTTCTTAGTGTATCTTCTCTTTGGTATTCCTTCGTTTGTTGTGGCTAACTTCCCACTTCTCAATAACAAGACAAATCAGACTGACAAAGGTTTAACTTAGCACTGGGTCCCACCAGGTGTGCCAATTTGTTTGCCGTGAATTTTGGTAAACAACCTCTGATCTATCAATCTAAATGCAAATTGATTTAACTTGCAGGATCGATCACACAAATCCTAGGACATGTGCTAAGTTTTAAGGGAAAATGTAACTGACGACAATAAATGCAAGAAATGTAAAATGAACTCCGCGTTTGACAGTAAAATAGGCTACACGAACTCCACGTTCGACTACTTGCGCAGTAAAGTAAAAATCTTAAAAAGAGGGCTGTAAGTAAATGATGCAAAAACTTTAAAGACGTCGGATGTAAAAAACAGAAATGTAAAGAGCTTTGAGAAATAAAGAGGCAGGAAATGTAAAGTTCTGTCGAGATTAAACTTAAGAAAATGTAAAGTGCTGAAACATAAACATGATGAAGAAAACAAATTGCATTGCTGAAGAAAGAGGTGGTGTTACATTACGTACATTCTCGCGAACTCGTTTCTCTACACGCGGGTACTTTGAGTTTCTTTGAGTCACAAGTACAAAAATATGAACACCTCTATTACATAAATCTAACTCCTATTTATAGTGCTAAGGGATAACTGCTAAGTAGTAGTTACTGCTCCAACGTGTCCCTTCTTGGCTCCTTCCTCCTGGTCTCAACTGTTCCCACGCTCACAACTGCCCTTATTTGAATTTCAAATATCTGAAATTCCCTCCAGCCCTTGCAGCGCGTATTCCACGTCCCCACGGTCGAAAGACTTTCCAACACTTAACCATTTTGAGGGGTTTCAGCGTACTCTCTTCGACTCAAGCTTTATTCAGGACTTGGTCTAAAACCCTCTTCTAGTTAAAAACAATCTTTTAACAATTTGAACCAACATTTGCTCTTTCCTAGCGTCGAAAAATGAGGGTTAACAATTGCTTACCAACCTCTCAAACATTTTGGAACAATCATGAAGATCTTCTTCAAGTGCTTCTGCAATCTCTTCGACTTGATCACAATCGCATGTATCTATCCCATTGTCGTTTGAAGCATAGGTCGTATAATCCCCCCGTTCAACATTCTTGTTACTTATCTCACTATGTAATATCCAACATGTATAACTTCGATCAATTCCATGCCTCATTAAATGCGATTCTAACTCAACTGCATCAATCTGACCCCCATAACAGCAATTTAAGCAAGGACATGTGATTCGACTGGGATCTTTGGCGTGTTCAACAGTAAACTTAACGAATTCTAATGCCCCATTCTTGTACTCTTTTGACAATCGATTGGAAGATATCTATTTTATATCCATGGTTTTACTAAGTAAACTAAACAAAAACACTAATTATTCACGCAACTATAGCAAAAGAACAACTAATTACCTGTAGAGTAGTCAGCAACTTCTGGAACCACACAGTGTAAGATTCTTAGAAACGATCAGAATTTCACTCTTCACAAGTAACCCCTAGCAAAGATATTCCTGACCAACATTTATCACGCTGAAAAAAAAGGAATGAGAAGTTAACATGAATGAAACAAATAGCATGGCATCGACGCGCAAATTCAATCACATTGATTCAAGTAGCATGGTATACTTTGATTCATCACAAATAACACATCAACACTTAATGTTTCAACTCAAGTAAGTCACAAAAAACAACTTCATCATTTAACTTCAATTAACTTCAAAGTTCTATCCAACAAAGAATCATCAATTCAAGCATAAATCAATCACCAAAATTATCAATTCCACATTTAAACTCAATAGCAACTTCATCACTAATAAGAGTTCAAACAATCAACAACATTACAATATTCAACAATTAATTCATGAATGTCATTCAAGTTCCAATCAACAACATCACCAATGACTATCAAAAATAAATTCACAATGTCATCACTATTAATCATCTTTAACCTCAACAATTAACAATTAATTTCATTATCATTTTCAATCAACAATTAGATCAAAACAAAGTAATCACTAACAATTATCCATCAACAATGTCATTATCATCAATTAATTTCAACAATTCATCACTAACATTCAACATCAACTTATAAAATCAACACCAATTCTCAAAATAAATTCACCACAAATATCTCTATTCATCATCTTCAACCTTACTACAACAACAATTTCAAAATCAAATTCCTTAAAAGAACTAAGACTAAGGAACCCTAATACCCAAAAAAAATCAAGAACTAAACTTGAATATAAAAATTAATAGGAAAAAAAGGCTGGAAATAC
Organism: Lathyrus tuberosus; assembly: GCA_022829125.1. Lineage (NCBI taxonomy): Eukaryota > Viridiplantae > Streptophyta > Magnoliopsida > Fabales > Fabaceae > Lathyrus > Lathyrus tuberosus. The sequence continues at coordinate 13,799,272 of JALAZF010000122.1, read as the reverse complement.
CTTTAAAATATAATATGAACGTTGCAGGACGTGGTGGTGAAGTGAGCAAATCGAAAACAGAGGGAGGAAGGCCGTCGGAGGCTACGAACGGAAACGAACAGACGGCGCCTGGCAGAGATGGTATCTTGCCAAACGAAGAGAGGAAAGGCCTGCGGAGGGAGTTACGAACGGTGGCAGTGAGAGTCGTTGCAGATTTGTGAACGGCGATGAAGAGAGTAGCTTAGGGTTCATAATCTTTGAAAACTTCTAAATGTCTCATATCTGGTACTGTACATGTTTAATTAGATTTTAGATATTAAAGACATAAGCCAGTGCTTTCTGAAGTGCTTTCTATTCTATAGCCTATAGCTGCGCTTTCTGAAGCGCTTTCTATTCTATAGCCTATAGCAGCGCTTTCCATAAAAAGCGCTTTCTATTTTATGCCCTATAGCAGCGCTTTTATAAAGGGCTCTCTAAAGGTGGCCTCTAAATGTGGATTTAGCAGCGCTTTTTCAGAAGCGCTCTCTTAAGTGGCCCTATAGCAGCGCTCTCGTATCTCCAGCTTTTAGCAGCGCTTTTCAAAAGCGCTTTCTTAAGTGGTCCCTTAGCAGCGCTTTTTTTGCACTTTTTTTTTTGTACTTATAGCAGCGCTTTGGCCAAAAAGCGTTGTCTATGGTGTGCTGTCTTTTTCCAATTTTGGCGTAGTGGTTATAAGGTAGATATTTTTAACTAATAACAATATTCTTGTTTATTATAACACTTCCTCTTTATAATAATAATAATATTTTTGTTTATTACATCACTCCTCCTTTGAAATATCTATTATGGTGCTCCATTGATGTCTTGTCTAGGAAAAATTTATAGGAACATATGTTGTCCTGTTAAAAACCTTATTAGAAAAAATCTATTGGGATAAAAACCTTAATAATGGAAAAAGAGTACAATATGATGTGTCCCCTCAAGAGAACACATTTACCTTTTCTTTTAAGATCTCGATGGTGACGCATTCCAATATTTTGTACATGCACATCTTGAAAACCGATGTAGGAAGTGCCTTAGTGAAGATATCTACCACATTATCACTTGAACAAATATATTGAATATCAACCTCTTTGTTTCTTTCGAGTTATCATGTGAATGAGAAGAACTTTGGAGGGATATGCTTGGTTCTGTCACTTTTGATGTAACCTTCTTTCATCTGGGGTAACACATGCAACATTGTTTGCAGACAAAATTGTTGGATTACTATCAATTGGTAAACCAGACGCTCCTTGAATATGTCGAGTTACTGATCGTAACCATTTACATTTTTTACTTCCTTCACGAAGGGCAATTACTTCAGCGTGATTTGAATAAGTTTCTACAGGTGTTTTCTTTTATGATCTCCATTATATTGAAGTGTTACCATATGTAAATATATATTCAGTCTGTGATATAGCATTATGTGGATCTGACAAATATCTTGCATCTGCATAACCAAGAAAAACTGGTTTTGTATTGTTAGAATAAAACAAACCAATTTCAGATGTACCTCGGAGATATCAAAATATATGTTGTATTCCTTTCCAATGTCTTTTTGTAGGAAATGAACTGAATTTGACTAGTAAATTCATTGCAAAAGCTATATTAGGTCTTGTATGGTTAGCAAGGTACATGAGTGACCCAATGACACTGAAGTATGGTACTTCAGAGCCAAGATATTCTTAATTCCTTCCTTAAATCTAAATGGATCATTTTCAACATTAGTTATTCTACCCATCATCGGAGTACTCAAAGGGTTTTCTTTGTCCATGTTAAACCTTTTCAATATCATTTATGTATAATTTGATTGATTTACCAATATACCGTTTTTAGCATACTTAATTTGTAAACCAAGGCAGAACCTGTTTTTTCCTAAATCTTTCATTTCAAATTATTTCTTTAAGTAATCTCTTGCTTCCTTAATTTCTCTCATAATCAATTCCTGGTATTTGGTAAAAAATAACCTTGTGCAATAAGACGAGTTGTTTATTTGAAAATTTCATTTTTCTCATTTTGTTTTCTTACAAAGACCCACATATACCCAATCGGTTTAACATCTTTCAGTATAGCTGTAATAGGGCCAAATACTTTTCGATTTTTAAGAGAATTTAATTCAGTATGTATTGCATCCTTCCAATTTTGCCAATCATGTCTATTTTGACATTCATTCATAGTTCTTGGTTCGGGATCATCATTTTCATTCATGATTTCACATGCAATGGAGAATGGAAATATTTTGTCTATATTCATATCTTTTCGGTTCCACAAAGTTCCCATATCTACATAATTAATTGAAATCTTGATATCATTCTTGTTTTCAGCTTCATTATCAATGATCTCACTATCATCATCTTGTTCTTCTTTGAGAGCACGTTTTCAATAATGGATTTATTATTATCTAGAATCTTTTCAAGATCGATTTCAATCATATTCACCTTTTCTATTCATTTTCTTTTTTAGGGATTTTTTGTCTTTGGATACCATAGGTCGGTCACACTTCAAGTGTGCCTTATATGTACTTATTACATCATTTATATTTGAAATCTCAATCAGAGCTATGACATTTATAGCTGGTACTTGTGACTTTGTCACTCTTTTCAAATCAGTAAAAGTATCAGGCAGTTGATTTGCAAAATCTTGTAAGTGAAATATTTTCTTTACATTTTCTTCCCATGATTTATTATATGGGTCCAAATGTAATAAACGGGGTACATACCATGTTATCTCATTTTCTAATCTTGTAAGCGACTAATTCTACACCTTTTCGACTAACATTTGGACATGATGTAGTTTTACCTGCAGAGATATGCTTACAGTCTATAAGGATTCAGAGGCAAAATAAAATCTCGTATGGCCATTTTTTGAGCATGATGATGGATGAGTTATTCGACCTGGATGAAGAAAGGCTACTTGCTTTAGATGCCTTGATGAGGCAAAAGAAGAGAGTAGCCAAAACCTTCAACAAAAAGGTTAAGTCAAAAGTTTTTTCTGTCGGAGATTATATCTAAAAGGTTATACTTCTTATCGATAAGAAAGATAGGACTTTGAGAAAATGGTCACCAAATTGGAAAGGACCTTTCAAAATTGTAGCACCCCAAAATTTGCCCTACCTTTTTCTAACCTTAACTGGCTTATGTTTCCTTTCATTTGAATCTCATTAGGCCATACCCGTAATCATTCATTGCATTGAGCTCTTATGATATGGGATCGAAGCATTTTCGTATGATTTGACTCTTCCCACTCAAAAGAGATTTTATCAGTTTATTGCATCCAAAATGAAGTTGGGCTGAGCTCCCAACATCATGTATATATTCTTGTCAAGGTCCATCAATCTTCAAGTCATCAGGAAAGAATTCACAAGAAGTTCAATTTCAAAGTCAGGTTTGTCAGCTCAGATTATGCTCCACTGTGGATTTATTTTCCCGGAGGACGAGTCAGATAGATTCAAAGTGACTCAGGATTTATTTGGTTGAACATTCAGAGGATGATTAATTCAGATGGTATTGTTTCAGTGGGGAATTGTTCATTGGTTCAGGAGATCCATTATTGTCACAAATGCATGGAAAATGTTCATGTTTGGGTTTTGAGTTCAGTCAAGGTGTATGTGGAGGGTTCATTTAAGTTCATTTGGAATTTTGTTCGATAATCATTTCTCTCCAGAGCAAGTCTGGGAACACGTTACTGGTCTCCGACAATGGGTGAGCCAAAGAAAATCAAACACAGAGAAGAATCAAGCAATGAAGCATTCTATGAGTGAAAATTCCTGTCAATTATGTGTTGTTGAGAAGCTTACATTTGAACCACAACCCATTCATTTCACAACATGCGAGGTTCGCAGCAATCGGAACAATATGCACTATACCGTGGGTACTGGTGATACTCCATATTATTTTTGTATCCCATGCTATAATGGTGCTCGTACAAACAATGTACACATTGTTATTGATGAAAAGAAGAATGATAAGGAAACTAAGGAATAGCGGGTTCAATGTGATCACTGTGAAGCTTGACAACCTCAAATATGTGCTTTGTTTAATGGAAGCAGAAATGATGGTGAACAAACTGAATACACTGGCCCTAACTGTTACATTGAAGAGATAAAACGGGGTGAGCGCAAGCCATTATCCCAAAGTGTCGTTTGTGAATGGTATCTGGCCATGTTAAGAAAAGCAACCCTTAATGGTCTTAGTTCACCATATGCAATTATGTTCCCGCCAAATGCAATTAAGTCATCTTGGTTGATATTTCTCTTGGTTGTTCTTGTGGTGACTGTTCTTCATCTTCAGTATGCTCTAATTCATCTTCGGCTACAACTCAAAAGAAGGGTTCGTGCTCCTTGAAAGTTGGAACTTTAACGGTTAAGTGTGTTAACTTGGCTTTAACAGTCTTATACATCATACTGATATGTGAGTTCTTGGGTTGGGGGTTGTATCATCGAGTAAGGGGCTTATTTATGTCATGGGAGCTTCTGAGTACGCAACATCAAACTTGTTGCAGATGAAACAAAGGAGGTCAAAAGGAATTACATAAAAATCTATAGCAGCTTATTTCTTACGATGGAAAAAATGACAATAGCAGTTCAAACTCACAACATTTCTTACCACTTCAAAAACATGTAACAGAATCTCATTTTAACTATGACATTTTTTATAACAGAAAAAGCCAATAACTCCCTAACCAAATTTTCTAACTGCTCTAACCTCTCCTAATCCAATTTCCTAACAAAATTTCCCAAATGAATCTAACTTGACAAACAGCGGCTCCCAATAACACCAATCACACACCAGAAAATTCAAGAGGTGTTCACAAAGAAAAATTCACAACTCAGAATAGAAAAAACGAATAACTTCCTAACCGAATTTTCTAACTCCTAACCAACTATCATAACAGAACCTCCTCCAATTACTCTAACAGATTTTACAGACTCGAACCAGAAAACTCTTTCTCCCTCATTCTTCTTCCTTCAACCTTCATTGAATTTCCTTTTGAAACCTTCATCAGCTGCAACCATCTTCAACAAACTGCATCAACACTTCATCTCCACCTTCGCACCATACTGGTTTCAACCAACTCTCCTTGAATCTTAATCACCAATGCTTCAATCTTCGTTTTTCAATCTCCAAAAACCATGAGCCATCTTCATCAATCTTCCGTTTCAACCTACAGAATTCTGCAATAAACTTTACTCCAGCCTTCATCAATCTCACGAATTCTCTACATCATTAATTTTCATCATCGTCGCATCGTCATTGGAACCTGCAAATCGATAACAGCAACGCGAAAAACTTAATATCACAAGCACGATCTTCTCGCAAGAATCACGACAACGGTTTTAGATTCACGGAAAGAAGTAGAAGATGAAGAGGGAATTCAAGAACGGTCAAAAATTCTTACCTCAAGCGTAATGTCATGTGTGGTTGAGCAAATCGAAGCACCGTCGTCATCGTCATTATCATCGTCGAGCAGGTACATTCGTTTCACCTCAAATCTTGATTTCACAATGTAGCGATTAGAGTTCTGGCTCCGATTTGGGGAAGTTTCGACTTCGAATAGCGGTTTACCATTAGCTTAGGTTGATGTTGCTATGCTGCGATTCACATTATAGATGAAATAGGAGCGCATCGCTCGATTCGGATGAGGGAGGTGAGTTATTGTGAGACGCCGATGATTTGAAGAGGGGAAGGAAGAAGAGGATTGTGACGGCAAGGTTGAAAAGGAGAGTTTGAGAGAGTGGTCACCGGCGGTGTGATTTGAACGGAGGGTTCTGGTGTTGCGAACGGCGGCCATGGAAGAAAGGGAAAGAGTGAGACGGCGCCGAGAGGGAGGAGAGTGTGATTTAGGGAGTGAATTTCCTCTAGGATTTAATAGGAAATGAGTCGTCCAAACCCTCGTTACCCTGAATCGGGCTCATAAGCCCTAATCTCCATTAAAGTGCTTCATAAACCACCTAATCACCCGTTGCACCCCTTTTTTATTTATCTTGATTAATTGTTTTTTAGTTTTAGGTTAATTAGGATTTAAGCTAATTGAATTTTAGGCTAAATGATTTTGACTAATTGATTTTTAGTTTAATTGCACAAATCGAATTTTTAGCTTAATTGTTCATTAATCATTTTTTCGGCTTAACTGCTTTGTTAATCGAGTTGTAGATTAATTGTTTTTTTACTAGATTAATTCTAGTTGGTTTTTTAGAATTAGAATTAGAACTTTTAGAAATTAACGATTAATCTTGGTTAATTGATTTAGGATAATTAGAATTAGTTCATAATTTTAGAAATAGGTTTTTAGAATCAATTCACCATTTTAGAATTTGTTTTTGAATTCGAACTTAACCTAGTCTTTTACATGGTTTAATCTTTGTCCAATTGTTGACTAATGGTAGATCAATTTCGATTAACCTTTGTTTAGGAACTAATTTCAATTTGGTTTGGATATTAACTTTAGACCTTAACTTTGATAATTAGATTTAAATTTTGCTATTGATTTGTGGCTAATTGTGGTTTACATTTAGTATTGATTTCATTTACTTCTTGTTGACAATTTCCATTTGAATTTTGACTAACCTTTGAGTTTGTTTTGTAGTGATTCTCACTTGACTTGATAAGTGGTTTAAATGTAGAAGTTGCTGTAACATACACAGCTGCTGTGCACAAAGTGTGCTATAAGATGTTGTTGTTCTGTCTGGCTGCATATACACCCATTCTGTTCACACCCATTCTGTTATGTAAATAGTAGCTGTTATAGACTGTTTTTACTTGTTGTTAGTTTTTACAGCTATGCAGGTGCTGGAGCGCTGTTGTTGTTGCTGTTTATGGCTTATGGCCTTGTTTTATTGTTTTTTTAAGAGCATTTGGTTACATGCCTTTCACGGATCCGTTTCGCTTTCTAACACTTTTGCTCATTTATGTTAGATTACTAGAAGTTTGCCGGTTTGCTAATACTTTGCTTGCGTTGCTACGGATTAATATCCGTTCGGTATTATCTCTCTTCTCTTTTACTAATTCCGCATTTTTTCCTTTCGATGCCATGAGAAGTAGGATTGGGAGTCCGTGCCACTTGGTCGGCAATGCTGGAAGTCCTCAAAGGAGGCTCTGTTTGTGATTGTTTACATTTTGTGCCTAAACCTCCAAAGAGGCATCCCATTCCCGTATCCCCTTGTAAGACCTCTAAGAAGGCATCAGGCGGAATGAGAGTCCGCAATCGACTCCCGCCATTTCTAGTCCCAGGTCGTTCTTAGCTCGCATTTCATGTTGATGTTTTGAACACAACTCACCCTTGTTATCAAGTTCGTCAAGTGGAAGAAGGTTTTTGAAATCAAACCCCCACACCTTGTCTATAGCTCGTATTGACCAATGCTGATGCTTATGTGATCTGATTCACATATTCCCCTTCCTTACTCTGCTCTCCATGGTTTTCGATACCATTGGATGAGTACCATTATTTCCCACAGCTAGCTTGTTTGCCTCGGTTGATATGACCCCTTGGCTAAAGCTTCCCCTTTCTTACTTTGATTGTGTGACATTGTTGTTGACTAACACTGTTTATTCTTTCGTTTGCTTTCAGTTCATTTTGTGATTGATTTATCATGTGTTTACTTGTCTGATGACATGGTCCCGTAGGATTCCTAGCTCCACTTAATTTTCGATTAAGTCGGAGGTAGGAGAGACATTAGGATAACAATCCATGCATGATAACATTAGGTAGATTTCCCTTGATCCTAACCTTAGGACCATCATTGCATGTTAACTTGTAGGACAAAGTTTTCCCCTTAGACCTTCTGTGTGTCGTTCCCTTTTGTTCTCTCGCACCCATGCGATCGAGACCATTTCCTGTTCACTCGTAGTAGCGTGAACTACGGATGCTCTGATTCCTCTTTCTTTTCAGATTGAGGATACGTAGGCACGAGATGCGATATCTCGGCGAGCACACTAACATATAACTCCCATTTTCTCTTACACCTTTGAGTTTCTCTTCTCCTCATCTCAAAACAAAAGTTAAAACACTTAATAAAGGCATAACATATATTGCATTTGAGCCTTTCATGTGAGAATAAGATAGTGAGGGGTCTTCTCTCACTTTCTTAGAATGTTTAGCATACGTCCCGTCTTGGGTCGATATGCGAGGCATTCGATCCTACGTGAAAGACTTAAATGCAATATGCGTTATACACGCCAATAATCAAAATACTTCTTTCTAAAATACAAAAACAAACAAATTCTCTTCTCAGATCCTTCATTCTATTCCTTAAGGACTCGTCATGTTCGTTCTACCACAAATAGGTAATGCCTAAGTCTCCCTACAGTGAGCTGCAACACCTAAACTGCTGGGACGCGCACTCTGACGTTTCCATAAAAAACTCAAACAACTTTCCCTTAGTTGAGGGGAACTACGTCGCTCTGATTCTCATGCTCCCGATGAGATACGTAGGCAGTGGGGTAGGGCCCATTCGAGCACTTCTTTTATTTTCCCTACATTTGTTTCTCTTTCTCTCTCCTTTCCTTTTCCAGTTCTTCAGCTAGCAGTTCCTTTTCCAGTATCCTTTCCTTACACCCTTTGATCGAGACAAGCAAGCGTGGATCCCATCAGGTACGATGGACGCGTGGGGGTGCTAATACCTTCCTCTCGCATAACCGACTCCCGAACCCAGTTCTCTTGGTCGCAAGACCATGCTCTTTCCTTTCCCTCAGGTTTATGCAGTGTTTCCTTTCCCTCTCTTGGGATAAATACACATTGATGGCAACTCTGTTTCGGTGCCACTTTCGCGTTTGTACTAGGATGAAAATCCCGGGAGCGACAGCTGGCGACTCTGCTGGGGAGAGATTGACCTCTTGCTGGTCCATCCCTAAGCGAGTCAATCCTAACGCTTGTTTGTTTTTTCTTTCTTTCATTGGGTGTTTACTGTCGTGCTTTATTTTGCTGTTTATTTACTTTACTGTATTTACTGCATTTTAGCATTACATATCATATTATTACTGTTGTGCTGGACTGGTTTTCTGTTTGGCGGGATGGGATTTCTGAGAGATAAGCCCATTACACAGGCTTGAGTATACACTTAGGATTAGAGTGGAGAGTAGTGGGACCTACGTGTCGTCTGGAGTGTGTTGGGTATTCGCAAAATTCACAGCCAGACGAGGCTATCTTGGGACGCATTCTGACGTGTGTGTCTTGCGCATTTCAGGGTGTTGATCTAGAGAGATGTCGACTCTGGTGACCGTTTCCCCGAGGACTCAGTTACGACACTCCTCCCGAATTGTGATAATGGCATACCAGAAGTGGCAAACCCATTACACATTCTCGTCCGAGGACCCAATGCTGGGAACTCGCTATAGGATATCCTTTTTGAAAGAGAATTAGTGGAGGCACTCCTCGATTGGCGATAGTACTGTACCCCGAGGGATGAATGTACTATTGCTTCTCGACCTCAGTGCCAAAAGCTGAGGACCTTTTGTTTTGGAGAATCAGTTGAGGCCTCCTCGATTGATGATGATGCCAAACCAGAAATGGTGAACGTATCATCATTTCTCGCCCTGAGAGCCCGGGATACTGAGGATCTTAGCACCCACATGTGACAGTGGCGGGTTGTTTACAGGTTTGTAGGTAACCTTGACTTTCATCCTACCTGGTATTCTGGTTTTCCTATCAGTGTGGGCTTATCAGCCTGGTATTATGGCATCATGATTATTCTGACCATCCCGGTATTCTGATCAGGTCGGTGCTCTGATTATGCTGATATTCTGGCCTTCTGGTATTCTGATTATGCCGATATCCCGGCATCCTGGTATTTTGATTAGTCGAATATTCTGGTATTCCTCTTCAGAACAGTCCTATGGGCTTATTCATTCATCGGCACAACACAGTGATTATGCAGAATTTATAGAAGCTTTGATCCCATGTCTTATTGCATTCATATTATTGCATTGCATTTGCATCTTGCATCATTTTGCATATCCTTCTCCAGCCGAACCAGTGAGCTCATCCATCATTTGTCTGAACCGTAGTTGGGTTCCTGATTTTCGTATTGGATTTGAATCAGCTTCTGGAAGAATCATGATCTCTGGGGAATAGAATCAGTTTGTGACTAGGGCCGATGTTGAATTGATGAAGCATCAGTTGGACCAACTTATGGAAGTTATGGCCGTCATGACAAGGGGAGAGGCCAGTATTCAAAGAGATGAGAATGTCATTCCACCTCTGGTGATCGATGTTGCCCAAGCTCAGCCTGTGCAGATTCCTGTTGAGAATCATGCTATACACGAGCGTACCATCTTCCGAGACGGACATTCTTCTTCTCTTGATGCCATAGATTATCAGAGCTTTGCCTTCTCTATGCCAGATGTCCAGGGGGTAGTTTCAAAGATGAACCCTAAGGATCCATAATCTGTTGATGACGAAAGTTACCGTGTGTTGGAGGAGAAAATTAAAGCCCTGGAGAGGCGTGATACTCTTGACCTGAATGCTTTGAGCATGTGTTTGGCGCCTGGCCTTGTAATGCCTCCAAAGTTTAAGATGCCAAAATTTGAAAAGTACAAAGGGGATAGCTGCCCAAAACTACATTTGGTGATGTTCTGCAGAAGAATGACCTCACACGTCGACAACGATAAGCTCATGATTCACTGTTTCCAGGACAGTCTGAGTGGGGCATCACTGAATTGGTATATGCAGTTGGAAAGTGGTAGCATCCGATCATGGCCAGATCTAGCCAACGCCTTTGTGAAGCAGTACGATTATAATCTTGACATGGCTCCCAGCCGAACGCATTTGCAAGACTTGTCTCAAGCAGATAATGAGTCATTCAGAGGGTATGCTCAGAGATGGAGAGAGTTAGTCGCTCGTGTTCAACCGCCACTTTCGGATAGAGAATTGGTGGATTTGTTCATGGATACCTTGCAAGGGCTGTACTTGGAAAAGATGATTGCCAATGGGGCAGCAAAATTTTCTGACCTGGTGATGGTGGGAGAACGTATCGAGAGCCTGATTAAGTGTGGAAAGCTCCAAGGCGTCTCGAACTTCCAAGCTAATGAAAATGAATCAGTTGTCAGTTCTCAGGAAGAATTCGAGGAAGAAACTAGTTCCATGCAGGAATCTTCACCACCTCGTTCTCAGTGTTCAGACATATCAACTGTTCAGAGTCAGCAATCTTATGGGTCTTCGTATCAAGGACAATATTCTTCTGCAATCAAAGACCTTCTCAGAATCAACGGTCATATCGCCGTCAGCCGCGTCAGCATGCCCGACAAAGGCCAAGGAAGCCAGAGAGGAATTTCACTCATTTGCCAATGTCGTATAGTCAGATGTTGCCGGATTTGATCAGAGGTGGATTGATAGTGCCGAAGGAATTAAAGCCAGTGCCTTTTCCGTACCCACCAGGTTTTGATGTCAACGCCCGTTGTGACTACCATGCTGGGGCACAAGGGCATTCAACTGAGGACTGTAAGGTGCCCAGGAGCAAAGTTCAGACACTTCTTGACTCCAATATGTTCTCGTTCACGCCTCAGGGTATTCAAATCAACGATCCTCCTTCGTCCAGTCAGGTGGGTTCATCGGTCCACGTTATGCAAGCCACCAAGAGCAGTTGTGCATATGATCATCAGACTGACTTCGATGAGCAATTCTGAAGATGGCTAGCATTTGCAAATCAAGCTTGGAAAGCCCAGTTCCTCGAAGTTGGAAATCATTTAGATCATGTCATTTCTTTGCATTCGTAGTTTCTTTTCTGTTAAAATGTACAAACTCATTTGTAAAACTTGTTGTTTTCGATTGATAATGATAATGAAGTGAATATGCATGTTTTGATTAAATCCAGTCGTATTCACTCATACTTTTTATCGATATCATATGTTTGTTTAAGCAGGATCCTAGGGAGGATGACGAAGTTAAAAGGCGCAAAACTTCTGATTGTATGCTTTTGAACAAAAACCATGTTGATGATGTACAGGCATTGTTTCAAGTTCCTAAACACCGGAGACATAAGGAAGATAATCCCTTGCAAACCCCGTTGAGCCTAGTAGTAGGAGCTTCTTTCTGAAAATGAAAAACCCTCAATCTTAACCTGGGGCATGGCAAGTGTCAGTTAATTTGACTGTGCGTTCAAATTTCAAAAGGAGTGTCCCGTTCGAGGATCAATTACATCCATGGTTATCCCTTGCCAACCGAAGAGTGGGACGGTCACAACCCTTTACAAGTCAAGACAAGCCAATGTTACACGATTTGTTCAAAAAAAAAAGGGGAATCAAAAGAAAAAATAAAAAAGGCCCGCTAAGTCAAGACTTGAAAACAAGTGACTTAGGCAAAAATTAGGGCATCCCGCTGGACTTCAAAATCGAAAAATTCAAAAGGAGTCAGTCCAAGCAAAAATTAGGGATATCAAAAACAAAAGAATGAAAAACAAAAGGATTACAAAAGAAAAATCCTCGAGCAAAGAACAAGTCGTGTGACCACAGACACCAAGGACAAAAAGGGTGACTATCACTCTGCAAATCGTGTGGGTTCCTTCTATCCTCATACTATTCACTGATATTTTTGAAAGGTGAGCGCATGTGTCGAATTAGCTGAACGTAGGACTGGAGAACATCAAGGAGAATGGGTGGGTACAAACAAAATTTTGAGCCATAAATCCTTCTTTCTTAAACCGCGAACCAGGCCACATTACAACCTTTAAAAGACCTAATTGAAGCAGGGTTGTTTCGAAAGCATACTTCGGTTAAAATCGCGTCAGTTCAGACTCCCAAAAGGACTTTCTTACCATTCGTGTTGGTGTTGATGTGACATTCTGATAAGTGATTCGTTCACTAGATGTCACAACACTTTTCCAGTGAACAAACTTGGATTTCAAAACTGCCATATGCATTGCATCAAAATTATCTTTTCAAAACGAATTGTTTTACTTGCGAGTCAGTACTTGACATCAGGAAAGTTTCTACAATGGAAAGATTGATTAATCTAAGGTACAAAGTGCCCGAGTACTCCATTGAGCCGGGGCAAGTCATACCAAATGGGCGATTCATTCCAAGATTTAGTTAATCTGGGGCAATTATGTCGAGAATCTGGGGCAATCAAGTCGAGATTCGACAAATCTCTCAAAGGTCAGTCAGTCAGAGGTATTCCTTCACAGATCAGACAGTCAGGGGTAAAATCACTTCAAAACGGGGGCAGGCCACCCCAAAAGCACAAAAGGTTATTCTCTCCGGAGAACGGTAAATCACAGTCTGGGGCAATATATGTTGGATCTTCACGAGACATCCTGAAGACATGTTTATTTATAGGTTATGTTGCATCGGGGCATTTCTTTTGGGTCATATCACATCTGCAGGGTTCACGTTGATAGTTAACACGTGATGTCCCCAGTAGAGTTTCTCTCCTTGGCAGAGATGGCTGAAGTTTTATCACTCAGCAGAGCATTATGAAGAAGATTGTGAATCATTCTCTGTAGCAAGAATTCAGGAGTTCGCTCTCCCCTAGCCAGTGTGGCGAAGTTTATTGCTTTTCAGCAAGAGTTCATATTCCCGTACAGGATAAAAGTGTTGGGTCTGTGCTTCCCTAGTTGGCGGTAAAGTTATTCTCATCTGCCCAACAGAGTAAGGGTAAGAGACGAGCATCAAACAAAGGAGTAAGTCTGATCTGGTCCCCTAGCAGGGCTGACATCATCAACCATTATCCCCAAGCATATTTTTGGGTGGTGGTTAGCTTTCCCCAGCAAGTCAAAGGTCGATTGTCATTGGCACTTTTCTTCAGCAAGATTCCTGAGTTGTTTCTCCAGCAGACATTTGTTGTTCATACCTTTCTGCAGAATGGAGGTTTAGTTGGGATCTCAAGTACAGTTTATGACACTGAAGGCGATTCAGTTTGTTATCCCCAGCGGAGTTAGCCTCGTCTCTTCAGCATTTATTTTGCTGGAGTGCTCCTGTTGCATATCATATCATTGCATAATCATTGCCACGCATATCATTCGCATAACATTGCATGAATCCTCGTAAAACCAAACAGAAAATCATAGCCCAACTTTGCTCGGCATCCTTCAACAGCCCACTTTGCTGGCGTCTTTCAAAAACCTGAAGCCATATCCCTATTGGCGTTCCATTTAAAACCAAAAGTCCAATCCCTATTGGCACTCCATTCAAAATCCAATCCCTATTGGTACCCAGAAAGGTTTCTCCTTTGAAAAAATAATCACCATTAGGTTTTACCTGTCATAGCCAGCAAATTCCAATTGTACTTGGCACACTCTTCTTCTCTCGTTGGCCCGGGCATGCGTCAGTTTTTTGCATATAGTGATCATTGCATCCTCAAATCGCGTAGCATTTCCATTTGTGTGGAGCATTACGCCATAGAAAGAAAACTCAAACATATGCATGCGAAGCATAAGCCAGATTTGGTACCTTGCGCGAAAGCCCGAATCAACTCACAATCAAGACGGTGACATATCCCCAGTAGACATTACAATCAATCCCTCTGCTTACCTTTCTTTTGGGTCGTAGATCATACGTTGATCTTACCCTCGACCAGTCTTTGTCCATCAACCCCTTGATGACGACATATCGGTCAGGTTTTCTTCCAGTCATCCCTATGACAAGGTGTTTCCTTCGGTCAGGTCTTCTTTCTGTCATCCCCATGACAATGTGCTTCGTTTGGTCGAGTCGTCTTCCTGTCATCCCTATGACAATGTGCTTCCCTTGGTCGAGTCTTCTTTCTGTCATCCCTATGGCAATGTGTTTCCTCTGGTTGAGTCATCTTTCTGTCATCCTTATGATAATGTGCTTCGTTTGGTCGAGTCGTCTTCCTGTCATCCCTATGACAATGTGTTTCCTTTGGTCGAGTCTTCTTCCTATCATCCCTATGACAATGTGTTTCCTTTGGTCGAGTCCTCTTCCCGTCAACCCTTTGACGAGGTGTTTCTTGGGGTTCATCTTCTTTTTGTCATCCCTATGACAATGTGTTCTATCCGTTCAGGTTCCCTTTCTGTCATCCCTATGACAATGTGCTTCGTTTGGTCGAGTCTGCTTTCTGTCATCCCTATGACAATGTGTTTCCTTTGGTCGAGTCCTCTTCCCGTCAACCCTTTGACGAGGTGTTTCTTGGGGTTCATCTTCTTTCTGTCATCCCTATGACAATGTGTTCTATCCGTTCAGGTTCTCTTTCTGTCATCCCTATGGCAATGTGCTTCCTCTGGTCGAGTCGTCTTTCTGTCATCCTTATGACAATGTGCTTCGTTTGGTCGAGTCGTCTTCCTGTCATCCCTATGACAATGTGTTTCCTTCAGTCTTCTTTCTGTCATCCCCATGACGGTGTGTTTCCTTTGGTCGAGTCGTCTTCCTGTCATCCCTATGACAATGTGTTTCCTGTGGTCGAGTCGTCTTCCTGTCATCCCCATGACAATGTGCTTCCCTTGGTCGAGTTTTCTTCCTGTCATCCCTATGACAATGTGTTCCTTCAGTTGAGTCTTCTTTCCGTCAAACCCCTTTGACGAGGTGTCCTTTCAGTCGGGTTCCATTTTTCTCCCCGTCAAACCCCTTTGACGATGTAGTTCACTGGGTATGTTGTCTTTCCGTCAAACTCCTTTGACGAAGTGTGACTGGGCTCCAGTTTACATTTTCGCTCCTTGCAGCTAGCAAATTTTGCGGTTCTTTTTGTATTCAATCACCTTCTACCTTGAATGTCTGAAAGCATGTTGCTATCATCCTTTCAGGTCCAAGTTGATTGAATAGGGGCAGCTGTAGCACCCCAAAATTTGCCCTACCTTTTTCTAACCTTAACTGGCTTATGTTTCCTTTCATTTGCATCTCATTAGGCCATACCCGTAATCATTCATTGCATTGAGCTCTTATGATATGGGATCGAAGCATTTTCGTATGATTTTACTCTTCCCACTCAAAAGAGATTTTATCAGTTTATTGCATTCAAAATGAAGTAGGGCTGAGCTCCCAACATCATGTATATATTCTTGTCAAGGTCCATCAATCTTCAAGTCATCAGGAAATAATTCACAAGAAGTTCAATTTCAAAGTCAGGTTTGTCAGCTCAGATTATGCTCCACTGTGGATTTATTTTCCCGGAGGACGAGTCAGATAGATTCAAAGTGACTCAGGATTTATTTGGTTGAACATTTAGAGGATGATTAATTCAGATGGTATTGTTTCAGTGGGGAATTGTTCATTGGTTCAGGAGATCCATTATTGTCACAAATGCATGGAAAATGTTCATGTTTGGGTTTTGAGTTCAGTCAAGGTGTATGTGGAGGGTTCATTTAAGTTCATTTGGAATTTTGTTCGATAATCATTTCTCTCCAGAGCAAGTCCGGGAACACGTTACTGGTCTCCGACAATGGGTGAGCCAAAGCAAATCAAACGCAGAGAAGAATCAAGCAATGAAGCATTCTATGAGTGAAAATTCCTGTCAATTATGTGTTGTTGAGAAGCTTACATTTGAACCACAACCCATTCATTTCACAACATGTAAGGTTCGCAGCAATCGGAACAATATGCATTATACCGTGGGTACTGGTGATACTCCATATTATTTTTGTATCCCATGCTATAATGGTGCTCGTACGAACAATGTACACATTGTTATTGATGAGAAGAAGAATGATAAGGAAACTAAGGAATAGCGGGTTCAATGTGATCACTGTGAAGCTTGACAACCTCAAATATGTGCTTTGTTTAATGGAAGCAGAAATGATAGTGAACAAACTGAATACACTGGCCCTAACTGTTACATTGAAGAGATAAAACGGGGTGAGCGCAAGCCATTATCCCAAAGTGTCGTTTGTGAATGGTATCTGGCCATGTTAAGAAAAGCAACCCTTAATGGTCTTGGTTCACCATATGCAATTATGTTCCCGCCAAATGCAATTAAGTCATCTTGGTTGATATTTCTCTTGGCTGTTCTTGTGGTGACTGTCTTTCATCTTCAGTATGCTCTAATTCATCTTCGGCTACAACTCAAAAGAAGGGTTCGTGCTCCTTGAAAGTTGGAACTTTAACGGTTAAGTGTGTTGACTTGGCTTTAACAGTCTTATACATCATACTGATATGTGAGTTCTTGGGTTGGGGGTTGTATCATCGAGTAAGGGGCTTATTTATGTCATGGGAGCTTCTGAGTACGCAACATCAAACTTGTTGCAGATGAAACAAAGGAGGTCAAAAGGAATTACATAAAAATCTATAGCAGCTTATTTCTTACGATGGAAAAAATGATAATAGCAGTTCAAACTCACAGCATTTCTTACCACTTCAAAAACATGTAACAGAATCTCATTTTAACTATGACATTTTTTATAACAGAAAAAGCCAATAACTCCCTAACCGAATTTTCTAACTGCTCTAACCTCTCCTAATCCAATTTCCTAACAAAATTTCCCAAATGAATCTAACTTGACAAACAGCGGCTCCCAATAACACCAATCACACACCAGAAAATTCAAGAGGTGTTCACAAAGAAAAATTCACAACTCAGAATAGAAAAAACGAATAACTTCCTAACCGAATTTTCTAACTCCTAACTGTCGCTCCCGGGATTTTCATCCAAGTACAAACGCGAAAGTGGCACCAAAACAGAGTCGCCAGCAATGTGTATTTATCCCAAGAGAGGGAAAGGAAACACCGCATAAACCTGAAGAGAAAGGAAAGAGCATGGTCTTGCGACCAAGAGAACTGGGTTCGGGAGTCGGTTACGCGAAAGGAAGGTATTAGCACCCCCTCGCGTCCATCGTACCCGATGGGATCCACGCTTGCTTGTCTCGATCAAAGGGTGTCGTCGTCTGGAGCTCTACTGCTACTGGAAAGGGAAAGGAAAAGGAGAAGGGAAAAGAGAGAGAGAACAAGGAACAAATGTAGGGAAAATAAAAGAAGTGCTCGAATGGGCCCTACCCCACTGCCTACGTATCTCATCGGGAACATGAGAATCAGAGCGACGTAGTTCCCCTAACTAGGGAAAAGTTGTTTGTGTTTTTTAGAGAATGACTTACGTTCTAGCTCAGGTGTTGCAGGCTCACTGGTCCGAGTGCGTTACCATCTTGCAAGAGAACGAGTAGGAGCACGTTCGTACGCTAAGAATGAGTGAGATGAGAAAAGAATTCCCGAAGGAAAGACGTTATTGTTTGTTTGAAGTTTTTTAGAAAGAAGTGTTTTGATTGTTTTGTGTTTTGTAACGCGCGTTGTATTTAAGTCCCTCATGTAAGATCGAATGCCTCGCATAACGACCCGAGATGGGACGCACGCTAAACATTCCAAGAAAATGGGAGAAGATCCCTCACTATCTTGTTCTTGCATGAAAGGCCTAAATACAATGGTTGTTTTGCCTTTATTAAGTATTTTTTACTTTTGTTTGAAGATGAGAAGAGAAAACGCAAAGGAAACTCTAAAGGGAGACTAAAGGGTCCTAATGTTATCATGTATGGATGTCCTATGGTTAGTGAGGCTTAAGAGAAACCTAAATAAAACCTAATGCTAATCCTACTCCAAGCTTAATCAAAAATTAAGTTGGACTAGGTAGCTCTAAAGGGAAAGAATCCAAGACTTGAACAAGTCTTGAGATCCAAGGGATGAGAAAGAGTGAAAGAAGAAAGGAGCATCTCAAATGCTAAAGCAAACACAAGTATGAAAGCTTAAAAGAGGAAGGAGAAGTTAGTTGTTAGTGTGCTCGCCAAGGATAGGGATCCTCGTGCCTACGTATCCTCAATCTATCCAGAGAGAAGAAGTCAGAGCGTCCATAGTTCGTGGTTACGACCACGGAATGGAAAACGGGATCGGTCTCGATCGCACGGGTGCGAGAGAAAAGAGTCGGGACTCGCGGAAAGTCTAAAGGGGAAACTGAATCCTACAAGTTATCATGCAAAATTGCCCTAAGGTCAAGGATTAGAAGGGAGCTAACCTAATGTTGTCATGCTTGGATTGAGAGCCTAATGTCTATCCTACTCCGAGCTTAATCAGAAATTAAGTCGAACTAGGAGCCTTAAGGGAGCATGTGAATAACAAGTAAACACCAGACGACTCAATCACGAAGAGGAACCAAATACGAAACCAAGCTAGGAGAAATTCAAGCACAGAGAGAAAATTAGGAATTAATCAAAATAGGCATCAAAATCAAGATCAACAATTAGTCAAAAATATCCAAGTTAAAAATAAAGTGCTAAATAAAAATCAAAATTAAATTCTAAGTAAAAGAGTTAATCTAAAATTAAAACCGATTAGAAAAATTAAACCTAAAATTAATTCAAGTTAATTTCTAATTAAAATTTATCCTAAATTAATTCAAAATTAATTTCTAGGAAAAAAACTAATTCTAAAGAAAAAAAATAATAATTCTAAAATAAAAAATTGAAATTAAGAGTAAATTGATAATATCTAAAAACTAAACCAAGATTAGTTACTAATAATTTCAATTACCAAAATTAATTAAAAACAAGTTTAATAAAAAAAAGGGCGCAATTAGCGATTGGGGATGATGAGAATAGTATCAGGCACCTGGGCCTCTGCATCGGGCCCAATGGCCACTTCCTTTGCAGCTAAGGGAGGTGCGCGAACATAATAGGGTGTGAAAAGAATCCAAGGGCCTGAAGCCCAATCCAAGTAATGTGAAACCCGGTTTAAAGAAAATTAACCTAGGTGATCCTCATACAACTCGCCTTCTTCTTCAGCTTCACCGCGCCGTCTCCATCATCATCTTCATTTTCCGTCATCTTCACGCCGGTGGTTCCCCTCACAACGTCATCCTTCTTCATCATCATCTTCTCACGTTGCCCTTCCCTCCTCTTCAATGGCTTCCTCACTCGCTCGTCTCTTTCTTTCACGATGACGTCTCCATCTCGCTCTCACTTATCCATTACCGGCAACACAATGCTCATCACCTTCAGTCGCTCGCACTGTCAACCTAACCGCGACAACCACTCGGCTTCACCTCCTTTTGTAAACTCACCTCACTTCAACTACCTCCTCATTCAAGTGTTCAACACCCTCATCAGAAATCCCAATTGACTCATGAAAGTTATCCGGTTCTTCGGCGTTATCGGCAATTTCATCAACCAAAGCTGAAGGTAAAGCACTAACAGCAGGAACCACATTACCATCAACACTAAAACGTGGACCAAACTATATCGATCAAAATCGATCAAACAAAAGATCTCGACAGTAAGACAGTCGGTTCGACCTCCCTCGCAAATACCAGAATGAAGCTCAAAATGGAATACATACAAACAAAGTTTACGTGATGATGATAAAGGAAAAGAAGCTTACGAATCGGAGTCGCTTCGATGGCGTCTTTGATGGTGAATCAAGAACCTCGCAGCTCAGGTATGCTCGCTCCAACCTTGTCGTGTTTGGTTCACTTATGTTTCCTCCCGCGACTCTCCTTGTCTCTACTTCATCTTCTTCTTTCTTCTGAGAGTGTTGTTGTTGTGTTTGCCTTGAGTTATGGACATTTCTGTTTTGAATTGAGTTTAGTTTCGCAGTGGTTGATGTTTGTTGCAGGTTCTCTGAGTTTGAAGATAGTTGCAGAGGTTTGTATCAGTGGGTTGGTTTGAAGGATTTGGGTGTTGTGGTATTTTGTCAAGGAGTGGAGCATAGAGGAGTGATTTCGGTTTTTATTGAGTGAGGAGATTTGAGAGGTTTTTTGAAAGGTTTGCTCAGAAAGTGTTGCAAAAGAAGGGCTGATGAGAGGTTATTGAAGGTGGATTTGCGGTTCCGAAAACTGAGAGAAATAGGTGAGGTTGTTATGAAGAGCCGAGTTTTTTGTGTTTGTGGGGTGACCGGTTGGCAATTTGTTTTTTGTGATGTTTGCGTGGGAACAGGCTCGTACATGTAGCAGCTGATAGTGTGGACATTGGTGGCTGGCATTGAGAAAAGCAGGGTTGTGTTGGTGGGAGCATGCGCGGTACGGTTCATGCAGCAGTTTTTATGGTTTTGTATTGGAGTGGCTAAAGTGTGGGATTAATCGTGTTTTGGCAACTTTGGTGGTAAGGTCACGGTACGGTTTTGACTGCAAGAAGAGTGAGTGTGTGGTAGCAAATCTGATGGAGTGCAGGTGTGTGGTAGTAGACGTGATGGAGTAGTAGTGAATCATGTCCCCTCTTTTTTTAGCAGGTTTTTGTTTTTTTTTTCTTAGCATTTGGTGTAATGGGTTTATTGTAGTATTCATATTTTTATTTATTTTGCACAAATGGACTTGGACTTGTAACAATTTACAGGGACTATGGATAAAAAATGTGGATAATTGGATAAAAATGTGATTAAAAAGAATGGATTAGAAAATGGATATATGGTTTAGAAAGAAAAATGAGTATTTATATTGGATAATGAGATGATACTAAAATGGACATGGAAGTGGTTAAAAATGGATTTAGAAAAATGGCTTAGAATGGATATTGGGAAATAAGATTAAAATGAATATGGACTAAATTTGGATAATGAATATGGTTAAAAAGAAATGGATAAAGAAAAATGGTTAAAAGAATGGACGACCACATTACACCAATTCTCGTCTTTTCACAACATCACAACAGCCCTTGAACGCAACCACAACTTGCAACACCACTTATGAACTTGATTTTCTGAACCCAACCTCACACGAAACATTGCTTGATAACCTGATGAAGTCCATAACTCAACCTTGGAAACCCACTGCCTGAGCGGTCAACCACTGAAATAGATAACTTGCAATTGAAGTAAGCTCCTGATGGTTTGACCAAGATGAGGTCAAACGTCCATCTGATCATAACTCAATAAACACACTTGACTTGAAGCGATGATATGGCCCGTGATAACCCTGATCTTCTATCCATGGTGAGAACTTTGAATCAATTGAATGTAAGCTTGCCAACAAACTTGAATCAAAGGAGTGATGAAACCCTAGTCTCTTGATGCTTCTTGAGAAATCTTGAAGCGGATGAACATGATGCTTGATGGATCTTCTGAATACGGAAAACTCCAACCAAAGGAAGATGCCTTGATCACATGTCTTAGGAACCCAATGCAAATGAACGATTATGAAGTTATGACCTAAAGATGTAAAATGAGAAAGGAACATAAGACAGAAAAAAAAAGGTAGGGCAAATTTTGGGGTGCTACAGCTGCCCCTATTCAATCGACTTGGACCTGAAAGGATGATAGCGACGACTTTCAGACGTTCAAGGTACAAGGTGATTGAATACAAAAAGAACCGCAAAATTTGCTAACTGCAAGGAGAAAATATAATTGGATCTCAGTCACACCTCGTCAAAGGAATTTGACGGAAAGACAACATACCCAGAGAACCACATCGTCAAAAGGGTTGGACGGGAAGAAAAAAGGAACCCGACTAAAAGGACACATCGTCATAGGGATGACATAAAGACAACTCGACCAAGGGAAACACGTTGTCATAGGGATGACAAAAATAAGACTCGACCGAAGGAAACACATTGTCATAGGGATGACAGAAAGATAACTCGACTGAAGATAACCCACTGTCATAGGGATGACAGGGAGAAAATTCCGCCGCAGGGACACATGGTCATGGGGATGACAGAAAGAAAACCTGAACGAAGAAGACACATTGTCATGAAGATGACAGGAAGAAAACCTGACCGAAATGTCGTCATCAAGGGGTTGATGGACAATAACCGGTCGAGGGTAAGATCGACGTATGATCTACGACCCAAAAGAACGGTAAGCAGAGGGACTGATTATAATGTCTGCTGGGGATATGTCACCGTCTTAATTGGAAGTTGATTCGAGCTTTCACGCAAGGTACCAAATCTGGCTTATGCTTCACATGCATATGTTTGAATTTTCTTTCTATGGCGTAATGCTCCATACGAAATGGAAATGCTACGCGTTTGAGGATGAGATGCAAATATGCTTACTATATGCAAAAGGACCCCTCCAGCAAAATAAATGCTGAAGAGAAGAGGCCAACTCCGCTGGGAATAACAACTGAATCGCCTTCAGGGTCATAACTGCTCGAGATCCCAACTAAACCTCCACTCCGCAGGAAAGTATGAATAACAAACTTCTGTTGGAGGAAACATCCCAGGAATCTTGCTGAAGAAAACTGCCAATGACAATCGACCTTTGAGTTGCTGGGGGAAATCCTAACCACCACCCAAAAATATGCTTGGGGGACGAAGGTTGATGATGTCAGCCCTGCTAGGGGACAAGATCATACTTACTCCTTTGTTATAAATCTACCTTCTACCCTTATTTTGTTAGGGAGACGAAAAACTTTACAGCAAACTGAGAAAGCACAAATCCAATACTCACAACACTCTTATCTTGTACGGTAATATGAACTCTCGCTAAATAAAACTCTGATGGGAAGAAAAGCACTGGAGGGATGTATTTTGAACGACGCCAGACGACTACTGGCTTGCCACACTACGGGTGGACTTTTGCAATGTCTTTTGTACAACTCCAGACGACTACTGGCCTGCCACACTACGGGTGGACTTTAACAATGTCTTTTAGCACAACGCCAGACGACTACTAGCCTGCCACACTACGGGTGGACTTTAACAATGTCTTTTAGCACAACGCCAGACGACTACTGGCCTGCCACACTACGGGTGGACTTTTGCAATGTCTTTTGTACAACGCCAGACGACTACTGGCCTGCCACACTACGGGTGGACTTCTGCCAATCTACGGTTGGACTTTGCTGCTGAATTGCCACACTACGGGGGACTTTTGCCAATCTACAGTTGGACTTTGCTGCTGAATTGCCACACTACGGGGGACTTTTGCCAATCTACGGTTGGACTTTACCTTGCTTTGCCACCCTTGGATGGACCTTTTGCCAATCTACGGTTGGACTTTCCAATGATTTTCCACCCTTGGATGGACCTTTCGCCAATCTACGGTTGGACTTTGAGAATTTGCCACCCTTAGATGGACCTTTCGCCAATCTACGGTTGGACTTTGAGAATTTGCCACCCTTGGATGGACCTTTCGCCAATCTACGGTTGGACTTTCCAATGATTTTCCACCCTTGGATGGACCTTTCGCCAATCTACGGTTGGACTTTCATAACTTGCCACCCTTGGATGGACCTTTTGCCACTCTACGGTTGGACTTGAAGAATTCCACTACTAGACTACTCTCTGCATACGTGTCAGACATCTCTGCTGACTCTGCGGAGGAACAATGATCAATGATTTGACTTTGGAGACTCCTGAGAGGATAATATCTCTGCTAGAGAATGAAAGGACAATCCGTCTGCTTCGAACTGTCAAATCTGCCAAAAATAAATTGGACTTTGAAATATGATGATTCTGCCAGGAATTACTTCATCTGCTTGGGGATGAATTCTGGTCACAACTCCGCTGGGGATGAGAATTTCTTTGCATGACGTCTTGCTAGGGAAGAAAAGTCATTAAAACTCTGCTTGAGGATCTATCAAACCCTGGATCTTTTGAGGGGAGAATCAACCTTCTAACCCGGCTGGGGAAAGAATGTACTAACACTTTGCTGAGAACGAGATTCTGCTGACCTGCTAAACTTCTACAGGGAAGAAAACAACTCAGCTGGGGAGTATTGCTAACAAGATTCAATGCTGAACTCTGTGGGGAATATAATTATCAGAGATACGATCTTGCTGGGAATCAGGGCTACTCTGTCGGGGATATGCAAATCCTGGTTAGAACATGTTCTGCTGCCACATGCTGGGGGAGAGTCCTCAGATCTGCTGGGGGAATCCAAAGCAACTTCACAGTGATCTGCTGAGGCATAAGACTGTTGAGCCTAAGATAAGTATTACAATGCCCCATGTTAGGCGAACTTTTCGTTTGACGATTCTGTTGGGGGTAATGAGTTTACAATACCCTGCTAGGGAAAACCGCTTCAAAGCGTCTCGTGCTGGAGAATGCCTTTTGAGAGGATTTTACAGAAGACCAAACGTCCTCAAACTCTACTGGGGGTAATAGATCGGGAACATATCCTGCTGGGGAAATTTAAAATGCCCCATGCTTGGGAAGATCAACAACTTGCTTCCTGCTCCATGATACAAGACTTACCTGAAGAAACATCATAAGAGGATTTTATAGGAGATTAAGCATCTTCAAACTCCTGGCGGTTTCACTGGGAATTGACCATCAACTTCAGTGTCTGTGAAGCAGCTCCACTGGGGAATTCGCAACCGTTATCGACAAAAGGGTGACCAGTGAACCTTTCCCTAAACATGATTGCCCCAGTCTTCTGCGTGGGAATAAGTGATTACTCGTCTAGGAGATAAATGGCTCATGCTCTTGAAAAGGCTTCAATCTTGCTTTTGAGCCTGGTATGAGGCTGCTATCTGCGAGCAAAAGGGTATGCACGTATGCCCCGTGCTGGATATGACTTCTGCAGCTGCGAAAATCCAACTTCGGACCATCACTTGATGGGGAGAAAGGTTTTGATGCATGATTTATGAAGCCTGCTGAAAATAAGGGACCACAAATGCCTTGGGTTGGAATGCACCATTGTTTCAAACCTTCTGGCTGACTGACTGCATATGTGTGAACAACAGTTTTTTCTTTTTTCACTTGCCCCAGACCAACATGGTCCACCAAAAGAAATTGCCTCAAGAGGATTTTACAGAAGACTTGACATCCAAAACGCCTCAATGTCTTCAAACTCTTGGAGAAATTCGTCGGATCTCGACGTAACTACCTCCGACTGTACGGTCTACAGAGAAATTCGCCTCGAGAAGATTCATGAACCATCTCATATAACCGTGAGATATTCTGCCTTAATACTCTGAACCCTGTATAGGCTGACCAATCATCTGGATGGACTACCTTCTCATGCTCTTGGGATGGCCTGCCCCAGCCTTGAAATAATTTGTGCCCCTGTCTGGCTGATCTGTGAAGGAGTACCTTTAACCGACCGACTTTCGAGAGATTTGAATCTCGACGTAATTGCCCCAGATTAACTAAATCTTGGAATGAGTTGCCCATTTGACATGACTCGCCCCTGCTCAACGGAGTATTCGGGCTCTCTGCACTTATATTGATCAATCTTTTCATTGCAGAAACTTCCCTGATCAAGCACTTACTCGCAAGTAAAACAATTCGTTTTGAAAATGACAATTTTAATGCGATGCATATGACAGTTTTGAAATCCAAGTCTGTTCACTGAAAAAAAAATAAATAAAGTTGTGACATATAGTGAATGAATCACTAATCAGAATGTCACTGATACCAACATGAATGGTAAGAAGATCCTTTTAGGAGTCGGGTTCGACGCGATCTTTACCGAAGTATGCTTTCGAAACAACCTTGCTTCAATCAGGTCTTTCGCATGTTGTAACGTGGCCTGGTTCACGGTTTGAGAAAGAAAGGATATAAGGCTCAAAGTTTTGTTTTAACCCACCCATTCTCCTTGATGTTCTCCAGTACGTTCAGCTAACTTGACACAAGCGCTCACCTATCAAAAAGGCTAATGAATGTTAGGAGGATAGAAAGACCCACACGATTTTCGGAGTGGCAGTCACCCCTTTTTTCCTCGGTGTCTGTAGTCACACGACTTGTTCTTTATTTGAGGATTTTCCTTTTTCCATTTTTCGCTTTTTATTCTTTTGCTTTCCCTGATTTTGCCTAGACTAACTCTTTTGAATTTTTTTGATTTCGGAGTCCAGCGGGATGCCCTCACTTTTGCCTAAGCCACGGGCTTTCTTTCTTTTGATTCTTTTTCTCTCTCTTTTTTTTTTTTTAACAAATCGTGTGACACTGGCTTGTCTGACTTGTTTGAAAGGGATGTGACTGCCACACCCTTCGGTTGGTGAGGGATAACCGTGGATTTGATCCTCGAATTGAACGCTCAGTCAAATTAATTGACACCTACCCTGCCCTGGGTTAAGATTGAGGGTTTTTCGTTTTCAAAAATAAACTCCTACTACTAGGCTCAACGGGGTTTGCAAGGGATTATCTTCCTTATATCTCCGGTGTTTGGGAAGTTGAAACAATGCATGTACATCATCAGCAGGGTTTTGTTCAAAAGCATACAATTGGAAGTTCTGCGTCTTTGAATATCATCGTCCTCCCTCAGATCCTGCTTAAACAAGGGTTAGATATCAATAAAGAAAATATGAGTGAACACAGATGAATTTAATCAAAACATGCATATTCATTTCATTATCATTATCAACTGAAAACAGACGAGTTTTACAAATGAGTTTGCACATTTTAACAGAAAAGAAACTACAAATGCGAAGAAATGACATGATCTAAATGATTGCCAACTTCGAGGAACTGGGCTTTCCAAACTTGATTTGTTAATGAGCTATCTTCAGTATCTCTCATCGAAGTCAGTCTGATAATCACCTGCACAACTGCTCTCAGTGCCTTCCTCCATAACCTGAACTGATGAACCCATATGACTGGATGAAGGAGAGTCGTGGATCTGAATACCCTGAGGCGTGAATGAGAACATGTTGGAGTCAAGAAGAGTCTGAATCTTGCTCCTGAGCACCTTACAGTCTTCAGTTGAATGCCCCTGTGCCCCAGCATGGTAGTCACAACGGGCGTTGACATCAAAACCTGGTGGGTATGGAAAAGGCACTGGCTTCAATTCCTTCGGCACTATCAATCCACCTCTGATCAAATCCAGCAACATCTGACTATACGACATTGGCAAATAAGTGAAATTCCTCTCTGGCTTCCTTGGTCTTTGTCGAGCGTGGTGACGCGACTGACGACGATATGACCGTTGATTCTGAGGAGGTCTCTGAATTGCAGAAGAATGTTGTCCCTGATATGAAGACCCATAAGACTGTTGACTCTGAACAGTTGATATGTCTGAACACTGAGAACGAGGTGGTGAAGATCCCTGAATGGAACTATTTTCTTCCTCGAATTCTTCCTGAGAACTGACAACTGATTCATTTTCATTAGCTTGGAAGTTCGAGATGCCTCGGAGCTTTCCACACTTAATCAGGCTCTCGATACGTTCTCCCACCATCACCAGGTCAGAAAATTTTGCTGCCCCATTGGCAATCATCATTTCCAAGTACGGACCTTGCAAGGTATCCATGAACAAATCAACCAATTCTCTATCCGAAAGTGGCGGTTGAACACGAGCGGCTAACTCTCTCCATCTCTGAGCATACTCTCGGAATGATTCATTATCTGCCTGAGACAAGTCTTGCAAATGCATTCGGCTGGGAGCCATGTCAAGATTATAATCGTACTGCTTCACAAAGGCGTTAGCTAGGTCTGTCCATAATCAGATACTACCACTCTGCAACTGCATATACCAACCCAGTGATGCCCCACTCAGACTGTCCTGAAAGCAGTGGATCATGAGCTTGTCATTGTCGACATGTGAGGTCATTCTTCTGCAAAACATCACCAAATGTAGCCTCGGACAACTATCTCCCTTGTATTTCTCAAAATTCGGCATCTCAAACTTGGGAGGCATTACAAGGCCAGGCACCAGACACATGCTCGAAGCATTCAAATCAAGTGTATCACGCCTCTCCAGGGCTATAATCTTTTCCTCCAACACACGGTATCTTTCGTCATTAATAGATCGTGGATCCTTAGGGTTCACCTTCAGAACTACCCCTTTGACATCTGGCACAGAGAAGGCAAAACTCTGATAATCTGCAGCATCAAGAGAAGAAGAATGTCCGTCTCGGGCGATGGTACGCTCGTGTATAGCTTGATCCTCAACAGGGATTCGAACAGGCTGAGCTTGAGCAACATTGTTCACTGGAGGTGGAATGACATTCCCAATCACAGAAGTCCTCTGAACATTGGCTTCTCCCCTATTCATGGTTGTCATAGCTTCCACAAGTTGATCCAACTGACTCTTCATTAATTCAACATCGGCCCTAGTTACAAACTGAGTATGTTCCCCTGAATTCATGATGATCTCCCCAAAAGCTGATTCAAGTCTGATGAGAAAGTCTAGAAATCAAACTGCAGTTCAGATAAAGGATGGATGAGCTCACTGGTCTGGCCTGGAGAAGGATACGCAAAAAGATGCAAGATGCAAATGCAATGCAATATGAATGCAGCAGACACGGGATCAAAGCTTCTACATATTCTGAACAAATGTTGTGCTGCTGACTGAATAAGTTCACAAGTCTGCTCTGAAGAGAATACCAGAATATCGGATGATCAGAATACCAGAATACCAGCATATCGGCATAATCGGAATACCTGGCTGATAAGTTTGTACTGATAAGAGAACCAGAATACCAGGTAGGCTGAAAGTCAAGGTTACCTGCAAACCTGTAAACAACCCGCCCCTCTCACATGTGGGTACTAGGATGTTCAGTATCCCGGGCTCTCAGGTCGAGAAATGATGATACGTTCACCATTTCTGGTTTGGCATCATCATCAATCGAGGAGGCCTCAACTGATTCTCCTAAACGGAAGATCCTCAGCTTCAGAGGTTTGAGAAGCAACAGCACATTCAGCCTGAAGGATACAATGCTACCGCCAATCAAAGAGGTCGTCTGCTGATTCTCTTCAAAACAAAGAGGGGTCATCCTAACAGGTCATCCAGACTTAGCAGCTCTTCCAGATAGCTCTACCATCGTGGGAAATCAACAACGCAGAATTCTCTAGAGAGAACCACATCCAGATTGTGTTTCATATTCCCTCCTCGAACCGAGATGGAACGCGAAAGGACATGAAACACGCTAATCCTAAGTGCACTCAGGCCTGTGCATTGGGCCTATCTCTCAGAATACCCCCATCCCGCCAAACAGAAAACAGTACAGCAGTGCAGCATAATACATCATATGAAATGAAAGATGCTAAAACATAGTAAATGCAGTAATATACAGTAAAGCAGTAGTAAAGTAAACAGCAATACGATAAAATAGCAAATACAGCACAACAGTAAACACCCAATAAAAGAAAAACATACATGCGCTAGGATTGACTCGCTAAGGAAACCAGAGATTCTGAGTTTGTTTTGTCCCCAGCAGAGTCGCCAGCTGTCGCTCCCGGGATTTTCATCCAAGTACAAATGCGAAAGTGGCACCAAAACAGAATCGCCAGCAATGTGTATTTATCCCAAGAGAGGGAAAGGAAACACCACATAAACCTGAAGAGAAAGGAAAGAGCATGGTCTTGCAACCAAGAGAACTGGGTTCGGGAGTCGGTTACGCGAAAGGAAGGAAAAAGCACCCCCTCGCGTCCATCGTACCCGATGGGATCCTCGCTTGCTTGTCTCGATCAAAGGGTGTCGTCGTCTGGAGCTCCACTGCTACTGGAAAGGGAAAGGAAAAGGAGAAGGGAAAAGAGAGAGAGAACAAGGAACAAATGTAGGGAAAATAAAAGAAGTGCTCGAATGGGCCCTACCCCACTGCCTACGTATCTCATCGGGAACATGAGAATCAAAGCGACGTAGTTCCCCTAACTAGGGAAAAGTTGTTTGTGTTTTTTAGAGAACGGCTTATGTTCTAGCTCAGGTGTTGCAGGCTCGCTGGTCCGAGTGCGTTACCATCTTGCAAGAGAACGAGTAGGAGCACGTTCGTACGCTAAGAGTGAGTGAGATGAGAAAAGAATTCCCGAAGGAAAGACGTTATTGTTTGTTTGAAGTTTTTTAGAAAGAAGTGTTTTGATTGTTTTGTGTTTTGTAACGCGCATTGTATTTAAGTCCCTCATGTAAGATCGAATGCCTTGCATAACGACCCGAGATGGGACGCACGCTAAACATTCCAAGAAAATGGGAGAAGATCCCTCATTATCTTGTTCTTGCATGAAAGGCCTAAATACAATGGTTGTTTTGCCTTTATTAAGTATTTTTTACTTTTGTTTGAAGATGAGAAGAGAAAACGCAAAGGAAACTCTAAAGGGAGACTAAAGGGTCCTAATGTTATCATGCATGGATGTCCTATGGTTAGTGAGGCTTAAGAGAAACCTAAATAAAACCTAATGCTAATCCTACTCCAAGCTTAATCAAAAATTAAGTTGGACTAGGTAGCTCTAAAGGGAAAGAATCCAAGACTTGAACAAGTCTTGAGATCCAAGGGATGAGAAAGAGTGAAAGAAGAAAGGAGCATCTCAAATGCTAAAGCAAACACAAGTATGAAAGCTTAAAAGAGGAAGGAGAAGTTAGTTGTTAGTGTGCTCGCCAAGGATAGGGATCCTCGTGCCTACGTATCCTCAATTTATCCAGAGAGAGGAAGTCAGAGCGTCTGTAGTTCGTGGTTACGACCACGGAATGGAAAACGGGATCGGTCTCGATCGTAGGGTGCGAGAGAAAAGAGTCGGGACTCGCGGAAAGTCTAAAGGGGAAACTGAATCCTACAAGTTATCATGCAAAATGGCCCTAAGGTCAAGGATTAGAAGGGAGCTAACCTAATGTTGTCATGCTTGGATTGAGAGCCTAATGTCTATCCTACTCCGAGCTTAATCAGAAATTAAGTCGAACTAGGAGCCTTAAGGGAGCATGTGAATAACAAGTAAACACCAGACGACTCAATCACAAAGAGGAACCAAATACGAAACCAAGCTAGGAGAAATTCAAGCACAGAGAGAAAATTAGGAATTAATCAAAATAGGCATCAAAATCAAGATCAACAATTAGTAAAAAATATCCAAGTTAAAAATAAAGTGCTAAATAAAAATCAAAATTAAATTCTAAGTAAAAGAATTAATCTAAAATTAAAACCGATTAGAAAAATTAAACCTAAAATTAATTCAAGTTAATTTCTAATTAAAATTTATCCTAAATTAATTCAAAATTAATTTCTAGGAAAAAAACTAATTCTAAAGAAAAAAAATAATAATTCTAAAATCAAAAATTGAAATTAAGAGTAAATTGATAATATCTAAAAACTAAACCAAGATTAGTTACTAATAATTTCAATTACCAAAATTAATTAAAAACAAGTTTAATAAAAAAAAGGGCGCAATTAGCGATTGGGGATGATGAGAATAGTATCAGGCACCTGGGCCTCTGCATCGGGCCCAATGGCCACTTCCTTTGCAACTAAGGGGGGTGCGCGAACATAATAGGGTGTGAAAAGAATCCAAGGGCCTGAAGCCCAATCCAAGTAATGTGAAACCCGGTTTAAATAAAATTAACCTAGGTGATCCTCATACAACTCGCCTTCTTCTTCAGCTTCACCGCGCCGTCTCCATCATCATCTTCATTTTCCGTCATCTTCACGCCGGTGGTTCCCCTCACAACGTCATCCTTCTTCATTATCATCTTCTCACGTTGCCCTTCCCTCCTCTTCAATGGCTTCCTCACTCGCTCGTCTCTTTCTTTCACGATGACGTCTCCATCTCGCTCTCACTTATCCATTACCGGCAACACAATGCTCATCACCTTCAGTCGCTAATTGCACCCTTTTTTTATTAAACTTATTTTTAATTAATTTTGGTAATTGAAATTATTAGTAACTAATCTTGGTTTAGTTTTTAGATATTATTAATTTACTCTTAATTTCAATTTTTGATTTTAGAATTAATTTTTTTTTCTTTAGAATTAGTTTTTTTCCTAGAAATTAATTTTGAATTAATTTCGGATAAATTTTAATTAGAAATTAACTTGAATTAATTTTAGGTTAAATTTTTCTAATCGGTTTTAATTTTAGATTAACTCTTTTACTTAGAATTTAATTTTGATTTTTATTTAGCACTTTATTTTTAACTTGGATATTTTTGACTAATTGTTGATCTTGATTTTGATGCCTATTTTGATTAATTCCTAATTTTCTCTCTGTGCTTGAATTTCTCCTAGCTTGGTTTCGTATTTGGTTCCTCTTTGTGATTGAGTCGTCTGGTGTTTACTTGTTATTCACATGCTCCCTTAAGGCTCCTAGTTCGACTTAATTTCTGATTAAGCTCGGAGTAGGATAGACATTAGGCTCTCAATCCAAGCATGACAACATTAGGTTAGCTCCCTTCTAATCCTTGACCTTAGGGCCATTTTGCATGATAACTTGTAGGATTCAGTTTCCCCTTTAGACTTTCCGCGAGTCCCGACTCTTTTCTCTCGCACCCGTGCGATCGAGACCGATCCCGTTTTCCATTCCGTGGTCGTAACCACGAACTACGGACGCTCTGACTTCCTCTCTCTGGATAGATTGAGGATACGTAGGCACGAGGATCCCTATCCTTGGCGAGCACACTAATAACTAACTTCTCCTTCCTCTTTTAAGCTTTCATACTTGTGTTTGCTTTAGCATTTGAGATGCTCCTTTCTTCTTTCACTCTTTCTCATCCCTTGGATCTCAAGACTTGTTCAAGTCTTGGATTCTTTCCCTTTAGAGCTACATAGTCCAACTTAATTTTTGATTAAGCTTGGAGTAGGATTAGCATTAGGTTTTATTTAGGTTTCTCTTAAGCCTCACTAACCATAGGACATCCATGCATGATAACATTAGGACCCTTTAGTCTCCCTTTAGAGTTTCCTTTGCGTTTTCTCTTCTCATCTTCAAACAAAAGTAAAAAATACTTAATAAAGGCAAAACAACCATTGTATTTAGGCCTTTCATGCAAGAACAAGATAGTGAGGGATCTTCTCCCATTTTCTTGGAATGTTTAGCGTGCGTCCCATCTCGGGTCGTTATGCGAGGCATTCGATCTTACATGAGGGACTTAAATACAATGCGCGTTACAAAACACAAAACAATCAAAACACTTCTTTCTAAAAAACTTCAAACAAACAATAACGTCTTTCCTTCGGGAATTTTTTTCTCATCTCACTCACTCTTAGCGTACGAACGTGCTCCTACTCGTTCTCTTGCAAGATGGTAACGCACTCGGACCAGCGAGCCTGCAACACCTGAGCTAGAACATAAGCCGTTCTCTAAAAAACACAAACAACTTTTCCCTAGTTAGGGGAACTACGTCGCTCTGATTCTCATGTTCCCGATGAGATACGTAGGCAGTGGGGTAGGACCCATTCGAGCACTTCTTTTATTTTCCCTACATTTGTTCCTTGTTCTCTCTCTCTTTTCCCTTCTCCTTTTCCTTTCCCTTTCCAGTAGCAGTGGAGCTCCAGACGACGACACCCTTTGATCGAGACAAGCAAGCGTGGATCCCATCGGGTACGATGGACGCGAGGGGGTGCTAATACCTTCCTTTCGCATAACCGACTCCCGAACCCAGTTCTCTTGGTCGCAAGACCATGCTCTTTCCTTTCTCTTAAGGTTTATGCGGTGTTTCCTTTCCCTCTCTTTGGATAAATACACATTGCTGGCGACTCTGTTTTGGTGCCACTTTCGCGTTTGTACTTGGATGAAAATCCCGGGAGCGACAACCACTCGGCTTCACCTCCTTTTGTAAACTCACCTCACTTCAACTACCTCCTCATTCAAGTGTTCAACACCTCATCAGAAATCCCAATTGACTCATGAAAGTTATCCGGTTCTTCGGCGTTATCGGCAATTTCATCAACCAAAGCTGAAGGTAAAGCACTAACAGCAGGAACCACATTACCATCAACACTAAAACGCGGACCAAACTATATCGATCAAAATCGATCAAACAAAAGATCTCGATAGTAAGACAGTCGGTTCGACCTCCCTCGCAAATACCAGAATGAAGCTCAAAATGGAATACATACAAACAAAGTTTACGTGATGATGATAAAGGAAAAGAAGCTTACGAATCGGAGTCGCTCCGATGGCGTCTTTGACGGTGAATCAAGAACCTCGCGGCTCAGGTATGCTCGCTCCAACCTTGTCGTGTTTGGTTCACTTATGTTTCCTCCCGCGACTCTCCTTGTCTCTACTTCATCTTCTTCTTGCTTCTGAGAGTGTTGTTATTGTGTTTGCCTTGAGTTATGGACATTTCTGTTTTGAATTGAGTTTAGTTTCGCAGTGGTTGATGTTTGTTGCAGGTTCTCTGAGTTTGAAGATAGTTGCAGAGGTTTGTATCAGTGGGTTGGTTTGAAGGATTTGGGTGTTGTGGTATTTTGTCAAGGAGTGGAGCATAGAGGAGTGATTTCGGTTTTTATTGGGTGAGGAGATTTGAGAGGTTTTTTGAAAGGTTTGCTCAGAAAGTGTTGCAAAAGAAGGGTTGATGAGAGGTTATTGAAGGTGGATTTTCGGTTCCGAAAACTGAGAGAAATTGGTGAGGTTGTTATGAAGAGCCGAGTTTTTTGTGTTTGTGGGGTGACCGGTTGGCAATTTGTTTTTGTGATGTTTGCGTGGGAACAGGCTCGTACATGTAGCAGCTGATAGTGTGGGCATTGGTGGCTGGCATTGAGAAAAGCAGGGTTGTGTTGGTGGGAGCATGCGCGGTACGGTTCATGCAGCAGTTTTTATGGTTTTGTATTGGAGTGGCTAAAGTGTGGGATTAATCGTGTTTTGGCAACTTTGGTGGTAAGGTCACGGTACGGTTTTGACTGCAAGAAGAGTGAGTGTGTGGTAGCAAGTCTGATGGAGTGCAGGTGTGTGGTAGTAGACGTGATGGAGTAGTAGTGAATCATGTCCCCTCTTTTTTTAGCAGGTTTTTGTTTTTTTTTTCTTAGCATTTGGTGTAATGGGTTTATTGTAGTATTCATATTTTTATTTATTTTGCACAAATGGACTTGGACTTGTAACAATTTACAGGGACTATGGATAAAAAATGTGGATAATTGGATAAAAATGTGATTAAAAAGAATGGATTAGAAAATGGATATATGGTTTAGAAAGAAAAATGAGTATTTATATTGGATGATGAGATGATACTAAAATGGACATGGAAGTGGTTAAAAATGGATTTAGAAAAATGGCTTAGAATGGATATTGGGAAATAAGGTTAAAATGAATATGGACTAAATTTGGATAATGAATATGGTTAAAAAGAAATGGATAAAGAAAAATGGTTAAAAGAATGGACGACCACATTACACCAATTCTCGTCTTTTCACAACATCACGACAGCCCTTGAACGCAACCACAACTTGCAACACCACTGATGAACTTGATTTTCTGAACCCAACCTCACACGAAACATTGCTTGATAACCTGATGAAGTCCATAACTCAACCTTGGAAACCCACTGCCTGAGCGGTCAACCACTGAAATAGATAACTTGCAATTGAAGTAAGCTCCTGATGGTTTGACCAAGATGAGGTCAAACGTCCATCTGATCATAACTCAATAAACACACTTGACTTGAAGCGATGATATGGCCCCTGATAACCCTGATCTTCTATCCATGGTGAGAACTTTGAATCAATTGAATGTAAGCTTGCCAACAAACTTGAATCAAAGGAGTGATGAAACCCTAGTCTCTTGATGCTTCTTGAGAAATCTTGAAGCGGATGAACATGATGCTTGATGGATCTTCTGAATACGGAAAAACTCTAACCAAAGGAAGATGCCTTGATCACATGTCTTAGGAACCCAATGCAAATGAACGATTATGAAGTTATGACCTAAAGATGCAAAATGAGAAAGGAACATAAGGCAGAAAAAAAAAGGTAGGGCAAATTTTGGGGTGCTACACTAACCAACTATCATAACAGAACCTCCTCCAATTACTCTAACAGATTTTACAGACTCGAACCAGAAAACTCTTTCTCCCTCATTCTTCTTCCTTCAACCTTCATTGAATTTTCTTTTGAAACCTTCATCAGCTGCAACCATCTTCAACAAACTGCATCAACACTTCATCTCCACCTTCGCACCATACTGGTTTCAACCAACTCTCCTTGAATCTTAATCACCAATGCTTCAATCTTCGTTTTTCAATCTCCAGAAACCATGAGCCATCTTCATCAATCATCCGTTTCAACCTGCAGAATTCTGCAATAAACTTTACTCCAGCCTTCATCAATCTCACGAATTCTCTACATCATCAATTTTCATCATCGTCACATCGTCATTGGAACCTGCAAATCGATAACAGCAACGCCAAAAACTCAATATCACAAGCACGATCTTCTCACAAGAATCACGACAACGGTTTTAGATTCACAGAAAGAAGTAGAAGATGAAGGGGGAATTCAAGAACGGTCAAAAATTCTTACCTCAAGCGTAATGTCATGTGTTGTTGAGCGAATCGAAGCACCGTCGTCACCGTCATTATCATCGTCGAGCAGGTACATTCGTTTCACCTCAAATCTTGATTTCACAATGTAGCGATTAGAGTTCTGGCTCCGATTTGGGGAAGTTTCGACTTCGAATAGTGGTTTGCTGTTAGCTTAGGTTGATGTTGCTATGCTGCGATTCACATTATAGATGAAATAGGAGCGCATTGCTCGATTCGGATGAGGGAGGCGAGTTGTTGTGAGATGCCGATGATTTGAAGAGGGGAAGGAAGAAGAGGATTGTGACGGCAAGGTTGAAAAGGAGAGTTTGAGAGAGTGGTCGCCGGCGGTGTGATTTGAACGGAGGGTTCTGGTGTTGCGAACGGCGGCCATGGAAGAAAGGGAAAGAGTAAGACGGCGCCGAGAGGGAGGAGAGTGTGATTTGGGGAGTGAATTTCCTCTAGGATTTAATAGGAAATGAGTCATCCAAACCCTCGTTACCCTGAATCGGGCTCATAAGCCCTAATCTCCATTAAAGTGCTTCATAAACCACCTAATCACCCGTTGCACCCCTTTTTTATTTATCTTGATTAATTGTTTTTTAGTTTTAGGTTAATTAGGATTTAAGCTAATTGAATTTTAGGCTAAATGATTTTGACTAATTCATTTTTAGTTTAATTGCACAAATCAAATTTTTAGCTTAATTGTTCATTAATCATTTTTCCAGCTTAACTACTTTGTTAATCGAGTTGTAGATTAATTGTTTTTTTACTAGATTAATTCTAGTTGGTTTTTTAGAATTAGAATTAGAACTTTTAGAAATTAACGATTAATCTTGATTAATTGATTTAGGATAATTAGAATTAGTTCATAATTTTAGAAATAGGTTTTTAGAATCAATTCACCATTTTAGAATTTGTTTTTGAATTCGAACTTAACCTAGTCTTTTACATGGTTTAATCTTTGTCCAATTGTTGACTAATGGTAGATCAATTTCGATTAACCTTTGTTTAGGAACTAATTTCAATTTGGTTTGGATATTAACTTTAGACCTTAACTTTGATAATTAGATTTAAATTTTGCTACTGATTTGTGGCTAATTGTGGTTTACATTTAGTATTGATTTCATTTACTTCTTGTTGACAATTTCCATTTGAATTTTGACTAACCTTTGAGTTTGTTTTGTAGTGATTCTCACTTGACTTGATAAGTGGTTTAAATGTAGAAGTTGTTGTAACATATACAGCTGCTGTGCACAAAGTGTGCTGTAAGATGTTGTTGTTCTGTCTGGCTGCATATAAACCCATTCTGTTCTGTAAATAGTAGCTGTTATAGACTGTTTATACTTGTTGTTAGTTTTTACAGCTATGCAGGTGCTGGAGCGCTGTTGTTGTTGCTGTTTATGGCTTATGGCCTTGTTTTATTGTTTTTTTAAGAGCATTTGGTTACATGCCTTTCACGGATCCATTTCGCTTTCTAACACTTTTGCTCATTTATGTTAGATTACTAGAAGTTTGCCGGTTTGCTAATACTTTGCTTGCGTTACTACGGATTAATATCCGTTCGGTATTATCTCTCTTCTCTTTTACTAATTCCGCATTTTTTCCTTTCGATGCCATGAGAAGTAGGATTGGGAGTCCGTGCCACTTGGCCGGCAATGCTGGAAGTCCTCAAAGGAGGCTCTGTTTGTGATTGTTTACATTTTGTGCCTAAGACCTCCAAAGAGGCATCCCATTCCCGTATCCCCTTGTAAGACCTCTAAGAAGGCATCAGGCGGAATGAGAGTCCGCAATCGACTCCCGCCATTTCTAGTCCCAGGTCGTTCTTAGCTCGCATTTCATGTTGTTGTTTTGAACACAAATCACTCTTGTTATCGAGTTCGTCAAGTGGAAGAAGGGTTTTGCAATCAAACCCCCACACCTTGTCTATAGCTTGCATTGACCAATGTTGATGCTTATGTGATCTGATTCACATCTTCCCCTTCCTTACTCTGCTCTCCATGGTTTTCGATACCATTGGATGAGTACCATTATTTCCCACAGCTAGGTTGTTTGCCTCGGTTGATATGACCCCTTGGCTAAAGCTTCCCCTTTCTTACTTTGATTGTGTGACATTGTTGTTGACTAACACTGTTTATTCTTTCGTTTGCTTTCAGTTCATTTTGTGAATGATTTATCCTGTGTTTACTTGTCTGATGACATGGTCCCATAGGATTCCTAGCTCCACTTAATTTTCGATTAAGTTGGAGGTAGGAGAGACATTAGGATAGTAATCCATGCATGATAACATTAGGTAGATTTCCCTTGATCCTGACCTTAGGACCATCATTGCATGTTAACTTGTAGGACAGAGTTTTCCCCTTAGATCTTCTTTGTGTCGTTCCCTTTTGTTCTCTCGCACCCATGCGACCGAGACCGTTTCCTGTTCACTCGTAGTAGTGTGAACTATGGATGCTCTGATTCCTCTTTCTTTTCAGATTGAGGATACGTAGGCACAAGATGCGATATCTCGGCGAGCACACTAACATATAACTCCCATTTTCTCTTACACCTTTGAGTTTCTCTTCTCCTCATCTCAAAACAAAAGCCAAAACACTTAATAAAGGCATAACATACTACCACCATGGAGCAATGCCTATTCAGGTTTTATAATACAACTAAAAAATAATATATTAAACTTTCATTTTAAAAAAATGACTTCGCGTCATGGCATCATCATCTTCTTCCCCAAGCTTCATCACCATTTTTATATTTTTCAAAATGCTAACTTCTTCGTTTCTCAACATCACTCATTATGCCTCTTCCGATTTGTCTTAACATGTCACTCATTATATTTTTTCCTTTTGTTTTAAGCAAATCCCTCAAAGGGTCATTAGGGACTACGAGCATTTTGGAGAAAGGGGTATTAAATTGTTTGATGTTGATAATCGCCAAGGGTATGAATGTGAACGGCATCGTTCTAACCGAAAATATTGCGTTGAGATGTTTATTGGACAAGGTTGGTATCAGTTTTCTAAAAACAAGCGTCTAATAACAGGTGATTTCCTGGCTTTCATTGTTCGGGACCCTCGTGGTGATAAAATCATTGTCAAAGTCTTAAACTGTTAGTAGATTGTCTAGCAGAAAGGTTGATATATGTCGGTTTTGCATAACTTGGTTAATCTAACAAGCATTGTCATGGAGGTTATTTTGTACAGTTCCTTTTGGAACTTTATAGTTATGAATGTGATGCATTGTGATGCATTGTGACTAGGTTCAAACGCTTTTGTTTTGTTGTAATGTATATTTCTGACTGTTTCTACAACTTTAATATTTTTCTTTATGCTTTTTCTCCTTTTAAAATATGATGCCTTATGTTTACTTTATCAAAACTTGATTTTTCAACAATCAAACTACTGCATTTTCATTTTCTAATGCAATTACATTTTATGAATTGCTTTATAATAATTAACTACATATATATGTTAAAAATCACAATTTTTTTTTACTTTATTTATTTCATGCTTCAATAATTTTATTTTTAAACACAATGCGCGTTTAAAACGAGTACATGTGCGAATGCACGGGTCTCCCACTAGTACACCTAAAAAATAATATATTAAACTTTCATTTAAAAAATTACTTCTCGCCATGGCATCATCATCTTCTTCCCCGAGCTTCATCACCATTTTTATATTTTTCAAAATGCTAACTACTTCGTTTCTCAACGAAATCAAAAAATGTAAAGATGAAACTTGCTTAGAATTTTGCCACTAACTTAATGGTATCAACCAATTTTATTTATATTGCCTAGATTTTAAATGATCACGTAAGAACCATATAAACCCTAAAACTAAAAATCAACTATGAAATCCTATATGCCACAGATACATGGCAATTAACATGGGGAAATTGATCCTTACATTTTGACAAACAGGTTTATAACTCAAATGATCAAGAATGATGCATGAATCATAGAGTTTGGGAAAGAACAACTTACCTTCAAAAGTGAAAATCTATTTTGGCTTTAGAGGTGTTACAGAAGCAAGATGATGATCCAAAAAGCTTCCTTGATCTCCAAGGAATGTGTTGAAGTGGCTGAATTGAGCTAAGACCCTCTAGAACTCCCTATCCGAATCAAAATGTAGTTGGAAGAAAGTGAGATATGGAGGATGTGTTTGAGTAGTTAAAGAATGGTTTTGAGGCTTTGGATCACTTATATTAAGTGTATAGAAGGTGTTTGGATGCTGAGATTGGATGGAAAGTGTTTGAAATTGAAGTTTCAAATTCTCACTTCAATGGAGTTTAAAATTTGCAAGAACATGCTATTTTGGTGTAGAGAGGCTTTGGTGTATTGTTGTGTTGTTCAATTGATCATAAATGACCTCTATTTACAGAAAAAACAAGTTAGCTTTTTGGAGGAAAAGTTTTGGATTGAGATGCATCCTATTATCCAATGAATTATGACATGTTCGTAAACTTGAATGCCAAAGTACAAGTAGCTTCCTTTCTAGCATGGCTAAATCTTGAAAATTTGGTCCATCATCATTCATATTTCAACTTAGTATTGAAGAAAGATCTTCAATTTGGTCTTTGGAGCAAAGAAAATGGTTGCTTGAGGAGGTAGTTATTGACTTGGGAAGTGAGGCAAAAATCATAGGATTTTCATAACTTAGTGAAGTTTCCCAAAACCCTAATTTTGCAATTTTGATATTTTCTTTGATTTTCTTTATTGATCATGATCAAATGCATCCACCAATCATATTTTCATGATATTTGACTTGAGGAAATCATGTTTGACCCAAAGATGCCAAAAATCAGGCTTTGACTTGATCAATTGTTTTACTTTGTACTAGATGAATTCAACTTTGTAATTGTCAATGAATCAAGCTTCTTGGGAAATTAGGATCTTATGAATGGTCTTCAAAGATGTATTTGAGGCCCTTGAATCATGTTTTAAGGTGTAGGATCATCCTCAGATGAACAATTCAATTGTAAGCCTCACTCAGTCAAAACCCTAATTTGGGTGCATTTGATGATCTTGAAGCTTGATGAGCTTGAAATGATGCAATCTTGCACTTGATAGTTGATGAAGGGAAACTCTTGATCTTCATTAATGAATGAGAGATTTGATATGTTGAAGATTACACCAATCCCTGGCTAATGATTAGCTTGAACATCTTGAGGCACAACCTCACTTGTAAAGCAAGAAAGCACAAATTTCGTGTATTTGTAATGGGTTAGTGATGCATAAAGACACACACACATGTAATGCTAAATGACATTCAAATGATGTGAATGAGGTGGAATATTAGGGGCAAAAATTAGGGTATGACACATTTTTCCTCTATAGATGCCTTGTTTCTTTTACACAAATGTTCTAGTGTTCTACACGTCTTAGACCAATGACCTTTCTTTCCGCGTATATAACACAAATCATCATGATACCTCGAGGGAACCTCTTGGATATAAGTACCTCTATCTTGACGATTCCTATTAGTTAGGTCATATCTGGGAAATCTATAATTATTCACATAACCTCGTCCACGACCTCGACGACGAAAGTGGTTTCGACCATGATATCTGCCTCAACAAGGACCCTCAAATCGAGCATAACCACCATGTTTTTTAATATGATTATAGTCACCGCGTTTTTTATTAAATGTTGTGGCATTTATCTCAAGATATGTTATTGTTCCTGTGGGACGTGACTGGTGGTTTTTGATAAGGAGCTCATTATTTTTTTCTGCTACTAGAAGGGCTGCAACTAAATCAGAATACTCATAAAATTCCCTCATTTTGTATTGTTGTTGCAATACACCTTAGGATGCATGAAAAGTTGAAAAAAAATTTCCAACTTTTTTTCTTTGGCTATAACTGTAACGCCCCAAAATAATTATAATGTTTATATATTAAATAATTATGATTATTCTGTGTCTTGGTGTACTTTATGACGTTGAGGAATTATGTGATTTGTGGGGTATCCTTGGGTTAAGGGAACCTCGAGACCTTAGAGTTAGTAAATTAATTTGATTATTTTATTAATAATAATATTGGAATAATTTGAATAATTTGAATATTATTTAGATTATTATTATTATTGTTAATTAGAATAATTAGGAGACCATTGAGGGTAAGACGGTAATAAGGAGAGGATTAATTAAGGATAATACGGTAAACAGAGATTAAGGCCCAAACACATAGGTTTAACAAAAAAAATTAGAGGGTTTTTGAGATCAGTATTTTGCAACCCTAAGGAGTGATTAGAGAGCTGAGGAGAGGAGGCTAGATCGAGGAATCGACCATAGAACCCCGGAAACAAAGAATCTCTGCTGAAGAATTCGAGGTATAGGGGGTAATCCGGGTTAATGTATTTGATATGGGTTTAAGGTATAGGTAGTTATGTGTTTTCGTTTTCTGATGAATTCGTGTGAATCTGTGATGCAAAAATTGTGATTTTTATGTGTACGATTCTGTGGTAAACTCTGTGCAAATTGTTGTATCTGATGTTGATCTGTGTGAACGATTGTTGATGCTGTGACGAACTTGTGGGTAACCAGATCTGTAAATCGAACCTAATATTAAGCAAATTCAAACTTAGTAATTAGGAATAATTGATGTAGGTGATGAAGTAGGATGAATAACTTAGATCTGGGATGAATCGAAGTTGATTTGAGGCTGTTTTTGGTAGATCGAAGGTGCTGGGAG
Source organism: Lathyrus tuberosus (assembly GCA_022829125.1). NCBI lineage: Eukaryota > Viridiplantae > Streptophyta > Magnoliopsida > Fabales > Fabaceae > Lathyrus > Lathyrus tuberosus. Next base: position 13,755,708 of record JALAZF010000122.1, on the reverse strand, counting down.
GAGGGACTTTGCGTTTAGATGCAAAACCTGAGTTTTAGAGGATTTTTTGGTGATACACATAAGGGGGAAGGCAATACGCGTAATGGGGACACTCCCAAGGTGATACGTGTACCGTACCTGTCCCCAAAGGCTGACACGGCCCTATGCTGATACACGTAGCATACGCGTATGGATTATTGGGCAATACGCGTATTGGAGGCGGGGAAAAAGGGGAATACGCGTAAGAGGTGATGCTTACGCATATGGGATTGGGGAAAGTGCCTTACGCGTATGGGCTAGCCATTACGCGTAAGGGGAGATCTGAAGGAGAATTGAGAGGAGAACCCTCTCTGTTGATACGCATATTAGAGGGTGCAGTAGGCGTATGGGGTGGCGTGAAAAGTGAGCCATACGCGTAACAGGGTGGTCCTTACGCGTATGGGCAGGGGCATGGGCACATTTTCCCGTTTTTGCGATTTTTGTCCCAATTTCGCTTGTGACGTGGTTTCTTAGAGACGTAGGGCTATGATGGGATAATATGACACTAGTAATCTAGTAATGACAATGAGTAGAATAAAAAAATCCGGAATTTTATGTGATGAACCAACTATGACGCATTGTGTGTTATAATGATGAATTTTGTTGAGTGCGACTTGGTGTGATGTTATGATGTTTGTTTGATGATGAATTCATGAATGATGATGCAACCATGACGATTTTATGACGATTTTTATTATGACAATTTTTGCATCATGCATCCATGGCATAGTCGGACTTCGGTCCTTTTGGTGGCTTCAATCCCATTGTGTGGATTAAAGTGTTTTATGACATGCTCAGGTTCTTGTGTAGAATCGATCCTATTGGTGGAGATCTTTGGAGGATGATGGCCCAGTGTCCATCGAATTATGACGATGTTGGTACCACATGCATGAGTCTGATGTTGCATTGCATATTATGTGGCATTGCATGAGATTGTTGTGATTGATGTATCCTGGACGTTAATTATGATTTTACATTGTTGTTGTGTTGTACCTTATCTTTTACTCATATCTCTTATATTGATTTCGTGATTACTCACCCTGCCTATTTGAATGTTGCCTCCACGTAGGTAACGTGCAGGTGATCAGGTTTAGCTCATTTGGCGCATGAAGATTTATTTTTGAGGCATTTTGATTTTCTCCGTCGATTAGAGGGTCTTGCTCTGATATGTAACATCGAGTCGGACGTTTGAGTCGAACGATTTCATTCTTTTGTTTTTGTGGACATGATGTTTTTCATGAGTTTTATTTGAGAAGTTTTGAATTATAAAAGTGTTTAGTTTTAAACTTGATTTTCCGGTGTGTGGTGTTTAAGTAATTTGTGATGGTAAACCCGTGTGACGGGACAAGTGAAGGTTTTGATGATTCTTGACGATATGTGATGCCCTTTTTGGGATGTTACTCTGATTATTTTGACGTGTTATTCGTGATGTTTTGTTGGGTAGAAAAAGGGTGTTACAATAACTATGCCACAAAACTCTAATTGTGCTATAATTTTGTGCATAGCAGAGTTATATGCAACAACACTTTTATAATCTTTTAACATTAATTTGTCTCCTTCGAGGATTTTGTCGAGCCCCTCACATGCAAGGTACTCAATTAAGTTATTGTTCCATGTTATGTAGTTGTCTCCAGTTCTGCTTAAAATTTTGAATTGATGCTTGACATTGAACATGATTAAATCTAAAATTTAGATGAACATAATCAATATTTAATGCATAAACAAAAAAAATTATCAATTTATTCAATAATAATGATTACAAAAACCATGATCATGTTTTATTTAAAAACCTCTATCAATAAACCAAACTAAGACTAGTAATGGTAAAATAATAAATATCATTAATGCTACATAATCTATACCTAATTCTTCATGTTTGATAATACCGATAAGGAATAAAATAATGACAAGTAGAGTGATGAACAAGAGAAAACGTTTATCTATTTGAAAGATATGGATAAATATTTGAGAATGATGTAGAAGTTATGAAAGAAGTTGAATTATATATAGAGATAATTTTGTAAAATAGACGTTATAGTTATCGTTGGGAAAAAAAGAAAAAAAAAAGAGAAAAAGAAAAAAATGTGATAAATATCATCAAGTCAAGTTTTAAGTGTGTTAAATATCATCTAGTTGTTACAGGTGTTAGAGATAATTATAAGATAACATATATTGTGAATGAATATGTATGATATAACACATTAGTATTTTTAATTATATCAAATAAATTTTTTTCATGAAGAAATATTTTAGATGAGGATCTTAGTCCTATATTAAATATAAAAGTTAGTATTTGCATATGAGGTTTTATACCTCCACAAAATATAAAAGTTAGTAACTGCATATGGGGTTTTATACCTTCATTGAATATAAAAAGCTAGTAACTGCATATGAAATTTTAGACCTCCATTAAATATAAAAGTTAGTATTTGCATATGGGGTTTTAGACCTCCATTAAATATAAGAAGTTAGTAACTGTGTATGGGGTTTTAGACCTCCATTAAATATAAAAGTTAGTATTTACATATGGAGTTTTAGAATTCATCTAAATATAAAAGTTAGGATATCCATATGGGGTTTTAGATCTTCACACAAAATTTATATAATAAAAGACACACTTATTATAGAGCACTTGACAAGTTGCCAGTTTTTTATAACAAGGGCTAAAACAATAATAACGATAATAGCCACTCTAGTTATAAATCACTTGACGGGATGCCAATTTTCAATAACTGTGGTAAATAATAATAATAATAATAATAATAATAATAATAATAATAATAATAATAATAACGGGATAAGTATAAAAGATATACCTAGTGTAGTAATAACTTCTGATATAAATGATCATGCTAATAACATGTTGAAAAAAATCGATTTTGAATATTTCCTTGTTAATATTTGTGAACTAATATGATGATATAAGTTACTAATCTAGTTATATAATATCAAACTAATAGAAAAGATTAAAGAAATTAGAATGTATCACTTATGTCTTTCAAAGGAATTGATGTCATTTTACATTAACCAAAGGGGGTATTTATACTACTAGAAATAAAACTATTACACTAATGTAATAATTGACATTACTATTTTAACTTTGACAAATTATGCATATATCTACAATAATTGACATTACTATTAAGGTAGATATTTCTAACTACTAATAATAATAATAATAATAATAATAATAATAATAATAATAATAATAATAATAATAATAATAATAATAATATTATTATTATTATTATTATTATTATTATTATTATTATTATTATTATTATTATTATAACAAAGTATTTAAAATAGAGTATTTTTAGCATTTTTTTTGTAATTGATAATCAATTCATCATTTTAGTGTCTTTCTTTGTTTATGTGGTGAAGAAAAATGATTTTTAACGAATCATCAATTGATTTTGTTTAAAAGTAAATTGGAAGGTAAAATGTGTGTTGTACATGTAATATCGTCAAATAGTTTGATGAAGACAACTCTTCAAATAGTTTGTGATGGTGACATTTGATAAAAAACAAAGATATCTCAAGTATCATCCACCAAAATATTTTAAGTTCTAGTTGTAAGTGCTAGACAAAGATTAATCATGCAAAAGAACATGAAGATATAAAGTTCAGATCTTGAAGTTATGAATTTGAATATGTGAAAGTGTAAAAGTTCGTCTGCTCTTGGGTTTAATGTTCTATCTAGTTCTAACCTGTTTATTGTAAAAGGAATAAGAATAATTCTTTGAGGTATTTAGGAACACACACGCACGCACGCACAATATTTTCAAACCTCTCATATTTTTTATAAAACTTCTTAAAATCAATTTGGGCAAATGCTTAAACGATTAGGTAACTTTCTTGATCAGTTGTGAAGACAAAATACGTTTGTTAATTGATTAAAAATTGCTTCTAATCGATTTAAACAAAATAAAATGTCTCCAAATCGTTTAAGAAGACTTTTTAATAGATTAAGTGATGTTGAAATTAAAATTTTCTTTTTTGAGCTAAGCTATTCAAATAATACATACTTTTGATCGATTAAATTATTGAAAATGCCAATGGTTGCTTACTTTTTTAGCCATTTTTTCTATATAAATGAGGTTTCACCTCATTTCAAAATACATTAGTTTTAAAATAGAAACTCTCTACTATCTTTGTTTATCTTATTATTTTATATAATTCTTTTTCATTAGAGTTATCTTTGTGACAAGAGAGTGAAATGTTTCATTTGAGAGTTATATTGAAATTGTTTATTCAAGAACATAGTTCTCTTGTGAACATTTTGTAATAGAATTGAAGGTTGTAAGATATATCTGTAAAAACAGGGTGAAGGTTATTGAGTTGAGCATGTGTAAAAGCGTTAGTTCTTTATGAAAGGTTGTTGGGTTGATCATGTGCAAAAGTTCAAGTTGTTTTGTAAGGTTGTTTGGGTCGATCAGGTGAAAAAGTTCAAGATTGTTTTAATAGAAATCTCAAGCGGAAACTCTTAGGACTAGAGTAGGTCAAGTTGTTTAGGATGAACCAGGATAAATCTATGGTGCCATCTTTCTATCCATTATCTCTTTTATTTCTATGAATTATCTTTTTCGCTGCTTATTTCTCTGTCTCTTCTCTTCTCAATTATTTCGTTTCTTTATCTGTTTCTATTTATATTTCCTAACATAAATGATTTTAAATCAAAACATTTTTATAAACCATTTTTTTTGGAAATCTGAGTATCACAATTCATCTCTCCTTGTGTTTGGAGTTCATTGGTGAACAAGTTGCATTAGAGTCTAACTTATATTATAAGATTAATCATCTCAGAATGTAGAAATGACTTTAAATGATTCACTAAAGAGAACTTCATCCTTCAATAGAGAGTGCTATGCTTTGTGGAAAGAAAATATGAGAATTTTATAGTGAGGGTGAACTATGATACCTGGACTTCTATAAAAAAATTGTCATTTTTTCTCACACATCTAATTGATGGTGTTGCGGAAACATAGATAGAGATATTTGGACCAAAGAAGATAAGAAAAAAGTGGGGCACCTTGGTATTGGTGAGTTCTTATGTGTTTCTCATTGTGAAAATATAAAATAAATGTGGGGCTCCTTTCAAGTTACCCATGAAGGTACTACCGAGATATAAAGGGATAACATGAACACAATGACTCAAGAGTGTGAACTTTTCAGAATAAAACCTGAAGAAAACATTTAGAACATGAAAAATTGTTTTATTCACATTATGAATAATATGATAACTTTGGGTAAAGTTTTACAAAATGAGGGTTTTATTATAAAAGTTCTTAGATGCTTAAATTGCAGTTTGCAGCCTAAAGTCAATATGATTTATGAATTTAGGGACTTGTCTTCTATGGTTTTTCCTACTTTGTTTAGTAAGTTATAGGAACATAAAATGGAGCTGAAAATGATAGTTAATGATGAAGAAGGCGACAAAAAGAAGAAAAGCTTATATCTCAAAGTTAAAGAAGACAAAGATTCAAACACTGATGAATAAATGACAGTGTTGTTCAGAAATTTCAAAAGATTTATGAAATATGACAAGCAATAGGATTTTCAGCATAAAAAAAGAAGGAGTGTCTCTATTCGTCCCTACATGTTCTCAATTTGGTTCTAAATCCAAATTTCCCTTAGAACCAGAATCAGAATAAAGGTGAAAAATTCAAAAGACTTCAAAAAGAAATAAAGAAGACAAACATAACTTAGAATGAAAATGATATAGGATCCTCATATGAATCAGAAAAGGAAGAAGCAAACACCTATTTTATGGCAAATCATGATTGGAGACAAATCTCTATTCTCTTCTTTTTCTCCTAAAATGGAGATTTTGTGTCTTATGGTAATAACAACAAAGGAAATATTATTGGTAAGTTCCAACTATTGTGTGTGTGTGTGTGTGTGTGTGTGTGTGTGTGTGTGTGTGTGTGTGTGCGTGTGTGCGTGTGTGTGTGGGGGGGGGGGAGGTTCTGTTTCAATTGTTGGCTTAAAACATAATTTACTAAGTATTAGTCAATTGTGTAACAAATAATATTGTGACTTTTGTTTCGGTTGGATGTAGGGTTGTAAAATCTAAAACAAATCAAATTATGTTTATTAACTCAAGAAGTAGGAATATATACATCATTAATTTTAATAAAATATCTTCAAATGATGTAATTCTTTTGAGTAATTAGGATGAATCGTGGCTATGGCATAAGAGAATAACTCATATCCACATCGATCATTCGAACAAATTAGTCAACAAGGATTTTGTAATTGGTTTGCCAAACTTATGTTTTGTAAATAATGGATTATATGATGTGTGCCAAAAATATAAACAAGTAAAGATCTCCCTTAAATTTTAAAATAATTTTTTCTACAAATAGATATTTATAATTGTTGCACGTAGATCTTTTTTACTCCTCCAAAACCATTAGTTTTTGCAAGAATTATTATTCCCTTGTAATTATTGATGACTATTCTCTCTATACATGATCATTTTTCCTATCTCATAAAAGAGACGTATTTGTTGTCTATTAAAAAATAATCAAAGTTGTCAAAAACGAATAAAATATTTAAACATTGCATATATCTGAAAGGATCACATAGCTATATTTTAAAGGGTTAAATAGTGTTTACCATCTGCCATATAAGCGTGTTTTGGTTTACCCCCCTTAAGAAAAAAAATTTTAATTTCCCCCTCAACTTTCTCAGATTTCATTGACAAAGACCCTGATGCACCCATGGGTTCAAGATTCCGTGACGTGGCGTGTTGACCTTGGTGACTGGGTATGAGTTGACTGCCACGTGGAATTTTATATTTATTTTTTTAATTTTTTAATCTTTATTTTTTACTTGTTAATTTTTTTTCGTTTTATTTATTTTTATTAATATTTTTTTTAATTATTTAATTTTATTTATTTATTTTTAATATTTTTTTCTGAAATTATTTTTAATTCTATTTTAAACAAACTGTTATTTTAAAACTTAGTTTAATTGGGCCACAAACAAACACACACAAGCCCATTATAACACCACTCTCTCTGGCCCATATATTATTGCATTTGTTATATGATTGACAAGTAACATATATAAACATTTTCATTTAGTAAATAGTTTTCGATGTGGGATTTTCACAACAACCATAACAACAACTTCACTCACAAACAAACCACCACCACCAATGCAAAATGATGGATAATGAAGATGAAATTTCAGCACATCTAAGTATTAGTCAATTGTGTAACAAATAATATTGTGACTTTTGTTTCGGTTGGATGTAGGGTTGTAAAATCTAAAACAAATCAAATTATGTTTATTAACTCAAGAAGTAGGAATATATACATCATTAATTTTAATAAAATATCTTCAAATGATGTAATTATTTTGAGTAATTAGGATGAATCGTGGCTATGGCATAAGAGAATAACTCATATCCACATCGATCATTCGAACAAATTAGTCAACAAGGATTTTGTAAGTGGTTTGCCAAACTTATGTTTTGTAAATAATGGATTATATGATGTGTGCCAAAAATATAAACAAGTAAAGATCTCCCTAAAATTTTAAAATAATTTTTTCTACAAATAGATATTTATAATTGTTGCACGTGGATCTTTTTTACTCCTCCAAAACCATTAGTTTTTGCAAGAATTATTATTCCCTTGTAATTATTGATGACTATTCTCTCTATACATGATCATTTTTCCTATCTCATAAAAGAGACGTATTTGTTGTCTATTAAAAAATAATCAAAGTTGTCAAAAACGAATAAAATATTTAAACATTGCATATATCTGAAAGAATCACATAGCTATATTTTAAAGGGTTAAATAGTGTTTACCCCCAGCCATATAAGTGTGTTTTGGTTTACCCCCCTTAAGAATTTTTTTTTTAATTTCCCCCTCAACTTTCTCAGATTTCATTGACAAAGACCCTGATGCACCCATGGGTTCAAGTTTCCGTGACGTGGCGTGTTGACCTTGGTAAAAGAGACGTATTTGTTGTCTATTACAAAATAATCAAAGTTGTCAAAAACGAATAAAATATTTAAACATTGCATATATCTGAAAGAATCACATAGCTATATTTTAAAGGGTTAAATAGTGTTTACCCCCTGCCATATAAGTGTGTTTTGGTTTACCCCCCTTAAGAATTTTTTTTTTAATTTCCCCCTCAACTTTCTCAGATTTCATTGACAAAGACCCTGATGCACCCATGGGTTCAAGTTTCCGTGACGTGGCGTGTTGACCTTGGTGACTGGGTATGAGTTGACTGCCACGTGGAATTTTATATTTAATTTTTTAATTTTTTAATCTTTATTTTTTACTTGTTAATTTTTTTTTCGTTTTATTTATTTTTATTAATATTTTTTTTAATTATTTAATTTTATTTATTTATTTTTAATATTTTTTTCTGAAATTATTTTTAATTCTATTTTAAACAAATTGTTATTTTAAAAATTAGTTTAATTGGGCCACAAACAAACACACACAAGCCCATTATAACACCACTCTCTCTGGCCCATATATTATTGCATTTGTTATATGATTGACAAGTAACATATATAAACACTTTCATTTAGTAAATAGTTTTCGATGTGGGATTTTCACAACAACCATAACAACAACTTCACTCACAAACAAACCACCACCACCACTGCAAAATGATGGATAATGAAGATGAAATTTCAGCACATCTAAGTATTAGTCAATTGTGTAACAAATAATATTGTGACTTTTGTTTCGGTTGGATGTAGGGTTGTAAAATCTAAAACAAATCAAATTATGTTTATTAACTCAAGAAGTAGGAATATATACATCATTAATTTTAATAAAATATCTTCAAATGATGTAATTCTTTTGAGTAATTAGGATGAATCGTGGCTATGGCATAAGAGAATAACTCATATCCACATCGATCATTCGAACAAATTAGTCAACAAGGATTTTGTAATTGGTTTGCCAAACTTATGTTTTGTAAATAATGGATTATATGATGTGTGCCAAAAATATAAACAAGTAAAGATCTCCCTTAAATTTTAAAATAATTTTTTCTACAAATAGATATTTATAATTGTTGCACGTGGATCTTTTTTACTCCTCCAAAACCATTAGTTTTTGCAAGAATTATTATTCCCTTGTAATTATTGATGACTATTCTCTCTATACATGATCATTTTTCCTATCTCATAAAAGAGACGTATTTGTTGTCTATTAAAATATAATCAAAGTTGTCAAAAACGAATAAAATATTTAAACATTGCATATATCTGAAAGGATCACATAGCTATATTTTAAAGGGTTAAATAGTGTTTACCCCCTGCCATATAAGCGTGTTTTGGTTTACCCCCCTTAAGAAATTTTTTTTTAATTTCCCCCTCAACTTTCTCAGATTCCATTGACAAAGACCCTGATGCACCCATGGGTTCAAGATTCCGTGACGTGGCGTGTTGACCTTGGTGACTGGGTATGAGTTGACTGCCACGTGGAATTTTATATTTATTTTTTTAATTTTTTAATCTTTATTTTTTACTTGTTAATTTTTTTTCGTTTTATTTATTTTTATTAATATTTTTTTTAATTATTTAATTTTATTTATTTATTTTTAATATTTTTTTCTGAAATTATTTTTAATTCTATTTTAAACAAACTGTTATTTTAAAAATTAGTTTAATTGGGCCACAAACAAACACACACAAGCCCATTATAACACCACTCTCTCTGGCCCATATATTATTGCATTTGTTATATGATTGACAAGTAACATATATAAACACTTTCATTTAGTAAATAGTTTTCGATGTGGGATTTTTACAACAACCATAACAACAACTTCACTCACAAACAAACCACCACCACCACTGCAAAATGATGGATAATGAAGATGAAATTTCAGCACATCTAAGTATTAGTCAATTGTGTAACAAATAATATTGTGACTTTTGTTTCGGTTGGATGTAGGGTTGTAAAATCTAAAACAAATCAAATTATGTTTATTAACTCAAGAAGTAGGAATATATACATCATTAATTTTAATAAAATATCTTCAAATGATGTAATTCTTTTGAGTAATTAGGATGAATCGTGGCTATGGCATAAGAGAATAACTCATATCCACATCGATCATTCGAACAAATTAGTCAACAAGGATTTTGTAATTGGTTTGCCAAACTTATGTTTTGTAAATAATGGATTATATGATGTGTGCCAAAAATATAAACAAGTAAAGATCTCCCTTAAATTTTAAAATAATTTTTTCTGCAAATAGATATTTATAATTGTTGCACGTGGATCTTTTTTACTCCTCCAAAACCATTAGTTTTTGCAAGAATTATTATTCCCTTGTAATTATTGATGACTATTCTCTCTATACATGATCATTTTTCCTATCTCATAAAAGAGACGTATTTGTTGTCTATTAAAAAATAATCAAAGTTGTCAAAAACGAATAAAATATTTAAACATTGCATATATCTGAAAGGATCACATAGCTATATTTTAAAGGGTTAAATAGTGTTTACCCTCTGCCATATAAGCGTGTTTTGGTTTACCCCCCTTAAGCCCTCAACTTTCTCAGATTTCATTGACAAAGACCCTGATGCACCCATGGGTTCAAGATTCCGTGACGTGGCGTGTTGACCTTGGTGACTGGGTATGAGTTGACTGCCACGTGGAATTTTATATTTATTTTTTTAATTTTTTAATCTTTATTTTTTACTTGTTAATTTTTTTTCGTTTTATTTATTTTTATTAATATTTTTTTTAATTATTTAATTTTATTTATTTATTTTTAATATTTTTTTCTGAAATTATTTTTAATTCTATTTTAAACAAACTGTTATTTTAAAAATTAGTTTAATTGGGCCACAAACAAACACACACAAGCCCATTATAACACCACTCTCTCTGGCCCATATATTATTGCATTTGTTATATGATTGACAAGTAACATATATAAACACTTTCATTTAGTAAATAGTTTTCGATGTGGGATTTTTACAACAACCATAACAACAACTTCACTCACAAACAAACCACCACCACCACTGCAAAATGATGGATAATGAAGATGAAATTTCAGCACATCTAAGTATTAGTCAATTGTGTAACAAATAATATTGTGACTTTTGTTTCGGTTGGATGTAGGGTTGTAAAATCTAAAACAAATCAAATTATGTTTATTAACTCAAGAAGTAGGAATATATACATCATTAATTTTAATAAAATATCTTCAAATGATGTAATTCTTTTGAGTAATTAGGATGAATCGTGGCTATGGCATAAGAGAATAACTCATATCCACATCGATCATTCGAACAAATTAGTCAACAAGGATTTTGTAATTGGTTTGCCAAACTTATGTTTTGTAAATAATGGATTATATGATGTGTGCCAAAAATATAAACAAGTAAAGATCTCCCTTAAATTTTAAAATAATTTTTTCTACAAATAGATATTTATAATTGTTGCACGTGGATCTTTTTTACTCCTCCAAAACCATTAGTTTTTGCAAGAATTATTATTCCCTTGTAATTATTGATGACTATTCTCTCTATACATGATCATTTTTCCTATCTCATAAAAGAGACGTATTTGTTGTCTATTAAAAAATAATCAAAGTTGTCAAAAACGAATAAAATATTTAAACATTGCATATATCTGAAAGGATCACATAGCTATATTTTAAAGGGTTAAATAGTGTTTACCCTCTGCCATATAAGCGTGTTTTGGTTTACCCCCCTTAAGCCCTCAACTTTCTCAGATTTCATTGACAAAGACCCTGATGCACCCATGGGTTCAAGATTCCGTGACGTGGCGTGTTGACCTTGGTGACTGGGTATGAGTTGACTGCCACGTGGAATTTTATATTTATTTTTTTAATTTTTTAATCTTTATTTTTTACTTGTTAATTTTTTTTCGTTTTATTTATTTTTATTAATATTTTTTTTAATTATTTAATTTTATTTATTTATTTTTAATATTTTTTTCTGAAATTATTTTTAATTCTATTTTAAACAAACTGTTATTTTAAAAATTAGTTTAATTGGGCCACAAACAAACACACACAAGCCCATTATAACACCACTCTCTCTGGCCCATATATTATTGCATTTGTTATATGATTGACAAGTAACATATATAAACACTTTCATTTAGTAAATAGTTTTCGATGTGGGATTTTCACAACAACCATAACAACAACTTCACTCACAAACAAACCACCACCACCAATGCAAAATGATGGATAATGAAGATGAAATTTCGGCACATCTAAGTATTAGTCAATTGTGTAACAAATAATATTGTGACTTTTGTTTCGGTTGGATGTAGGGTTGTAAAATCTAAAACAAATCAAATTATGTTTATTAACTCAAGAAGTAGGAATATATACATCATTAATTTTAATAAAATATCTTCAAATGATGTAATTATTTTGAGTAATTAGGATGAATCGTGGCTATGGCATAAGAGAATAACTCATATCCACATCGATCATTCGAACAAATTAGTCAACAAGGATTTTGTAATTGGTTTGCCAAACTTATGTTTTGTAAATAATGGATTATATGATGTGTGCCAAAAATATAAACAAGTAAAGATCTCCCTTAAATTTTAAAATAATTTTTTCTATAAATAGATATTTATAATTGTTGCACGTGGATCTTTTTTACTCCTCCAAAACCATTAGTTTTTGCAAGAATTATTATTCCCTTGTAATTATTGATGACTATTCTCTCTATACATGATCATTTTTCCTATCTCATAAAAGAGACGTATTTGTTGTCTATTAAAAAATAATCAAAGTTGTCAAAAACGAATAAAATATTTAAACATTGCATATATCTGAAAGAATCACATAGCTATATTTTAAAGGGTTAAATAGTGGTTACCCCCTGCCATATAAGTGTGTTTTGGTTTACCCCCCTTAAGAAATTTTTTTTTAATTTCCCCCTCAACTTTCTCAGATTTCATTGACAAAGACCCTGATGCACCCATGGGTTCAAGTTTCCGTGACGTGGCGTGTTGACCTTGGTGACTGGGTATGAGTTGACTGCCACGTGGAATTTTATATTTATTTTTTTAATTTTTTAATCTTTATTTTTTACTTGTTAATTTTTTTTCGTTTTATTTATTTTTATTAATATTTTTTTAATTATTTAATTTTATTTATTTATTTTTAATATTTTTTTCTGAAATTATTTTTAATTCTATTTTAAACAAATTGTTATTTTAAAAATTAGTTTAATTGGGCCACAAACAAACACACACAAGCCCATTATAACACCACTCTCTCTGGCCCATATATTATTGCATTTGTTATATGATTGACAAGTAACATATATAAACACTTTCATTTAGTAAATAGTTTTCGATGTGGGATTTTTACAACAACCATAACAACAACTTCACTCACAAACAAACCACCACCACCACTGCAAAATGATGGATAATGAAGATGAAATTTCAGCACATCTAAGTATTAGTCAATTGTGTAACAAATAATATTGTGACTTTTGTTTCGGTTGGATGTAGGGTTGTAAAATCTAAAACAAATCAAATTATGTTTATTAACTCAAGAAGTAGGAATATATACATCATTAATTTTAATAAAATATCTTCAAATGATGTAATTCTTTTGAGTAATTAGGATGAATCGTGGCTATGGCATAAGAGAATAACTCATATCCACACCGATCATTCGAACAAATTAGTCAACAAGGATTTTGTAATTGGTTTGCCAAACTTATGTTTTGTAAATAATGGATTATATGATGTGTGCCAAAAATATAAACAAGTAAAGATCTCCCTTAAATTTTAAAATAATTTTTTCTACAAATAGATATTTATAATTGTTGCACGTGGATCTTTTTTACTCCTCCAATACCATTAGTTTTTGCAAGAATTATTATTCCCTTGTAATTATTGATGACTATTCTCTCTATACATGATCATTTTTCCTATCTCATAAAAGAGACGTATTTGTTGTCTATTAAAAAATAATCAAAGTTGTCAAAAACGAATAAAATATTTAAACATTGCATATATCTGAAAGAATCACATAGCTATATTTTAAAGGGTTAAATAGTGGTTACCCCCTGCCATATAAGTGTGTTTTGGTTTACCCCCCTTAAGAAATTTTTTTTTAATTTCCCCCTCAACTTTCTCAGATTTCATTGACAAAGACCCTGATGCACCCATGGGTTCAAGTTTCCGTGACGTGGCGTGTTGACCTTGGTGACTGGGTATGAGTTGACTGCCACGTGGAATTTTATATTTATTTTTTTAATTTTTTAATCTTTATTTTTTACTTGTTAATTTTTTTTCGTTTTATTTATTTTTATTAATATTTTTTTAATTATTTAATTTTATTTATTTATTTTTAATATTTTTTTCTGAAATTATTTTTAATTCTATTTTAAACAAATTGTTATTTTAAAAATTAGTTTAATTGGGCCACAAACAAACACACACAAGCCCATTATAACACCACTCTCTCTGGCCCATATATTATTGCATTTGTTATATGATTGACAAGTAACATATATAAACACTTTCATTTAGTAAATAGTTTTCGATGTGGGATTTTTACAACAACCATAACAACAACTTCACTCACAAACAAACCACCACCACCACTGCAAAATGATGGATAATGAAGATGAAATTTCAGCACATCTAAGTATTAGTCAATTGTGTAACAAATAATATTGTGACTTTTGTTTCGGTTGGATGTAGGGTTGTAAAATCTAAAACAAATCAAATTATGTTTATTAACTCAAGAAGTAGGAATATATACATCATTAATTTTAATAAAATATCTTCAAATGATGTAATTCTTTTGAGTAATTAGGATGAATCGTGGCTATGGCATAAGAGAATAACTCATATCCACACCGATCATTCGAACAAATTAGTCAACAAGGATTTTGTAATTGGTTTGCCAAACTTATGTTTTGTAAATAATGGATTATATGATGTGTGCCAAAAATATAAACAAGTAAAGATCTCCCTTAAATTTTAAAATAATTTTTTCTACAAATAGATATTTATAATTGTTGCACGTGGATCTTTTTTACTCCTCCAATACCATTAGTTTTTGCAAGAATTATTATTCCCTTGTAATTATTGATGACTATTCTCTCTATACATGATCATTTTTCCTATCTCATAAAAGAGACGTATTTGTTGTCTATTAAAATATAATCAAAGTTGTCAAAAACGAATAAAATATTTAAACATTGCATATATCTGAAAGGATCACATAGCTATATTTTAAAGGGTTAAATAGTGTTTACCCCCTGCCATATAAGCGTGTTTTGGTTTACCCCCCTTAAGAAATTTTTTTTTAATTTCCCCCTCAACTTTCTCAGATTCCATTGACAAAGACCCTGATGCACCCATGGGTTCAAGATTCCGTGACGTGGCGTGTTGACCTTGGTGACTGGGTATGAGTTGACTGCCACGTGGAATTTTATATTTATTTTTTTAATTTTTTAATCTTTATTTTTTACTTGTTAATTTTTTTTCGTTTTATTTATTTTTATTAATATTTTTTTTAATTATTTAATTTTATTTATTTATTTTTAATATTTTTTTCTGAAATTATTTTTAATTCTATTTTAAACAAACTGTTATTTTAAAAATTAGTTTAATTGGGCCACAAACAAACACACACAAGCCCATTATAACACCACTCTCTCTGGCCCATATATTATTGCATTTGTTATATGATTGACAAGTAACATATATAAACACTTTCATTTAGTAAATAGTTTTCGATGTGGGATTTTTACAACAACCATAACAACAACTTCACTCACAAACAAACCACCACCACCACTGCAAAATGATGGATAATGAAGATGAAATTTCAGCACATCTAAGTATTAGTCAATTGTGTAACAAATAATATTGTGACTTTTGTTTCGGTTGGATGTAGGGTTGTAAAATCTAAAACAAATCAAATTATGTTTATTAACTCAAGAAGTAGGAATATATACATCATTAATTTTAATAAAATATCTTCAAATGATGTAATTCTTTTGAGTAATTAGGATGAATCGTGGCTATGGCATAAGAGAATAACTCATATCCACATCGATCATTCGAACAAATTAGTCAACAAGGATTTTGTAATTGGTTTGCCAAACTTATGTTTTGTAAATAATGGATTATATGATGTGTGCCAAAAATATAAACAAGTAAAGATCTCCCTTAAATTTTAAAATAATTTTTTCTACAAATAGATATTTATAATTGTTGCACGTGGATCTTTTTTACTCCTCCAAAACCATTAGTTTTTGCAAGAATTATTATTCCCTTGTAATTATTGATTACTATTCTCTCTATACATGATCATTTTTCCTATCTCATAAAAGAGACGTATTTGTTGTCTATTAAAAAATAATCAAAGTTGTCAAAAACGAATAAAATATTTAAACATTGCATATATCTGAAAGGATCACATAGCTATATTTTAAAGGGTTAAATAGTGTTTACCCCCTGCCATATAAGCGTGTTTTGGTTTACCCCCCTTAAGAAATTTTTTTTTAATTTCCCCCTCAACTTTCTCAGATTCCATTGACAAAGACCCTGATGCACCCATGGGTTCAAGATTCCGTGACGTGGCGTGTTGACCTTGGTGACTGGGTATGAGTTGACTGCCACGTGGAATTTTATATTTATTTTTTTAATTTTTTAATCTTTATTTTTTACTTGTTAATTTTTTTTCGTTTTATTTATTTTTATTAATATTTTTTTTAATTATTTAATTTTATTTATTTATTTTTAATATTTTTTTCTGAAATTATTTTTAATTCTATTTTAAACAAACTGTTATTTTAAAAATTAGTTTAATTGGGCCACAAACAAACACACACAAGCCCATTATAACACCACTCTCTCTGGCCCATATATTATTGCATTTGTTATATGATTGACAAGTAACATATATAAACACTTTCATTTAGTAAATAGTTTTCGATGTGGGATTTTCACAACAACCATAACAACAACTTCACTCACAAACAAACCACCACCACCACTGCAAAATGATGGATAATGAAGATGAAATTTCAGCACATCTAAGTATTAGTCAATTGTGTAACAAATAATATTGTGACTTTTGTTTCGGTTGGATGTAGGGTTGTAAAATGTAAAACAAATCAAATTATGTTTATTAACTCAAGAAGTAGGAATATATACATCATTAATTTTAATAAAATATCTTCAAATGATGTAATTCTTTTGAGTAATTAGGATGAATCGTGGCTATGGCATAAGAGAATAACTCATATCCACATCGATCATTCGAACAAATTAGTCAACAAGGATTTTGTAATTGGTTTGCCAAACTTATGTTTTGTAAATAATGGATTATATGATGTGTGCCAAAAATATAAACAAGTAAAGATCTCCCTTAAATTTTAAAATAATTTTTTCTACAAATAGATATTTATAATTGTTGCACGTGGATCTTTTTTACTCCTCCAAAACCATTAGTTTTTGCAAGAATTATTATTCCCTTGTAATTATTGATGACTATTCTCTCTATACATGATCATTTTTCCTATCTCATAAAAGAGACGTATTTGTTGTCTATTAAAAAATAATCAAAGTTGTCAAAAACGAATAAAATATTTAAACATTGCATATATCTGAAAGGATCACATAGCTATATTTTAAAGGGTTAAATATTGTTTACCCCCCGCCATATAAGCGTGTTTTGGTTTACCCCCCTTAAGAAATTTTTTTTTAATTTCCCCCTCAACTTTCTCAGATTCCATTGACAAAGACCCTGATGCACCCATGGGTTCAAGATTCCGTGACGTGGCGTGTTGACCTTGGTGACTGGGTATGAGTTGACTGCCACGTGGAATTTTATATTTATTTTTTTAATTTTTTAATCTTTATTTTTTACTTGTTAATTTTTTTTCATTTTATTTATTTTTATTAATATTTTTTTTAATTATTTAATTTTAATTATTTATTTTTAATATTTTTATCTGAAATTATTTTTAATTCTATTTTAAACAAACTGTTATTTTAAAAATTAGTTTAATTGGGCCACAAACAAACACACACAAGCCCATTATAACACCACTCTCTCTGGCCCATATATTATTGCATTTGTTATATGATTGACAAGTAACATATATAAACACTTTCATTTAGTAAATAGTTTTCGATGTGGGATTTTTACAACAACCATAACAACAACTTCACTCACAAACAAACCACCACCACTGCAAAATGATGGATAATGAAGATGAAATTTCAGCACATCTAAGTATTAGTCAATTGTGTAATAAATAATATTGTGACTTTTGTTTCGGTTGGATGTAGGGTTGTAAAATCTAAAACAAATCAAATTATGTTTATTAACTCAAGAAGTAGGAATATATACATCATTAATTTTAATAAAATATCTTCAAATGATGTAATTCTTTTGTGTAATTAGGATGAATCGTGGCTATGGCATAAGAGAATAACTTATATCCACATCGATCATTCGAACAAATTAGTCAACAAGGATTTTGTATTTGGTTTGCCAAACTTATGTTTTGTAAATAATGGATTATATGATGTGTGCCAAAAATATAAACAAGTAAAGATCTCCCTTAAATTTTAAAATAATTTTTTCTACAAATAGATATTTATAATTGTTGCACGTGGATCTTTTTTACTCCTCCAAAACCATTAGTTTTTGCAAGAATTATTATTCCCTTGTAATTATTGATGACTATTCTCTCTATACATGATCATTTTTCCTATCTCATAAAAGAGACGTATTTGTTGTCTATTAAAAAATAATAAAAGTTGTCAAAAACGAATAAAATATTTAAACATTGCATATATCTGAAAGGATCACATAGCTATATTTTAAAGGGTTAAATAGTGTTTACCCCCTGCCATATAAGCGTGTTTTGGTTTACCCCCCTTAAGAATTTTTTTTTTAATTTCCCCCTCAACTTTCTCAGATTCCATTGACAAAGACCCTGATGCACCCATGGGTTCAAGATTCCGTGACGTGGCGTGTTGACCTTGGTGACTGGGTATGAGTTGACTGCCACGTGGAATTTTATATTTATTTTTTTAATTTTTTAATCTTTATTTTTTACTTGTTAATTTTTTTTCGTTTTATTTATTTTTATTAATATTTTTTTTAATTATTTAATTTTATTTATTTATTTTTAATATTTTTTTCTGAAATTATTTTTAATTCTATTTTAAACAAACTGTTATTTTAAATATTAGTTTAATTGGGCCACAAACAAACACACACAAGCCCATTATAACACCACTCTCTCTGGCCCATATATTATTGCATTTGTTATATGATTGACAAGTAACATATATAAACACTTTCATTTAGTAAATAGTTTTCGATGTGGGATTTTCACAACAACCATAACAACAACTTCACTCACAAACAAACCACCACCACCACTGCAAAATGATGGATAATGAAGATGAAATTTCAGCACATCTAAGTATTAGTCAATTGTGTAACAAATAATATTGTGACTTTTGTTTCGGTTGGATGTAGGGTTGTAAAATGTAAAACAAATCAAATTATGTTTATTAACTCAAGAAGTAGGAATATATACATCATTAATTTTAATAAAATATCTTCAAATGATGTAATTCTTTTGAGTAATTAGGATGAATCGTGGCTATGGCATAAGAGAATAACTCATATCCACATCGATCATTCGAACAAATTAGTCAACAAGGATTTTGTAATTGGTTTGCCAAACTTATGTTTTGTAAATAATGGATTATATGATGTGTGCCAAAAATATAAACAAGTAAAGATCTCCCTTAAATTTTAAAATAATTTTTTCTACAAATAGATATTTATAATTGTTGCACGTGGATCTTTTTTACTCCTCCAAAACCATTAGTTTTTGCAAGAATTATTATTCCCTTGTAATTATTGATGACTATTCTCTCTATACATGATCATTTTTCCTATCTCATAAAAGAGACGTATTTGTTGTCTATTAAAAAATAATCAAAGTTGTCAAAAACGAATAAAATATTTAAACATTGCATATATCTGAAAGGATCACATAGCTATATTTTAAAGGGTTAAATAGTGTTTACCCCCCGCCATATAAGCGTGTTTTGGTTTACCCCCCTTAAGAAATTTTTTTTTAATTTCCCCCTCAACTTTCTCAGATTCCATTGACAAAGACCCTGATGCACCCATGGGTTCAAGATTCCGTGACGTGGCGTGTTGACCTTGGTGACTGGGTATGAGTTGACTGCCACGTGGAATTTTATATTTATTTTTTTAATTTTTTAATCTTTATTTTTTACTTGTTAATTTTTTTTCATTTTATTTATTTTTATTAATATTTTTTTTAATTATTTAATTTTAATTATTTATTTTTAATATTTTTATCTGAAATTATTTTTAATTCTATTTTAAACAAACTGTTATTTTAAAAATTAGTTTAATTGGGCCACAAACAAACACACACAAGCCCATTATAACACCACTCTCTCTGGCCCATATATTATTGCATTTGTTATATGATTGACAAGTAACATATATAAACACTTTCATTTAGTAAATAGTTTTCGATGTGGGATTTTTACAACAACCATAACAACAACTTCACTCACAAACAAACCACCACCACTGCAAAATGATGGATAATGAAGATGAAATTTCAGCACATCTAAGTATTAGTCAATTGTGTAACAAATAATATTGTGACTTTTGTTTCGGTTGGATGTAGGGTTGTAAAATCTAAAACAAATCAAATTATGTTTATTAACTCAAGAAGTAGGAATATATACATCATTAATTTTAATAAAATATCTTCAAATGATGTATTTCTTTTGAGTAATTAGGATGAATCGTGGCTATGGCATAAGAGAATAACTTATATCCACATCGATCATTCGAACAAATTAGTCAACAAGGATTTTGTAATTGGTTTGCCAAACTTATGTTTTGTAAATAATGGATTATATGATGTGTGCCAAAAATATAAACAAGTAAAGATCTCCCTTAAATTTTAAAATAATTTTTTCTACAAATAGATATTTATAATTGTTGCACGTGGATCTTTTTTACTCCTCCAAAACCATTAGTTTTTGCAAGAATTATTATTCCCTTGTAATTATTGATGACTATTCTCTCTATACATGATCATTTTTCCTATCTCATAAAAGAGACGTATTTGTTGTCTATTAAAAAATAATCAAAGTTGTCAAAAACGAATAAAATATTTAAACATTGCATATATCTGAAAGGATCACATAGCTATATTTTAAAGGGTTAAATAGTGTTTACCCCCCGCCATATAAGCGTGTTTTGGTTTACCCCCCTTAAGAAATTTTTTTTTAATTTCCCCCTCAACTTTCTCAGATTCCATTGACAAAGACCCTGATGCACCCATGGGTTCAAGATTCCGTGACGTGGCGTGTTGACCTTGGTGACTGGGTATGAGTTGACTGCCACGTGGAATTTTATATTTATTTTTTTAATTTTTTAATCTTTATTTTTTACTTGTTAATTTTTTTTCATTTTATTTATTTTTATTAATATTTTTTTTAATTATTTAATTTTAATTATTTATTTTTAATATTTTTATCTGAAATTATTTTTAATTCTATTTTAAACAAACTGTTATTTTAAAAATTAGTTTAATTGGGCCACAAACAAACACACACAAGCCCATTATAACACCACTCTCTCTGGCCCATATATTATTGCATTTGTTATATGATTGACAAGTAACATATATAAACACTTTCATTTAGTAAATAGTTTTCGATGTGGGATTTTTACAACAACCATAACAACAACTTCACTCACAAACAAACCACCACCACTGCAAAATGATGGATAATGAAGATGAAATTTCAGCACATCTAAGTATTAGTCAATTGTGTAACAAATAATATTGTGACTTTTGTTTCGGTTGGATGTAGGGTTGTAAAATCTAAAACAAATCAAATTATGTTTATTAACTCAAGAAGTAGGAATATATACATCATTAATTTTAATAAAATATCTTCAAATGATGTATTTCTTTTGAGTAATTAGGATGAATCGTGGCTATGGCATAAGAGAATAACTTATATCCACATCGATCATTCGAACAAATTAGTCAACAAGGATTTTGTATTTGGTTTGCCAAACTTATGTTTTGTAAATAATGGATTATATGATGTGTGCCAAAAATATAAACAAGTAAAGATCTCCCTTAAATTTTAAAATAATTTTTTCTACAAATAGATATTTATAATTGTTGCACGTGGATCTTTTTTACTCCTCCAAAACCATTAGTTTTTGCAAGAATTATTATTCCCTTGTAATTATTGATGACTATTCTCTCTATACATGATCATTTTTCCTATCTCATAAAAGAGACGTATTTGTTGTCTATTAAAAAATAATCAAAGTTGTCAAAAACGAATAAAATATTTAAACATTGCATATATCTGAAAGGATCACATAGCTATATTTTAAAGGGTTAAATAGTGTTTACCCCCTGCCATATAAGCGTGTTTTGGTTTACCCCCCTTAAGAAATTTTTTTTTAATTTCCCCCTCAACTTTCTCAGATTCCATTGACAAAGACCCTGATGCACCCATGGGTTCAAGATTCCGTGACGTGGCGTGTTGACCTTGGTGACTGGGTATGAGTTGACTGCCACGTGGAATTTTATATTTATTTTTTTAATTTTTTAATCTTTATTTTTTACTTGTTAATTTTTTTTCGTTTTATTTATTTTTATTAATATTTTTTTTAATTATTTAATTTTATTTATTTATTTTTAATATTTTTTTCTGAAATTATTTTTAATTCTATTTTAAACAAACTGTTATTTTAAAAATTAGTTTAATTGGGCCACAAACAAACACACACAAGCCCATTATAACACCACTCTCTCTGGCCCATATATTATTGCATTTGTTATATGATTGACAAGTAACATATATAAACACTTTCATTTAGTAAATAGTTTTCGATGTGGGATTTTCACAACAACCATAACAACAACTTCACTCACAAACAAACCACCACCACCACTGCAAAATGATGGATAATGAAGATGAAATTTCAGCACATCTAAGTATTAGTCAATTGTGTAACAAATAATATTGTGACTTTTGTTTCGGTTGGATGTAGGGTTGTAAAATGTAAAACAAATCAAATTATGTTTATTAACTCAAGAAGTAGGAATATATACATCATTAATTTTAATAAAATATCTTCAAATGATGTAATTCTTTTGAGTAATTAGGATGAATCGTGGCTATGGCATAAGAGAATAACTCATATCCACATCGATCATTCGAACAAATTAGTCAACAAGGATTTTGTAATTGGTTTGCCAAACTTATGTTTTGTAAATAATGGATTATATGATGTGTGCCAAAAATATAAACAAGTAAAGATCTCCCTTAAATTTTAAAATAATTTTTTCTACAAATAGATATTTATAATTGTTGCACGTGGATCTTTTTTACTCCTCCAAAACCATTAGTTTTTGCAAGAATTATTATTCCCTTGTAATTATTGATGACTATTCTCTCTATACATGATCATTTTTCCTATCTCATAAAAGAGACGTATTTGTTGTCTATTAAAAAATAATCAAAGTTGTCAAAAACGAATAAAATATTTAAACATTGCATATATCTGAAAGGATCACATAGCTATATTTTAAAGGGTTAAATAGTGTTTACCCCCCGCCATATAAGCGTGTTTTGGTTTACCCCCCTTAAGAAATTTTTTTTTAATTTCCCCCTCAACTTTCTCAGATTCCATTGACAAAGACCCTGATGCACCCATGGGTTCAAGATTCCGTGACGTGGCGTGTTGACCTTGGTGACTGGGTATGAGTTGACTGCCACGTGGAATTTTATATTTATTTTTTTAATTTTTTAATCTTTATTTTTTACTTGTTAATTTTTTTTCGTTTTATTTATTTTTATTAATATTTTTTTTAATTATTTAATTTTATTTATTTATTTTTAATATTTTTTTCTGAAATTATTTTTAATTCTATTTTAAACAAACTGTTATTTTAAAAATTAGTTTAATTGGGCCACAAACAAACACACACAAGCCCATTATAACACCACTCTCTCTGGCCCATATATTATTGCATTTGTTATATGATTGACAAGTAACATATATAAACACTTTCATTTAGTAAATAGTTTTCGATGTGGGATTTTCACAACAACCATAACAACAACTTCACTCACAAACAAACCACCACCACCACTGCAAAATGATGGATAATGAAGATGAAATTTCAGCACATCTAAGTATTAGTCAATTGTGTAACAAATAATATTGTGACTTTTGTTTCGGTTGGATGTAGGGTTGTAAAATGTAAAACAAATCAAATTATGTTTATTAACTCAAGAAGTAGGAATATATACATCATTAATTTTAATAAAATATCTTCAAATGATGTAATTCTTTTGAGTAATTAGGATGAATCGTGGCTATGGCATAAGAGAATAACTCATATCCACATCGATCATTCGAACAAATTAGTCAACAAGGATTTTGTAATTGGTTTGCCAAACTTATGTTTTGTAAATAATGGATTATATGATGTGTGCCAAAAATATAAACAAGTAAAGATCTCCCTTAAATTTTAAAATAATTTTTTCTACAAATAGATATTTATAATTGTTGCACGTGGATCTTTTTTACTCCTCCAAAACCATTAGTTTTTGCAAGAATTATTATTCCCTTGTAATTATTGATGATTATTCTCTCTATACATGATCATTTTTCCTATCTCATAAAAGAGACGTATTTGTTGTCTATTAAAATATAATCAAAGTTGTCAAAAACGAATAAAATATTTAAACATTGCATATATCTGAAAGGATCACATAGCTATATTTTAAAGGGTTAAATAGTGTTTACCCCCCGCCATATAAGCGTGTTTTGGTTTACCCCCCTTAAGAAATTTTTTTTTAATTTCCCCCTCAACTTTCTCAGATTCCATTGACAAAGACCCTGATGCACCCATGGGTTCAAGATTCCGTGACGTGGCGTGTTGACCTTGGTGACTGGGTATGAGTTGACTGCCACGTGGAATTTTATATTTATTTTTTTAATTTTTTAATCTTTATTTTTTACTTGTTAATTTTTTTTCGTTTTATTTATTTTTATTAATATTTTTTTTAATTATTTAATTTTATTTATTTATTTTTAATATTTTTTTCTGAAATTATTTTTAATTCTATTTTAAACAAACTGTTATTTTAAAAATTAGTTTAATTGGGCCACAAACAAACACACACAAGCCCATTATAACACCACTCTCTCTGGCCCATATATTATTGCATTTGTTATATGATTGACAAGTAACATATATAAACACTTTCATTTAGTAAATAGTTTTCGATGTGGGATTTTCACAACAACCATAACAACAACTTCACTCACAAACAAACCACCACCACCACTGCAAAATGATGGATAATGAAGATGAAATTTCAGCACATCTAAGTATTAGTCAATTGTGTAACAAATAATATTGTGACTTTTGTTTCGGTTGGATGTAGGGTTGTAAAATGTAAAACAAATCAAATTATGTTTATTAACTCAAGAAGTAGGAATATATACATCATTAATTTTAATAAAATATCTTCAAATGATGTAATTCTTTTGAGTAATTAGGATGAATCGTGGCTATGGCATAAGAGAATAACTCATATCCACACCGATCATTCGAACAAATTAGTCAACAAGGATTTTGTAATTGGTTTGCCAAACTTATGTTTTGTAAATAATGGATTATATGATGTGTGCCAAAAATATAAACAAGTAAAGATCTCCCTTAAATTTTAAAATAATTTTTTCTACAAATAGATATTTATAATTGTTGCACGTGGATCTTTTTTACTCCTCCAAAACCATTAGTTTTTGCAAGAATTATTATTCCCTTGTAATTATTGATGACTATTCTCTCTATACATGATCATTTTTCCTATCTCATAAAAGAGACGTATTTGTTGTCTATTAAAATATAATCAAAGTTGTCAAAAACGAATAAAATATTTAAACATTGCATATATCTGAAAGGATCACATAGCTATATTTTAAAGGGTTAAATAGTGTTTACCCCCTGCCATATAAGCGTGTTTTGGTTTACCCCCCTTAAGAATTTTTTTTTTAATTTCCCCCTCAACTTTCTCAGATTCCATTGACAAAGACCCTGATGCACCCATGGGTTCAAGATTCCGTGACGTGGCGTGTTGACCTTGGTGACTGGGTATGAGTTGACTGCCACGTGGAATTTTATATTTATTTTTTTAATTTTTTAATCTTTATTTTTTACTTGTTAATTTTTTTTCGTTTTATTTATTTTTATTAATATTTTTTTTAATTATTTAATTTTATTTATTTATTTTTAATATTTTTTTCTGAAATTATTTTTAATTCTATTTTAAACAAACTGTTATTTTAAAAATTAGTTTAATTGGGCCACAAACAAACACACACAAGCCCATTATAACACCACTCTCTCTGGCCCATATATTATTGCATTTGTTATATGATTGACAAGTAACATATATAAACACTTTCATTTAGTAAATAGTTTTCGATGTGGGATTTTCACAACAACCATAACAACAACTTCACTCACAAACAAACCACCACCACCACTGCAAAATGATGGATAATGAAGATGAAATTTCAGCACATCTAAGTATTAGTCAATTGTGTAACAAATAATATTGTGACTTTTGTTTCGGTTGGATGTAGGGTTGTAAAATGTAAAACAAATCAAATTATGTTTATTAACTCAAGAAGTAGGAATATATACATCATTAATTTTAATAAAATATCTTCAAATGATGTAATTCTTTTGAGTAATTAGGATGAATCGTGGCTATGGCATAAGAGAATAACTCATATCCACATCGATCATTCGAACAAATTAGTCAACAAGGATTTTGTAATTGGTTTGCCAAACTTATGTTTTGTAAATAATGGATTATATGATGTGTGCCAAATATATAAACAAGTAAAGATCTCCCTTAAATTTTAAAATAATTTTTTCTACAAATAGATATTTATAATTGTTGCACGTGGATCTTTTTTACTCCTCCAAAACCATTAGTTTTTGCAAGAATTATTATTCCCTTGTAATTATTGATGACTATTCTATCTATACATGATCATTTTTCCTATCTCATAAAAGAGACGTATTTGTTGTCTATTAAAAAATAATCAAAGTTGTCAAAAACGAATAAAATATTTAAACATTGCATATATCTGAAAGGATCACATAGCTATATTTTAAAGGGTTAAATAGTGTTTACCCCCCGCCATATAAGCGTGTTTTGGTTTACCCCCCTTAAGAAATTTTTTTTTAATTTCCCCCTCAACTTTCTCAGATTCCATTGACAAAGACCCTGATGCACCCATGGGTTCAAGATTCCGTGACGTGGCGTGTTTACCTTGGTGACTGGGTATGAGTTGACTGCCACGTGGAATTTTATATTTATTTTTTTAATTTTTTAATCTTTATTTTTTACTTGTTAATTTTTTTTCGTTTTATTTATTTTTATTAATATTTTTTTTAATTATTTAATTTTATTTATTTATTTTTAATATTTTTTTCTGAAATTATTTTTAATTCTATTTTAAACAAACTGTTATTTTAAAAATTAGTTTAATTGGGCCACAAACAAACACACACAAGCCCATTATAACACCACTCTCTCTGGCCCATATATTATTGCATTTGTTATATGATTGACAAGTAACATATATAAACACTTTCATTTAGTAAATAGTTTTCGATGTGGGATTTTCACAACAACCATAACAACAACTTCACTCACAAACAAACCACCACCACCACTGCAAAATGATGGATAATGAAGATGAAATTTCAGCACATCTAAGTATTAGTCAATTGTGTAACAAATAATATTGTGACTTTTGTTTCGGTTGGATGTAGGGTTGTAAAATGTAAAACAAATCAAATTATGTTTATTAACTCAAGAAGTAGGAATATATACATCATTAATTTTAATAAAATATCTTCAAATGATGTAATTCTTTTGAGTAATTAGGATGAATCGTGGCTATGGCATAAGAGAATAACTCATATCCACACCGATCATTCGAACAAATTAGTCAACAAGGATTTTGTAATTGGTTTGCCAAACTTATGTTTTGTAAATAATGGATTATATGATGTGTGCCAAAAATATAAACAAGTAAAGATCTCCCTTAAATTTTAAAATAATTTTTTCTACAAATAGATATTTATAATTGTTGCACGTGGATCTTTTTTACTCCTCCAAAACCATTAGTTTTTGCAAGAATTATTATTCCCTTGTAATTATTGATGACTATTCTCTCTATACATGATCATTTTTCCTATCTCATAAAAGAGACGTATTTGTTGTCTATTAAAATATAATCAAAGTTGTCAAAAACGAATAAAATATTTAAACATTGCATATATCTGAAAGGATTACATAGCTATATTTTAAAGGGTTAAATAGTGTTTACCCCCTGCCATATAAGCGTGTTTTGGTTTACCCCCCTTAAGAAATTTTTTTTTAATTTCCCCCTCAACTTTCTCAGATTCCATTGACAAAGACACTGATGCACCCATGGGTTCAAGATTCCGTGACGTGGCGTGTTGACCTTGGTGACTGGGTATGAGTTGACTGCCACGTGGAATTTTATATTTATTTTTTTAATTTTTTAATCTTTATTTTTTACTTGTTAATTTTTTTTCGTTTTATTTATTTTTATTAATATTTTTTTTAATTATTTAATTTTATTTATTTATTTTTAATATTTTTTTCTGAAATTATTTTTAATTCTATTTTAAACAAACTGTTATTTTAAAAATTAGTTTAATTGGGCCACAAACAAACACACACAAGCCCATTATAACACCACTCTCTCTGGCCCATATATTATTGCATTTGTTATATGATTGACAAGTAACATATATAAACACTTTCATTTAGTAAATAGTTTTCGATGTGGGATTTTCACAACAACCATAACAACAACTTCACTCACAAACAAACCACCACCACCACTGCAAAATGATGGATAATGAAGATGAAATTTCAGCACATCTAAGTATTAGTCAATTGTGTAACAAATAATATTGTGAGTTTTGTTTCGGTTGGATGTAGGGTTGTAAAATGTAAAACAAATCAAATTATGTTTATTAACTCAAGAAGTAGGAATATATACATCATTAATTTTAATAAAATATCTTCAAATGATGTAATTCTTTTGAGTAATTAGGATGAATCGTGGCTATGGCATAAGAGAATAACTCATATCCACATCGATCATTCGAACAAATTAGTCAACAAGGATTTTGTAATTGGTTTGCCAAACTTATGTTTTGTAAATAATGGATTATATGATGTGTGCCAAAAATATAAACAAGTAAAGATCTCCCTTAAATTTTAAAATAATTTTTTCTACAAATAGATATTTATAATTGTTGCACGTGGATCTTTTTTACTCCTCCAAAACCATTAGTTTTTGCAAGAATTATTATTCCCTTGTAATTATTGATGACTATTCTCTCTATACATGATCATTTTTCCTATCTCATAAAAGAGACGTATTTGTTGTCTATTAAAAAATAATCAAAGTTGTCAAAAACGAATAAAATATTTAAACATTGCATATATCTGAAAGGATCACATAGCTATATTTTAAAGGGTTAAATAGTGTTTACCCCCCGCCATATAAGCGTGTTTTGGTTTACCCCCCTTAAGAAATTTTTTTTTAATTTCCCCCTCAACTTTCTCAGATTCCATTGACAAAGACCCTGATGCACCCATGGGTTCAAGATTCCGTGCCGTGGCGTGTTGACCTTGGTGACTGGGTATGAGTTGACTGCCACGTGGAATTTTATATTTATTTTTTTAATTTTTTAATCTTTATTTTTTACTTGTTAATTTTTTTTCGTTTTATTTATTTTTATTAATATTTTTTTTAATTATTTAATTTTATTTATTTATTTTTAATATTTTTTTCTGAAATTATTTTTAATTCTATTTTAAACAAACTGTTATTTTAAAAATTAGTTTAATTGGGCCACAAACAAACACACACAAGCCCATTATAACACCACTCTCTCTGGCCCATATATTATTCCATTTGTTATATGATTGACAAGTAACATATATAAACACTTTCATTTAGTAAATAGTTTTCGATGTGGGATTTTCACAACAACCATAACAACAACTTCACTCACAAACAAACCACCACCACCAATGCAAAATGATGGATAATGAAGATGAAATTTCAGCACATCTAAGTATTAGTCAATTGTGTAACAAATAATATTGTGACTTTTGTTTCGGTTGGATGTAGGGTTGTAAAATCTAAAACAAATCAAATTATGTTTATTAACTCAAGAAGTAGGAATATATACATCATTAATTTTAATAAAATATCTTCAAATGATGTAATTATTTTGAGTAATTAGGATGAATCGTGGCTATGGCATAAGAGAATAACTCATATCCACATCGATCATTCGAACAAATTAGTCAACAAGGATTTTGTAAGTGGTTTGCCAAACTTATGTTTTGTAAATAATGGATTATATGATGTGTGCCAAAAATATAAACAAGTAAAGATCTCCCTTAAATTTTAAAATAATTTTTTCTACAAATAGATATTTATAATTGTTGCACGTGGATCTTTTTTACTCCTCCAAAACCATTAGTTTTTGCAAGAATTATTATTCCCTTGTAATTATTGATGACTATTCTCTCTATACATGATCATTTTTCCTATCTCATAAAAGAGACGTATTTGTTGTCTATTAAAAAATAATCAAAGTTGTCAAAAACGAATAAAATATTTAAACATTGCATATATCTGAAAGGATCACATAGCTATATTTTAAAGGGTTAAATAGTGTTTACCCCCTGCCATATAAGCGTGTTTTGGTTTACCCCCCTTAAGAATTTTTTTTTTAATTTCCCCCTCAACTTTCTCAGATTCCATTGACAAAGACCCTGATGCACCCATGGGTTCAAGATTCCGTGACGTGGCGTGTTGACCTTGGTGACTGGGTATGAGTTGACTGCCACGTGGAATTTTATATTTATTTTTTTAATTTTTTAATCTTTATTTTTTACTTGTTAATTTTTTTTCGTTTTATTTATTTTTATTAATATTTTTTTTAATTATTTAATTTTATTTATTTATTTTTAATATTTTTTTCTGAAATTATTTTTAATTCTATTTTAAACAAACTGTTATTTTAAAAATTAGTTTAATTGGGCCACAAACAAACACACACAAGCCCATTATAACACCACTCTCTCTGGCCCATATATTATTGCATTTGTTATATGATTGACAAGTAACATATATAAACACTTTCATTTAGTAAATAGTTTTCGATGTGGGATTTTCACAACAACCATAACAACAACTTCACTCACAAACAAACCACCACCACCAATGCAAAATGATGGATAATGAAGATGAAATTTCAGCACATCTAAGTATTAGTCAATTGTGTAACAAATAATATTGTGACTTTTGTTTCGGTTGGATGTAGGGTTGTAAAATCTAAAACAAATCAAATTATGTTTATTAACTCAAGAAGTAGGAATATATACATCATTAATTTTAATAAAATATCTTCAAATGATGTAATTCTTTTGAGTAATTAGGATGAATCGTGGCTATGGCATAAGAGAATAACTCATATCCACACCGATCATTCGAACAAATTAGTCAACAAGGATTTTGTAATTGGTTTGCCAAACTTATGTTTTGTAAATAATGGATTATATGATGTGTGCCAAAAATATAAACAAGTAAAGATCTCCCTTAAATTTTAAAATAATTTTTTCTACAAATAGATATTTATAATTGTTGCACGTGGATCTTTTTTACTCCTCCAAAACCATTAGTTTTTGCAAGAATTATTATTCCCTTGTAATTATTGATGACTATTCTCTCTATACATGATCATTTTTCCTATCTCATAAAAGAGACGTATTTGTTGTCTATTAAAATATAATCAAAGTTGTCAAAAACGAATAAAATATTTAAACATTGCATATATCTGAAAGGATCACATAGCTATATTTTAAAGGGTTAAATAGTGTTTACCCCCTGCCATATAAGCGTGTTTTGGTTTACCCCCCTTAAGAAATTTTTTTTTAATTTCCCCCTCAACTTTCTCAGATTCCATTGACAAAGACCCTGATGCACCCATGGGTTCAAGATTCCGTGACGTGGCGTGTTGACCTTGGTGACTGGGTATGAGTTGACTGCCACGTGGAATTTTATATTTATTTTTTTAATTTTTTAATCTTTATTTTTTACTTGTTAATTTTTTTTCGTTTTATTTATTTTTATTAATATTTTTTTTAATTATTTAATTTTATTTATTTATTTTTAATATTTTTTTCTGAAATTATTTTTAATTCTATTTTAAACAAACTGTTATTTTAAAAATTAGTTTAATTGGGCCACAAACAAACACACACAAGCCCATTATAACACCACTCTCTCTGGCCCATATATTATTGCATTTGTTATATGATTGACAAGTAACATATATAAACACTTTCATTTAGTAAATAGTTTTCGATGTGGAATTTTCACAACAACCATAACAACAACTTCACTCACAAACAAACCACCACCACCAATGCAAAATGATGGATAATGAAGATGAAATTTCAGCACATCTAAGTATTAGTCAATTGTGTAACAAATAATATTGTGACTTTTGTTTCGGTTGGATGTAGGGTTGTAAAATCTAAAACAAATCAAATTATGTTTATTAACTCAAGAAGTAGGAATATATACATCATTAATTTTAATAAAATATCTTCAAATGATGTAATTATTTTGAGTAATTAGGATGAATCGTGGCTATGGCATAAGAGAATAACTCATATCCACATCGATCATTCGAACAAATTAGTCAACAAGGATTTTGTAA
The DNA here is from genome assembly GCA_022829125.1 of Lathyrus tuberosus. Lineage (NCBI taxonomy): Eukaryota > Viridiplantae > Streptophyta > Magnoliopsida > Fabales > Fabaceae > Lathyrus > Lathyrus tuberosus. The sequence continues at coordinate 13,722,722 of JALAZF010000122.1, read as the reverse complement.
GTGGTTTGCCAAACTTATGTTTTGTAAATAATGGATTATATGATGTGTGCCAAAAATATAAACAAGTAAAGATCTCCCTTAAATTTTAAAATAATTTTTTCTACAAATAGATATTTATAATTGTTGCACGTGGATCTTTTTTACTCCTCCAAAACCATTAGTTTTTGCAAGAATTATTATTCCCTTGTAATTATTGATGACTATTCTCTCTATACATGATCATTTTTCCTATCTCATAAAAGAGACGTATTTGTTGTCTATTAAAAAATAATCAAAGTTGTCAAAAACGAATAAAATATTTAAACCTTGCATATATCTGAAAGGATCACATAGCTATATTTTAAAGGGTTAAATAGTGTTTACCCCCTGCCATATAAGCGTGTTTTGGTTTACCCCCCTTAAGAAATTTTTTTTTAATTTCCCCCTCAACTTTCTCAGATTCCATTGACAAAGACCCTGATGCACCCATGGGTTCAAGATTCCGTGACGTGGCGTGTTGACCTTGGTGACTGGGTATGAGTTGACTGCCACGTGGAATTTTATATTTATTTTTTTAATTTTTTAATCTTTATTTTTTACTTGTTAATTTTTTTTCGTTTTATTTATTTTTATTAATATATTTTTTAATTATTTAATTTTATTTATTTATTTTTAATATTTTTTTCTGAAATTATTTTTAATTCTATTTTAAACAAACTGTTATTTTAAAAATTAGTTTAATTGGGCCACAAACAAACACACACAAGCCCATTATAACACCACTCTCTCTGGCCCATATATTATTGCATTTGTTATATGATTGACAAGTAACATATATAAACACTTTCATTTAGTAAATAGTTTTCGATGTGGGATTTTCACAACAACCATAACAACAACTTCACTCACAAACAAACCACCACCACCACTGCAAAATGATGGATAATGAAGATGAAATTTTAGCACATCTAAGTATTAGTCAATTGTGTAACAAATAATATTGTGACTTTTGTTTCGGTTGGATGTAGGGTTGTAAAATCTAAAACAAATCAAATTATGTTTATTAACTCAAGAAGTAGGAATATATACATCATTAATTTTAATAAAATATCTTCAAATGATGTAATTCTTTTGAGTAATTAGGATGAATCGTGGCTATGGCATAAGAGAATAACTCATATCCACACCGATCATTCGAACAAATTAGTCAACAAGGATTTTGTAATTGGTTTGCCAAACTTATGTTTTGTAAATAATGGATTATATGATGTGTGCCAAAAATATAAACAAGTAAAGATCTCCCTTAAATTTTAAAATAATTTTTTCTACAAATAGATATTTATAATTGTTGCACGTGGATCTTTTTTACTCCTCCAAAACCATTAGTTTTTGCAAGAATTATTATTCCCTTGTAATTATTGATGACTATTCTCTCTATACATGATCATTTTTCCTATCTCATAAAAGAGACGTATTTGTTGTCTATTAAAATATAATCAAAGTTGTCAAAAACGAATAAAATATTTAAACATTGCATATATCTGAAAGGATCACATAGCTATATTTTAAAGGGTTAAATAGTGTTTACCCCCTGCCATATAAGCGTGTTTTGGTTTACCCCCCTTAAGAAATTTTTTTTTCATTTCCCCCTCAACTTTCTCAGATTCCATTGACAAAGACACTGATGCACCCATGGGTTCAAGATTCCGTGACGTGGCGTGTTGACCTTGGTGACTGGGTATGAGTTGACTGCCACGTGGAATTTTATATTTATTTTTTTAATTTTTTAATCTTTATTTTTTACTTGTTAATTTTTTTTCGTTTTATTTATTTTTATTAATATTTTTTTTAATTATTTAATTTTATTTATTTATTTTTAATATTTTTTTCTGAAATTATTTTTAATTCTATTTTAAACAAACTGTTATTTTAAAAATTAGTTTAATTGGGCCACAAACAAACACACACAAGCCCATTATAACACCACTCTCTCTGGCCCATATATTATTGCATTTGTTATATGATTGACAAGTAACATATATAAACACTTTCATTTAGTAAATAGTTTTCGATGTGGGATTTTCACAACAACCATAACAACAACTTCACTCACAAACAAACCACCACCACCACTGCAAAATGATGGATAATGAAGATGAAATTTCAGCACATCTAAGTATTAGTCAATTGTGTAACAAATAATATTGTGAGTTTTGTTTCGGTTGGATGTAGGGTTGTAAAATGTAAAACAAATCAAATTATGTTTATTAACTCAAGAAGTAGGAATATATACATCATTAATTTTAATAAAATATCTTCAAATGATGTAATTCTTTTGAGTAATTAGGATGAATCGTGGCTATGGCATAAGAGAATAACTCATATCCACATCGATCATTCGAACAAATTAGTCAACAAGGATTTTGTAATTGGTTTGCCAAACTTATGTTTTGTAAATAATGGATTATATGATGTGTGCCAAAAATATAAACAAGTAAAGATCTCCCTTAAATTTTAAAATAATTTTTTCTACAAATAGATATTTATAATTGTTGCACGTGGATCTTTTTTACTCCTCCAAAACCATTAGTTTTTGCAAGAATTATTATTCCCTTGTAATTATTGATGACTATTCTCTCTATACATGATCATTTTTCCTATCTCATAAAAGAGACGTATTTGTTGTCTATTAAAAAATAATCAAAGTTGTCAAAAACGAATAAAATATTTAAACATTGCATATATCTGAAAGGATCACATAGCTATATTTTAAAGGGTTAAATAGTGTTTACCCCCCGCCATATAAGCGTGTTTTGGTTTACCCCCCTTAAGAAATTTTTTTTTAATTTCCCCCTCAACTTTCTCAGATTCCATTGACAAAGACCCTGATGCACCCATGGGTTCAAGATTCCGTGCCGTGGCGTGTTGACCTTGGTGACTGGGTATGAGTTGACTGCCACGTGGAATTTTATATTTATTTTTTTAATTTTTTAATCTTTATTTTTTACTTGTTAATTTTTTTTCGTTTTATTTATTTTTATTAATATTTTTTTTAATTATTTAATTTTATTTATTTATTTTTAATATTTTTTTCTGAAATTATTTTTAATTCTATTTTAAACAAACTGTTATTTTAAAAATTAGTTTAATTGGGCCACAAACAAACACACACAAGCCCATTATAACACCACTCTCTCTGGCCCATATATTATTGCATTTGTTATATGATTGACAAGTAACATATATAAACACTTTCATTTAGTAAATAGTTTTCGATGTGGGATTTTCACAACAACCATAACAACAACTTCACTCACAAACAAACCACCACCACCAATGCAAAATGATGGATAATGAAGATGAAATTTCAGCACATCTAAGTATTAGTCAATTGTGTAACAAATAATATTGTGACTTTTGTTTCGGTTGGATGTAGGGTTGTAAAATCTAAAACAAATCAAATTATGTTTATTAACTCAAGAAGTAGGAATATATACATCATTAATTTTAATAAAATATCTTCAAATGATGTAATTATTTTGAGTAATTAGGATGAATCGTGGCTATGGCATAAGAGAATAACTCATATCCACATCGATCATTCGAACAAATTAGTCAACAAGGATTTTGTAAGTGGTTTGCCAAACTTATGTTTTGTAAATAATGGATTATATGATGTGTGCCAAAAATATAAACAAGTAAAGATCTCCCTTAAATTTTAAAATAATTTTTTCTACAAATAGATATTTATAATTGTTGCACGTGGATCTTTTTTACTCCTCCAAAACCATTAGTTTTTGCAAGAATTATTATTCCCTTGTAATTATTGATGACTATTCTCTCTATACATGATCATTTTTCCTATCTCATAAAAGAGACGTATTTGTTGTCTATTAAAAAATAATCAAAGTTGTCAAAAACGAATAAAATATTTAAACATTGCATATATCTGAAAGGATCACATAGCTATATTTTAAAGGGTTAAATAGTGTTTACCCCCTGCCATATAAGCGTGTTTTGGTTTACCCCCCTTAAGAATTTTTTTTTTAATTTCCCCCTCAACTTTCTCAGATTCCATTGACAAAGACCCTGATGCACCCATGGGTTCAAGATTCCGTGACGTGGCGTGTTGACCTTGGTGACTGGGTATGAGTTGACTGCCACGTGGAATTTTATATTTATTTTTTTAATTTTTTAATCTTTATTTTTTACTTGTTAATTTTTTTTCGTTTTATTTATTTTTATTAATATTTTTTTTAATTATTTAATTTTATTTATTTATTTTTAATATTTTTTTCTGAAATTATTTTTAATTCTATTTTAAACAAACTGTTATTTTAAAAATTAGTTTAATTGGGCCACAAACAAACACACACAAGCCCATTATAACACCACTCTCTCTGGCCCATATATTATTGCATTTGTTATATGATTGACAAGTAACATATATAAACACTTTCATTTAGTAAATAGTTTTCGATGTGGGATTTTCACAACAACCATAACAACAACTTCACTCACAAACAAACCACCACCACCAATGCAAAATGATGGATAATGAAGATGAAATTTCAGCACATCTAAGTATTAGTCAATTGTGTAACAAATAATATTGTGACTTTTGTTTCGGTTGGATGTAGGGTTGTAAAATCTAAAACAAATCAAATTATGTTTATTAACTCAAGAAGTAGGAATATATACATCATTAATTTTAATAAAATATCTTCAAATGATGTAATTCTTTTGAGTAATTAGGATGAATCGTGGCTATGGCATAAGAGAATAACTCATATCCACACCGATCATTCGAACAAATTAGTCAACAAGGATTTTGTAATTGGTTTGCCAAACTTATGTTTTGTAAATAATGGATTATATGATGTGTGCCAAAAATATAAACAAGTAAAGATCTCCCTTAAATTTTAAAATAATTTTTTCTACAAATAGATATTTATAATTGTTGCACGTGGATCTTTTTTACTCCTCCAAAACCATTAGTTTTTGCAAGAATTATTATTCCCTTGTAATTATTGATGACTATTCTCTCTATACATGATCATTTTTCCTATCTCATAAAAGAGACGTATTTGTTGTCTATTAAAATATAATCAAAGTTGTCAAAAACGAATAAAATATTTAAACATTGCATATATCTGAAAGGATCACATAGCTATATTTTAAAGGGTTAAATAGTGTTTACCCCCTGCCATATAAGCGTGTTTTGGTTTACCCCCCTTAAGAAATTTTTTTTTAATTTCCCCCTCAACTTTCTCAGATTCCATTGACAAAGACCCTGATGCACCCATGGGTTCAAGATTCCGTGACGTGGCGTGTTGACCTTGGTGACTGGGTATGAGTTGACTGCCACGTGGAATTTTATATTTATTTTTTTAATTTTTTAATCTTTATTTTTTACTTGTTAATTTTTTTTCGTTTTATTTATTTTTATTAATATTTTTTTTAATTATTTAATTTTATTTATTTATTTTTAATATTTTTTTCTGAAATTATTTTTAATTCTATTTTAAACAAACTGTTATTTTAAAAATTAGTTTAATTGGGCCACAAACAAACACACACAAGCCCATTATAACACCACTCTCTCTGGCCCATATATTATTGCATTTGTTATATGATTGACAAGTAACATATATAAACACTTTCATTTAGTAAATAGTTTTCGATGTGGGATTTTCACAACAACCATAACAACAACTTCACTCACAAACAAACCACCACCACCAATGCAAAATGATGGATAATGAAGATGAAATTTCAGCACATCTAAGTATTAGTCAATTGTGTAACAAATAATATTGTGACTTTTGTTTCGGTTGGATGTAGGGTTGTAAAATCTAAAACAAATCAAATTATGTTTATTAACTCAAGAAGTAGGAATATATACATCATTAATTTTAATAAAATATCTTCAAATGATGTAATTCTTTTGAGTAATTAGGATGAATCGTGGCTATGGCATAAGAGAATAACTCATATCCACACCGATCATTCGAACAAATTAGTCAACAAGGATTTTGTAATTGGTTTGCCAAACTTATGTTTTGTAAATAATGGATTATATGATGTGTGCCAAAAATATAAACAAGTAAAGATCTCCCTTAAATTTTAAAATAATTTTTTCTACAAATAGATATTTATAATTGTTGCACGTGGATCTTTTTTACTCCTCCAAAACCATTAGTTTTTGCAAGAATTATTATTCCCTTGTAATTATTGATGACTATTCTCTCTATACATGATCATTTTTCCTATCTCATAAAAGAGACGTATTTGTTGTCTATTAAAATATAATCAAAGTTGTCAAAAACGAATAAAATATTTAAACATTGCATATATCTGAAAGGATCACATAGCTATATTTTAAAGGGTTAAATAGTGTTTACCCCCTGCCATATAAGCGTGTTTTGGTTTACCCCCCTTAAGAAATTTTTTTTTAATTTCCCCCTCAACTTTCTCAGATTCCATTGACAAAGACCCTGATGCACCCATGGGTTCAAGATTCCGTGACGTGGCGTGTTGACCTTGGTGACTGGGTATGAGTTGACTGCCACGTGGAATTTTATATTTATTTTTTTAATTTTTTAATCTTTATTTTTTACTTGTTAATTTTTTTTCGTTTTATTTATTTTTATTAATATTTTTTTTAATTATTTAATTTTATTTATTTATTTTTAATATTTTTTTCTGAAATTATTTTTAATTCTATTTTAAACAAACTGTTATTTTAAAAATTAGTTTAATTGGGCCACAAACAAACACACACAAGCCCATTATAACACCACTCTCTCTGGCCCATATATTATTGCATTTGTTATATGATTGACAAGTAACATATATAAACACTTTCATTTAGTAAATAGTTTTCGATGTGGAATTTTCACAACAACCATAACAACAACTTCACTCACAAACAAACCACCACCACCAATGCAAAATGATGGATAATGAAGATGAAATTTCAGCACATCTAAGTATTAGTCAATTGTGTAACAAATAATATTGTGACTTTTGTTTCGGTTGGATGTAGGGTTGTAAAATCTAAAACAAATCAAATTATGTTTATTAACTCAAGAAGTAGGAATATATACATCATTAATTTTAATAAAATATCTTCAAATGATGTAATTATTTTGAGTAATTAGGATGAATCGTGGCTATGGCATAAGAGAATAACTCATATCCACATCGATCATTCGAACAAATTAGTCAACAAGGATTTTGTAAGTGGTTTGCCAAACTTATGTTTTGTAAATAATGGATTATATGATGTGTGCCAAAAATATAAACAAGTAAAGATCTCCCTTAAATTTTAAAATAATTTTTTCTACAAATAGATATTTATAATTGTTGCACGTGGATCTTTTTTACTCCTCCAAAACCATTAGTTTTTGCAAGAATTATTATTCCCTTGTAATTATTGATGACTATTCTCTCTATACATGATCATTTTTCCTATCTCATAAAAGAGACGTATTTGTTGTCTATTAAAAAATAATCAAAGTTGTCAAAAACGAATAAAATATTTAAACCTTGCATATATCTGAAAGGATCACATAGCTATATTTTAAAGGGTTAAATAGTGTTTACCCCCTGCCATATAAGCGTGTTTTGGTTTACCCCCCTTAAGAAATTTTTTTTTAATTTCCCCCTCAACTTTCTCAGATTCCATTGACAAAGACCCTGATGCACCCATGGGTTCAAGATTCCGTGACGTGGCGTGTTGACCTTGGTGACTGGGTATGAGTTGACTGCCACGTGGAATTTTATATTTATTTTTTTAATTTTTTAATCTTTATTTTTTACTTGTTAATTTTTTTTCGTTTTATTTATTTTTATTAATATTTTTTTTAATTATTTAATTTTATTTATTTATTTTTAATATTTTTTTCTGAAATTATTTTTAATTCTATTTTAAACAAACTGTTATTTTAAAAATTAGTTTAATTGGGCCACAAACAAACACACACAAGCCCATTATAACACCACTCTCTCTGGCCCATATATTATTGCATTTGTTATATGATTGACAAGTAACATATATAAACACTTTCATTTAGTAAATAGTTTTCGATGTGGGATTTTCACAACAACCATAACAACAACTTCACTCACAAACAAACCACCACCACCACTGCAAAATGATGGATAATGAAGATGAAATTTTAGCACATCTAAGTATTAGTCAATTGTGTAACAAATAATATTGTGACTTTTGTTTCGGTTGGATGTAGGGTTGTAAAATCTAAAACAAATCAAATTATGTTTATTAACTCAAGAAGTAGGAATATATACATCATTAATTTTAATAAAATATCTTCAAATGATGTAATTCTTTTGAGTAATTAGGATGAATCGTGGCTATGGCATAAGAGAATAACTCATATCCACACCGATCATTCGAACAAATTAGTCAACAAGGATTTTGTAATTGGTTTGCCAAACTTATGTTTTGTAAATAATGGATTATATGATGTGTGCCAAAAATATAAACAAGTAAAGATCTCCCTTAAATTTTAAAATAATTTTTTCTACAAATAGATATTTATAATTGTTGCACGTGGATCTTTTTTACTCCTCCAAAACCATTAGTGTTTGCAAGAATTATTATTCCCTTGTAATTATTGATGACTATTCTCTCTATACATGATCATTTTTCCTATCTCATAAAAGAGACGTATTTGTTGTCTATTAAAATATAATCAAAGTTGTCAAAAACGAATAAAATATTTAAACATTGCATATATCTGAAAGGATCACATAGCTATATTTTAAAGGGTTAAATAGTGTTTACCCCCTGCCATATAAGCGTGTTTTGGTTTACCCCCCTTAAGAAATTTTTTTTTAATTTCCCCCTCAACTTTCTCAGATTCCATTGACAAAGACCCTGATGCACCCATGGGTTCAAGATTCCGTGACGTGGCGTGTTGACCTTGGTGACTGGGTATGAGTTGACTGCCACGTGGAATTTTATATTTATTTTTTTAATTTTTTAATCTTTATTTTTTACTTGTTAATTTTTTTTCGTTTTATTTATTTTTATTAATATTTTTTTTAATTATTTAATTTTATTTATTTATTTTTAATATTTTTTTCTGAAATTATTTTTAATTCTATTTTAAACAAACTGTTATTTTAAAAATTAGTTTAATTGGGCCACAAACAAACACACACAAGCCCATTATAACACCACTCTCTCTGGCCCATATATTATTGCATTTGTTATATGATTGACAAGTAACATATATAAACACTTTCATTTAGTAAATAGTTTTCGATGTGGGATTTTCACAACAACCATAACAACAACTTCACTCACAAACAAACCACCACCACCAATGCAAAATGATGGATAATGAAGATGAAATTTCAGCACATCTAATTATTAGTCAATTGTGTAACAAATAATATTGTGACTTTTGTTTCGGTTGGATGTAGGGTTGTAAAATCTAAAACAAATCAAATTATGTTTATTAACTCAAGAAGTAGGAATATATACATCATTAATTTTAATAAAATATCTTCAAATGATGTAATTATTTTGAGTAATTAGGATGAATCGTGGCTATGGCATAAGAGAATAACTCATATCCACATCGATCATTCGAACAAATTAGTCAACAAGGATTTTGTAAGTGGTTTGCCAAACTTATGTTTTGTAAATAATGGATTATATGATGTGTGCCAAAAATATAAACAAGTAAAGATCTCCCTTAAATTTTAAAATAATTTTTTCTACAAATAGATATTTATAATTGTTGCACGTGGATCTTTTTTACTCCTCCAAAACCATTAGTTTTTGCAAGAATTATTATTCCCTTGTAATTATTGATGACTATTCTCTCTATATGTAATACCCCGTAAATTTATAAACGCTCGGGTGAATATTATTATTATGATCAACTGGGTTCCGGGGTACTCTGAGTAATTATTTGATAAAATAATTAGAGTAACCTGACGAACTCCGAGTCGATTTAATTAATAGTAGTTAACGTTGAGTTTTTATAATTTGACGTATTTGAGCTAATTTTGGACATTTAGTAGTGTTACTAAAAATGATAGTTTCTATACTATCTATTTTCTTTTCATTTTCCTTGGAAAAACAAACAAAAGATAGAAAGAAGGAAAAACAAAGGAAAAGGAGGAGAAAGGAAAAGTGGAAGAAGGAAAAGGAGAGAAATTTCTCAAGAAGCTCAAGATCATCATCAAGCTTCAACTCTTCATCTATTCATCTCAGTATCAACCTCCTCGTCTAGTAATCCAGGTGGGTTCTAGTTAGACTCTTTAGAGTAGAGTTTTGTTGAGTTTAGAGTTAGGTTGAATTGTGAAAAATTGAATCTTTTTGCACAAAATTCATGAATCTAACCGCTAAATGCAATGTGTGATTGTATGTTATACTGCTTGTTGTATCTGTAACCTGTTTCAGTGCATTTGGGTTGAGAAAAATGGATTTTTGGGTTGAAATGGGTTGATCACGTAGCAGAAAAATTCTGCAGAAAATTCTGCAGAATTTTCCTCTGCTCATACGCGTATTGGTCGAGGTGATACGCGTATGGGGCTCGTCAATACGCGTACGGCAAGGGCAATACGCGTATGGATGGCCGAGAAGTTTGAGTAATACGCGTATCGCATGGGGCAATACGCGTATGGCTGGGCGAGATTTTGGGCAATACGCGTATGGGTTGTGCCAATACGCGTACGGCCAGGAGAGTTGCAGAATTCTGCTGTTGTGATATTTTATTTCCGATCGTTTGTTTCCAATGCCGTAACTTTTTATCCGTGACCCGGATTGGAACAATTTTGGTATCGTTGGAAAGGTAATAAAATGTACTTTCTTATTACATTGGTTGTAAGATTGACGGCCGATTTAATTATATCGGAATTGTTGGAATTGTGTCGTTTTGTTGATTTTGGTGGTGTAATTGTTGTTGAAAAATGTATGCACGATAAAACATAAAGTAAGTAGAGGGAGGACAATTACCATAAGCAGTGTTGGACAATTTAGAATGAATAAACACTAGTATGGAACATGTGTGTTAACCGTTTGGTTATGTTAAGGCATTATGGCCTTGTGATTGTCGAATACGATCACGATTGTGTGGGATCACGTAATCGTAACCGATTTTATTTGCGAGTGCGTTTCATGGGTCTCGAGCTCCTCTGAAACTTGTGCACAACTACTTGACAGGTTTGATTCCTGTGTGCAGTACGAATGGCGCTCTGGGAGCGTATGCTTGTAACGGTTTATGGCCCGTAGAACCCGAATCCATTCGTATGTCAAGTAGGTTCAAGGATCCATGACTCGGGTCGTCTTCTAGACGTAGAAGCGGACGGGAAAAGGGGATGCCTTGGTGTGGTTACGGATTAGTGATATTGTGAGTTGATGAACTCATAACATGTGTCCATATAGTGTGTGTGTGTACTCAAGGTCACTCCCCTTTTCCCCTTTTGACTTGAGTTAGGTTTGTTAGAACCTTGTAGAGCCGAGAGGACTTTAAGATAGGGAACTCACTGAGATTTGATGTATCTCACCCCACTGTTGTTGTTTACATCACAGGTTCTGCAGGTTTGGCGAAGGGTAAGGACAAGGTTATTTGACTTTCCTTACGGATCGTGGTTTTGTGATGGCATGGCTTCCGCTATGGCGTTTATGTTTTGAGATCATTGTATTGATCTAGTTCTTAGTTTTTATCATTTTGGAACATCTTGTATATGTAATGCCTTAGACTTTTAGGTGTTTTGTATTAGAGGCATTTACGTGTATAATGTGTTAACTAGGAACTTGTTATGTTTCAGTACCAAAAGTGAAACTCATGTATAATATATGATTTGAGGCATGTATTGTATATGGTCTTTACAGTTGGTATCAGAGCAGGTCGTATCCTCGATCTAGCCATGAAATGGGATAAGTTTTCTTTCCGTTTCATATGCGGCGTGTCGCCATGGGTCTCGTCTGTTATATTTATGGTATTGAGTCTGATCAACTTAATCCTATTTGTATGAAATTCAGGAACATGGCTGATAGACGTAGAAACAATCGTGGTAGACCAAGGACTACTCCAGCTGGGACAGTTCCACAAGGTGATGAAGGGAATGCCCCTTTGTACCAATTTATGCAGCAGATGCAGCAGCAACAGAATCAGTTCATGCAAGGAATGATGCAACAAATGGCTGATGGTCTGCATCCTCCAGTGGTTGTTCCGGAAGTTACGGGAGGAACCTACAGGGAATTTGTTCGTATGAATCCTCCGGAGTTTCAAGGAGGGCTAGATCCGGTGAAGGCACACAAGTGGATAACAGGTATGGAAAGGATTTTTCTGATAGTTCATTGCAGTGAGGAGAATAAGGTGGTCTTTGCTTCTCACTGGTTGAAGGGTCCTGCCATGAGGTGGTGGGAGAGCGCTTCAGCCTTGATGACAACTCAGGAGGTGCCGAAAGTGTGGGAACAGTTTAAGGTAATCTTTATGGAGAAATATTTTCCGAGTTCTTTAAGGTCTCAAAAGGAGTTTGAGTTCCAACAGTTGAGACAGGGCAACTTATCAGTGGCTTCCTATGCTGAAAAATTTGAGAACATGGCTGACTATTCTAGACAGGCCATGTATGCTCCTGATGAGAGGTGGAAGATAGATCAGTTTCTGTTTGGGTTAAGGGCTGAGATTTCACACAGCGTGTCTCAACGGGAATTTGCTACTTATGCTGAAATGTTAAGACAATGTTATGTGGCGGAAAATAGCTTGAAAAAGATACAAATGGAGGTGGATTCGAACAGGGCGATTCAAGGTGACCGAGGGAGGTCGAATCAACAGTTTAGGCAAAGGCAACAGTTTTCCAAAGGGAAGCAGGTCCAGAGTTCTAGAACTAGTGTACCTCCGGTGTGTCGTACTTGCGGTCGGAATCATTACGGTCGATGTGGTATTGAAGGTGTGAGGTGTTACCAGTGTCAGAAGGTGGGCCACTTGGCGAGGGATTGTCCTCAGGGTAAGAATCAGGCACAAGGGAAGACAACGGACCGAGTGTATACCTTGGATGCAAGGAAAGCAAAGGGTGACAATTCATTGATTGCGGGTACGTGTTTCGTAAATGGACATTCTTGCTTTGTTTTATTTGATTGTGGGGCAACGCATTCTTTTGTCTCCACGCGTTGTGTAAGGCGACTGGGGTTGCAAACTATTCCTTTGTTTCCTCCTATGGTGGTTACTACTGCCATGGATGAAATGGTTGAAACGCCGCTGATGTGTGAAAATTGTGTGTTGTCGGTTAACGAAAGAGTTTTTCAGATTGACCTTATCTGTTTACCGCTTAAGAAAGTGGATGTTGTTCTGGGAATGGATTGGCTTTCTGCTAATTCGGTGTTTATCGGGTGTGAAGAAAAGTTAATCATTATTCCATCTGCTGAGGCTACTCCGAAAGATGTCTTATCAACGATTTTAGAAGGTACGGTGGGAATGGTAAACTTCTTGTTTGAGAAAGAGAAATCTGTTTTATTGGTTCTTACTAAGGAAGGAAGTAGTGAACAGCAAGTTCTGAGTATTCCAGTAGTATGTGAATTTCCTGAAGTGTTTCTAGAGGATGTTTCTTCTCTTCCTCCGGAGAGAGAAGTTGAGTTCTCTATTGACCTGATACCGGGAACGGCTCCTATATCCGTTTCTCCGTATCGGATGACACCGCTTGAACTAAGAGAGTTGAAGGACCAATTGGAAGACTTGATGTCTAAGCATTTTGTTAAACCTAGTGTTTCACCTTGGGGAGCTCCAGTGTTGTTGGTAAAGAAGAAAGATGGGGGAATGCGTTTGTGCATTGATTATCGTAAACTGAATAAAGTTACTATTAAGAACAAGTACCCTTTACCAAGGATAGACGACTTGTTAGATCAATTGAAAGGAGCCTGTGTGTTCTCGAAGATTGATTTACGGTCGGGTTATCATCAGATTCGAGTGAAGAGTTCCGATGTGCCAAAAACTGCATTTAGGACACGTTACGGTCATTACGAATTCTTAGTGATGCCTTTCGGTGTGACTAATGCTCCAGCTGTTTTCATGGATTACATGAATCGAATATTTCAGGCTTACTTGGACCAATTTGTGGTAATCTTTATTGACGACATTCTTATTTATTCTCGTACTCCACAAGAGCACGGAGAACATCTGAGGATTGTCTTATCGATCTTGCAAGAGAAGCAATTGTTTGCTAAGTTGAGCAAGTGTGAGTTTTGGATGTCGGAAGTTAATTTTCTTGGACATGTTATATCTCAGGGTGGTGTAGCAGTGGATCCATCGAAGGTAGAGGCAGTGATTAATTGGGAGAGACCGAGAAATGTTTCAGAAGTCAGAAGTTTCTTGGGATTGGCCGGTTACTATAGAAGGTTTATTAAGGGCTTTTCTCAATTGGCCTTACCAATGACGAAACTTACTCGGAAGGATGTTATTTTTGAATGGGATTCAGGTTGCGAACAAAGTTTTATGAAATTGAAGGAAAGTTTGACGAGTGCTCCAGTATTAATTATTCCTGATCCTAATAACTCTTATGAAGTATTCTGTGATGCTTCTAAGAGGGGATTAGGGAGCGTTTTGATGCAGGGTGGTCAAGTGGTAGCTTATGCTTCTCGACAGTTGAAAGTTCATGAGAAGAATTATCCAACTCATGATTTGGAACTAGCTGCAGTGGTGTTTGCACTGAAGGTGTGGCGTCATTACTTGTATGGTGTACGTTTTGAAATGTTCAGTGACCACAAAAGTTTGAAGTATTTGTTTGATCAAAAGGAGTTGAATATGCGACAAAGAAGGTGGATGGAGTACTTAAAGGATTATGACTTAGAATTGAAGTATCATCCAGGAAAAGCGAATAAAGTAGCGGATGCTTTAAGTCGGAAAATGGTTCATAGTGCGGAATTGATGATTTTGGAGTATTCATTGTTGGAGAAGTTTAGAGATCTTAATCTCCAGTTTGTGTGGACTCCGAATGGTGTAATCATGGGAAATTTGAATGTCAATTCTACTTTAAGAGTTGAGATCCAACAAGGACAATTATTGGAAGAGGAGTTACAAGAGTTGTTACTTCAACCAGGTTTTACACGAGCGACAGATGGGATTGTTCTGTTTAATCAAAGGATTTGTGTTCCGAAGGATGAGGCATTAAAAAGGAAGATTTTAGACGAAGCTCATAAAGGTACTTTTACGATACATCCTGGTTCTTCGAAGATGTATCAGGATTTAAAGAAGGATTATTGGTGGTCTGGGATGAAAAAGGATATAGCGGAATATGTATCAGAATGTGCGGTGTGCCAACAGGTGAAGATTGAACACCAAAGACCGAGCGGTTTGTTACAGCCTTTGGATATTCCAGTTTGGAAGTGGGATAGTATTTCTATGGACTTTGCAGTAGGTTTACCCCGTACCCAAGGTGGGTATGATTCTATTTGGGTGATTGTAGATCGACTAACGAAATCTGCACATTTCTTAGCCGTAAAGACTACTTATAAGGCAAGTCATCTTGCAAGGTTGTTTATTGCTGAGATTGTGAGATTGCATGGTATTCCTTATAGTATTGTGTCCGATAGAGATCCGAAGTTTACTTCGAGATTTTGGAAAGTGTTCCAACAAGCGATGGGTACGAATTTGCATTTGAGCACGTCGAATCATCCTCAAACGGATGGTCAGACTGAGCGAACAATACAAACGATGGAGGATATGTTAAGAGCTTGCGTGTTAGAGAGTAGAGGGAATTGGAAAGAACTTTTACCGTTAATTGAGTTTTCCTATAATAATAGTTACCATACGAGCATCGGTATGGCTCCTTATGAAGCATTGTATGGGAGAAAGTGTAGGACACCTTTGTGTTGGGCTGAAATTGGCGAAGATAGAATTTTGGGACCCGAGATTATTCAAGAGACTACGGAAAAGATTCGAATGATCCGCGAGAAGGTTAAACAAGCACAAGATCGTCAAAAGAGTTATGCGGACAATCGTAGGAGACCTTTGGAATTTGAGGAAGGTGACCATGTATTTCTGAAAGTTACTCCGAGATTGAGATTGAAAGGACCGTTTAAGTCGCGAAAGTTAAGTCCGAGATACGTGGGACCGTATCAGATTTTAGAAAGGATTGGTGAAGTTGCTTATAGATTAGCCTTACCACCCTCTCTATCCGAGATGCATGACGTTTTTCACGTATCTCAGCTCCGTAAGTTTATTCCTGATCCTCTTCAGCCAATTCTACCCGAATCAGTGGAAATTGAAGCGGATTTGACTTTTGAACCACAACCGAGTTGTATTATGGGAAGGGAAACAAAAGTGTTAAGGAACAAGGATATTCCACTTGTTAAGGTGCAATGGGATATGACGCATCCGGGTGATGCTACTTGGGAACTAGAATCGGAAATGCGAGATTCTTATCCACATCTGTTCAGGTAATATTCTTAATTCGAGGACGAATTTCTATTTAAGGGGGGGAGGATGTAATACCCCGTAAATTTATAAACGCTCGGGTGAATATTATTATTATGATCAACTGGGTTCCGGGGTACTCTGAGTAATTATTTGATAAAATAATTAGAGTAACCTGACGAACTCCGAGTCGATTTAATTAATAGTAGTTAACGTTGAGTTTTTATAATTTGATGTATTTTAACTAATTTTGGACATTTAGTAGTGTTACTAAAAATGATAGTTTCTATACTATCTATTTTCTTTTCATTTTCCTTGGAAAAACAAACAAAAGATAGAAAGAAGGAAAAACAAAGGAAAAGGAGGAGAAAGGAAAAGTGGAAGAAGGAAAAGGAGAGAAATTTCTCAAGAAGCTCAAGATCATCATCAAGCTTCAACTCTTCATCTATTCATCTCAGTATCAACCTCCTCGTCTAGTAATCCAGGTGGGTTCTAGTTAGACTCTTTAGAGTAGAGTTTTGTTGAGTTTAGAGTTAGGTTGAATTGTGAAAAATTGAATCTTTTTGCACAAAATTCATGAATCTAACCGCTAAATGCAATGTGTGATTGTATGTTATACTGCTTGTTGTATCTGTAACCTGTTTCAGTGCATTTGGGTTGAGAAAAATGGATTTTTGGGTTGAAATGGGTTGATCACGTAGCAGAAAAATTCTGCAGAAAATTCTGCAGAATTTTCCTCTGCTCATACGCGTATTGGTCGAGGTGATACGCGTATGGGGCTCATCAATACGCGTACGGCAAGGGCAATACGCGTATGGATGGCCGAGAAGTTTGAGCAATACGCGTATCGCTTGGGGCAATACGCGTATGGCTGGGCGAGATTTTGGGCAATACGCGTATGGGTTGTGCCAATACGCGTACGGCCAGGAGAGTTGCAGAATTCTGCTGTTGTGATATTTTATTTCCGATCGTTTGTTTCCAATGCCGTAACTTTTTATCCGTGACCCGGATTGGAACAATTTTGGTATCGTTGGAAAGGTAATAAAATGTACTTTCTTATTACATTGTTTGTAAGATTGACGGCCGATTTAATTATATCGGAATTGTTGGAATTGTGTCGTTTTGTTGATTTTGGTGGTGTAATTGTTGTTGAAAAATGTATGCACGATAAAACATAAAGTAAGTAGAGGGAGGACAATTACCATAAGCAGTGTTGGACAATTTAGAACGAATAAACACTAGTATGGAACATGTGTGTTAACCGTTTGGTTATGTTAAGGCATTATGGCCTTGTGATTGTCGAATACGATCACGATTGTGTGGGATCACGTAATCGTAACCGATTTTATTTGCGAGTGCGTTTCATGGGTCTCGAGCTCCTCTGAAACTTGTGCACAACTACTTGACAGGTTTGATTCCCGTGTGCAGTACGAATGGCGCTCTGGGAGCGTATGCTTGTAACGGTTTATGGCCCGTAGAACCCGAATCCATTCGTATGTCAAGTAGGTTCAAGGATCCATGACTCGGGTCGTCTTCTAGACGTAGAAGCGGACGGGAAAAGGGGATGCCTTGGTGTGGTTACGGATTAGTGATATTGTGAGTTGATGAACTCATAACATGTGTCCATATAGTGTGTGTGTACTCAAGGTCACTCCCCTTTTCCCCTTTTGACTTGAGTTAGGTTTGTTAGAACCTTGTAGAGCCGAGAGGACTTTAAGATAGGGAACTCACTGAGATTTGATGTATCTCACCCCACTGTTGTTGTTTACATCACAGGTTCTGCAGGTTTGGCGAAGGGTAAGGACAAGGTTATTTGACTTTCCTTACGGATCGTGGTTTTGTGATGGCATGGCTTCCGCTATGGCGTTTATGTTTTGAGATCATTGTATTGAACTAGTTCTTAGTTTTTATCATTTTGGAACATCTTGTATATGTAATGCCTTAGACTTTTAGGTGTTTTGTATTAGAGGCATTTACGTGTATAATGTGTTAACTAGGAACTTGTTATGTTTCAGTACCAAAAGTGAAACTCATGTATAATATATGATTTGAGGCATGTATTGTATATGGTCTTTACACTATACATGATCATTTTTCCTATCTCATAAAAGAGACGTATTTGTTGTCTATTAAAAAATAATCAAAGTTGTCAAAAACGAATAAAATATTTAAACATTGCATATATCTGAAAGGATCACATAGCTATATTTTAAAGGGTTAAATAGTGTTTACCCCCTGCTATATAAGCGTGTTTTGGTTTACCCCCCTTAAGAAATTTTTTTTTAATTTCCCCCTCAACTTTCTCAGATTCCATTGACAAAGACCCTGATGCACCCATGGGTTCAAGATTCCGTGACGTGGCGTGTTGACCTTGGTGACTGGGTATGAGTTGACTGCCACGTGGAATTTTATATTTATTTTTTTAATTTTTTAATCTTTATTTTTTACTTGTTAATTTTTTTTCGTTTTATTTATTTTTATTAATATTTTTTTTAATTATTTAATTTTATTTATTTATTTTTAATATTTTTTTCTGAAATTATTTTTATTCTATTTTAAACAAACTGTTATTTTAAAAATTAGTTTAATTGGGCCACAAACAAACACACACAAGCCCATTATAACATCACTCTCTCTGGCCCATATATTATTGCATTTGTTATATGATTGACAAGTAACATATATAAACACTTTCATTTAGTAAATAGTTTTCGATGTGGGATTTTCACAACAACCATAACAACAAATTCACTCACAAACAAACCACCACCACCACTGCAAAATGATGGATAATGAAGATGAAATTTCAGCACATCTAAGTATTAGTCAATTGTGTAACAAATAATATTGTGACTTTTGTTTCGGTTGGATGTAGGGTTGTAAAATCTAAAACAAATCAAATTATGTTTATTAACTCAAGAAGTAGGAATATATACATCATTAATTTTAATAAAATATCTTCAAATGATGTAATTCTTTTGAGTAATTAGGATGAATCGTGGCTATGGCATAAGAGAATAACTCATATCCACATCGATCATTCGAACAAATTAGTCAACAAGGATTTTGTAATTGGTTTGCCAAACTTATGTTTTGTAAATAATGGATTATATGATGTGTGCCAAAAATATAAACAAGTAAAGATCTCCCTTAAATTTTAAAATAATTTTTTCTACAAATAGATATTTATAATTGTTGCACGTGGATCTTTTTTACTCCTCCAAAACCATTAGTTTTTGCAAGAATTATTATTCCCTTGTAATTATTGATGACTATTCTCTCTATACATGATCATTTTTCCTATCTCATAAAAGAGACGTATTTGTTGTCTATTAAAAAATAATCAAAGTTGTCAAAAACGAATAAAATATTTAAACATTGCATATATCTGAAAGGATCACATAGCTATATTTTAAAGGGTTAAATAGTGTTTACCCCTTGCCATATAAGCGTGTTTTGGTTTACCCCCCTTAAGAAATTTTTTTTTAATTTCCCCCTCAACTTTCTCAGATTCCATTGACAAAGACCCTGATGCACCCATGGGTTCAAGATTCCGTGACGTGGCGTGTTGACCTTGGTGACTGGGTATGAGTTGACTGCCACGTGGAATTTTATATTTATTTTTTTAATTTTTTAATCTTTATTTTTTACTTGTTAATTTTTTTTCGTTTTATTTATTTTTATTAATATTTTTTTTAATTATTTAATTTTAATTATTTATTTTTAATATTTTTATCTGAAATTATTTTTAATTCTATTTTAAACAAACTGTTATTTTAAAAATTAGTTTAATTGGGCCACAAACAAACACACACAAGCCCATTATAACGCCACTCTCTCTGGCCCATATATTATTGCATTTGTTATATGATTGACAAGTAACATATATAAACACTTTCATTTAGTAAATAGTTTTCGATGTGGGATTTTCACAACAACCATAACAACAACTTCACTCACAAACAAACCACCACCACCACTGCAAAATGATGGATAATGAAGATGAAATTTCAGCACATCTAAGTATTAGTCAATTGTGTAACAAATAATATTGTGACTTTTGTTTCGGTTGGATGTAGGGTTGTAAAATCTAAAACAAATCAAATTATGTTTATTAACTCAAGAAGTAGGAATATATACATCATTAATTTTAATAAAATATCTTCAAATGATGTAATTCTTTTGAGTAATTAGGATGAATCATGGCTATGGCATAAGAGAATAACTCATATCCACATCGATCATTCGAACAAATTAGTCAACAAGGATTTTGTAATTGGTTTGCCAAACTTATGTTTTGTAAATAATGGATTATATGATGTGTGCCAAAAATATAAACAAGTAAAGATCTCCCTTAAATTTTAAAATAATTTTTTCTACAAATAGATATTTATAATTGTTGCACGTGGATCTTTTTTACTCCTCCAAAACCATTAGTTTTTGCAAGAATTATTATTCCCTTGTAATTATTGATGACTATTCTCTCTATACATGATCATTTTTCCTATCTCATAAAAGAGACGTATTTGTTGTCTATTAAAAAATAATCAAAGTTGTCAAAAACAAATAAAATATTTAAACATTGCATATATCTGAAAGGATCACATAGCTATATTTTAAAGGGTTAAATAGTGTTTACCCCCTGCCATATAAGCGTGTTTTGGTTTACCCCCCTTAAGAAATTTTTTTTTAATTTCCCCCTCAACTTTCTCAGATTCCATTGACAAAGACCCTGATGCACCCATGGGTTCAAGATTCCGTGACGTGGCGTGTTGACCTTGGTGACTGGGTATGAGTTGACTGCCACGTGGAATTTTATATTTATTTTTTTAATTTTTTAATCTTTATTTTTTACTTGTTAATTTTTTTTCGTTTTATTTATTTTTATTAATATTTTTTTTAATTATTTAATTTTATTTATTTATTTTTAATATTTTTTTCTGAAATTATTTTTAATTCTATTTTAAACAAACTGTTATTTTAAAAATTAGTTTAATTGGGCCACAAACAAACACACACAAGCCCATTATAACACCACTCTCTCTGGCCCATATATTATTGCATTTGTTATATGATTGACAAGTAACATATATAAATATTTTCATTTAGTAAATAGTTTTCGATGTGGGATTTTCACAACAACCATAACAACAACTTCACTCACAAACAAACCACCACCACCACTGCAAAATGATGGATAATGAAGATGAAATTTCAGCACATCTAAGTATTAGTCAATTGTGTAACAAATAATATTGTGACTTTTGTTTCGGTTGGATGTAGGGTTGTAAAATCTAAAACAAATCAAATTATGTTTATTAACTCAAGAAGTAGGAATATATACATCATTAATTTTAATAAAATATCTTCAAATGATGTAATTCTTTTGAGTAATTAGGATGAATCGTGGCTATGGCATAAGAGAATAACTCATATCCACATCGATCATTCGAACAAATTAGTCAACAAGGATTTTGTAATTGGTTTGCCAAACTTATGTTTTGTAAATAATGGATTATATGATGTGTGCCAAAAATATAAACAAGTAAAGATCTCCCTTAAATTTTAAAATAATTTTTTCTACAAATAGATATTTATAATTGTTGCACGTGGATCTTTTTTACTCCTCCAAAACCATTAGTTTTTGCAAGAATTATTATTCCCTTGTAATTATTGATGACTATTCTCTCTATACATGATCATTTTTCCTATCTCATAAAAGAGACGTATTTGTTGTCTATTAAAAAATAATCAAAGTTGTCAAAAACGAATAAAATATTTAAACATTGCATATATCTGAAAGGATCACATAGCTATATTTTAAAGGGTTAAATAGTGTTTACCCCTTGCCATATAAGCGTGTTTTGGTTTACCCCCCTTAAGAAATTTTTTTTTAATTTCCCCCTCAACTTTCTCAGATTCCATTGACAAAGACCCTGATGCACCCATGGGTTCAAGATTCCGTGACGTGGCGTGTTGACCTTGGTGACTGGGTATGAGTTGACTGCCACGTGGAATTTTATATTTATTTTTTTAATTTTTTAATCTTTATTTTTTACTTGTTAATTTTTTTTCGTTTTATTTATTTTTATTAATATTTTTTTTAATTATTTAATTTTAATTATTTATTTTTAATATTTTTATCTGAAATTATTTTTAATTCTATTTTAAACAAACTGTTATTTTAAAAATTAGTTTAATTGGGCCACAAACAAACACACACAAGCCCATTATAACGCCACTCTCTCTGGCCCATATATTATTGCATTTGTTATATGATTGACAAGTAACATATATAAACACTTTCATTTAGTAAATAGTTTTCGATGTGGGATTTTCACAACAACCATAACAACAACTTCACTCACAAACAAACCACCACCACCACTGCAAAATGATGGATAATGAAGATGAAATTTCAGCACATCTAAGTATTAGTCAATTGTGTAACAAATAATATTGTGACTTTTGTTTCGGTTGGATGTAGGGTTGTAAAATCTAAAACAAATCAAATTATGTTTATTAACTCAAGAAGTAGGAATATATACATCATTAATTTTAATAAAATATCTTCAAATGATGTAATTCTTTTGAGTAATTAGGATGAATCATGGCTATGGCATAAGAGAATAACTCATATCCACATCGATCATTCGAACAAATTAGTCAACAAGGATTTTGTAATTGGTTTGCCAAACTTATGTTTTGTAAATAATGGATTATATGATGTGTGCCAAAAATATAAACAAGTAAAGATCTCCCTTAAATTTTAAAATAATTTTTTCTACAAATAGATATTTATAATTGTTGCACGTGGATCTTTTTTACTCCTCCAAAACCATTAGTTTTTGCAAGAATTATTATTCCCTTGTAATTATTGATGACTATTCTCTCTATACATGATCATTTTTCCTATCTCATAAAAGAGACGTATTTGTTGTCTATTAAAAAATAATCAAAGTTGTCAAAAACAAATAAAATATTTAAACATTGCATATATCTGAAAGGATCACATAGCTATATTTTAAAGGGTTAAATAGTGTTTACCCCCTGCCATATAAGCGTGTTTTGGTTTACCCCCCTTAAGAAATTTTTTTTTAATTTCCCCCTCAACTTTCTCAGATTCCATTGACAAAGACCCTGATGCACCCATGGGTTCAAGATTCCGTGACGTGGCGTGTTGACCTTGGTGACTGGGTATGAGTTGACTGCCACGTGGAATTTTATATTTATTTTTTTAATTTTTTAATCTTTATTTTTTACTTGTTAATTTTTTTTCGTTTTATTTATTTTTATTAATATTTTTTTTAATTATTTAATTTTATTTATTTATTTTTAATATTTTTTTCTGAAATTATTTTTAATTCTATTTTAAACAAACTGTTATTTTAAAAATTAGTTTAATTGGGCCACAAACAAACACACACAAGCCCATTATAACACCACTCTCTCTGGCCCATATATTATTGCATTTGTTATATGATTGACAAGTAACATATATAAATATTTTCATTTAGTAAATAGTTTTCGATGTGGGATTTTCACAACAACCATAACAACAACTTCACTCACAAACAAACCACCACCACCACTGCAAAATGATGGATAATGAAGATGAAATTTCAGCACATCTAAGTATTAGTCAATTGTGTAACAAATAATATTGTGACTTTTGTTTCGGTTGGATGTAGGGTTGTAAAATCTAAAACAAATCAAATTATGTTTATTAACTCAAGAAGTAGGAATATATACATCATTAATTTTAATAAAATATCTTCAAATGATGTAATTCTTTTGAGTAATTAGGATGAATCGTGGCTATGGCATAAGAGAATAACTCATATCCACATCGATCATTCGAACAAATTAGTCAACAAGGATTTTGTAATTGGTTTGCCAAACTTATGTTTTGTAAATAATGGATTATATGATGTGTGCCAAAAATATAAACAAGTAAAGATCTCCCTTAAATTTTAAAATAATTTTTTCTACAAATAGATATTTATAATTGTTGCACGTGGATCTTTTTTACTCCTCCAAAACCATTAGTTTTTGCAAGAATTATTATTCCCTTGTAATTATTGATGACTATTCTCTCTATACATGATCATTTTTCCTATCTCATAAAAGAGACGTATTTGTTGTCTATTAAAAAATAATCAAAGTTGTCAAAAACGAATAAAATATTTAAACATTGCATATATCTGAAAGGATCACATAGCTATATTTTAAAGGGTTAAATAGTGTTTACCCCCTACCATATAAGCGTGTTTTGGTTTACCCCCCTTAAGAAATTTTTTTTTAATTTCCCCCTCAACTTTCTCAGATTCCATTGACAAAGACCCTGATGCACCCATGGGTTCAAGATTCCGTGACGTGGCGTGTTGACCTTGGTGACTGGGTATGAGTTGACTGCCACGTGGAATTTTATATTTATTTTTTTAATTTTTTAATCTTTATTTTTTACTTGTTAATTTTTTTTCGTTTTATTTATTTTTATTAATATTTTTTTTAATTATTTAATTTTAATTATTTATTTTTAATATTTTTATCTGAAATTATTTTTAATTCTATTTTAAACAAACTGTTATTTTAAAAATTAGTTTAATTGGGCCACAAACAAACACACACAAGCCCATTATAACGCCACTCTCTCTGGCCCATATATTATTGCATTTGTTATATGATTGACAAGTAACATATATAAACACTTTCATTTAGTAAATAGTTTTCGATGTGGGATTTTCACAACAACCATAACAACAACTTCACTCACAAACAAACCACCACCACCACTGCAAAATGATGGATAATGAAGATGAAATTTCAGCACATCTAAGTATTAGTCAATTGTGTAACAAATAATATTGTGACTTTTGTTTCGGTTGGATGTAGGGTTGTAAAATCTAAAACAAATCAAATTATGTTTATTAACTCAAGAAGTAGGAATATATACATCATTAATTTTAATAAAATATCTTCAAATGATGTAATTCTTTTGAGTAATTAGGATGAATCGTGGCTATGGCATAAGAGAATAACTCATATCCACATCGATCATTCGAACAAATTAGTCAACAAGGATTTTGTAATTGGTTTGCCAAACTTATGTTTTGTAAATAATGGATTATATGATGTGTGCCAAAAATATAAACAAGTAAAGATCCCCCTTAAATTTTAAAATAATTTTTTCTACAAATAGATATTTATAATTGTTGCACGTGGATCTTTTTTACTCCTCCAAAACCATTAGTTTTTGCAAGAATTATTATTCCCTTGTAATTATTGATGACTATTCTCTCTATACATGATCATTTTTCCTATCTCATAAAAGAGACGTATTTGTTGTCTATTAAAAAATAATCAAAGTTGTCAAAAACGAATAAAATATTTAAACATTGCATATATCTGAAAGGATCACATAGCTATATTTTAAAGGGTTAAATAGTGTTTACCCCTTGCCATATAAGCGTGTTTTGGTTTACCCCCCTTAAGAAATTTTTTTTTAATTTCCCCCTCAACTTTCTCAGATTCCATTGACAAAGACCCTGATGCACCCATGGGTTCAAGATTCCGTGACGTGGCGTGTTGACCTTGGTGACTGGGTATGAGTTGACTGCCACGTGGAATTTTATATTTATTTTTTTAATTTTTTAATCTTTATTTTTTACTTGTTAATTTTTTTTCGTTTTATTTATTTTTATTAATATTTTTTTTAATTATTTAATTTTAATTATTTATTTTTAATATTTTTATCTGAAATTATTTTTAATTCTATTTTAAACAAACTGTTATTTTAAAAATTAGTTTAATTGGGCCACAAACAAACACACACAAGCCCATTATAACGCCACTCTCTCTGGCCCATATATTATTGCATTTGTTATATGATTGACAAGTAACATATATAAACACTTTCATTTAGTAAATAGTTTTCGATGTGGGATTTTCACAACAACCATAACAACAACTTCACTCACAAACAAACCACCACCACCACTGCAAAATGATGGATAATGAAGATGAAATTTCAGCACATCTAAGTATTAGTCAATTGTGTAACAAATAATATTGTGACTTTTGTTTCGGTTGGATGTAGGGTTGTAAAATCTAAAACAAATCAAATTATGTTTATTAACTCAAGAAGTAGGAATATATACATCATTAATTTTAATAAAATATCTTCAAATGATGTAATTCTTTTGAGTAATTAGGATGAATCATGGCTATGGCATAAGAGAATAACTCATATCCACATCGATCATTCGAACAAATTAGTCAACAAGGATTTTGTAATTGGTTTGCCAAACTTATGTTTTGTAAATAATGGATTATATGATGTGTGCCAAAAATATAAACAAGTAAAGATCTCCCTTAAATTTTAAAATAATTTTTTCTACAAATAGATATTTATAATTGTTGCACGTGGATCTTTTTTACTCCTCCAAAACCATTAGTTTTTGCAAGAATTATTATTCCCTTGTAATTATTGATGACTATTCTCTCTATACATGATCATTTTTCCTATCTCATAAAAGAGACGTATTTGTTGTCTATTAAAAAATAATCAAAGTTGTCAAAAACAAATAAAATATTTAAACATTGCATATATCTGAAAGGATCACATAGCTATATTTTAAAGGGTTAAATAGTGTTTACCCCCTGCCATATAAGCGTGTTTTGGTTTACCCCCCTTAAGAAATTTTTTTTTAATTTCCCCCTCAACTTTCTCAGATTCCATTGACAAAGACCCTGATGCACCCATGGGTTCAAGATTCCGTGACGTGGCGTGTTGACCTTGGTGACTGGGTATGAGTTGACTGCCACGTGGAATTTTATATTTATTTTTTTAATTTTTTAATCTTTATTTTTTACTTGTTAATTTTTTTTCGTTTTATTTATTTTTATTAATATTTTTTTTAATTATTTAATTTTATTTATTTATTTTTAATATTTTTTTCTGAAATTATTTTTAATTCTATTTTAAACAAACTGTTATTTTAAAAATTAGTTTAATTGGGCCACAAACAAACACACACAAGCCCATTATAACACCACTCTCTCTGGCCCATATATTATTGCATTTGTTATATGATTGACAAGTAACATATATAAATATTTTCATTTAGTAAATAGTTTTCGATGTGGGATTTTCACAACAACCATAACAACAACTTCACTCACAAACAAACCACCACCACCACTGCAAAATGATGGATAATGAAGATGAAATTTCAGCACATCTAAGTATTAGTCAATTGTGTAACAAATAATATTGTGACTTTTGTTTCGGTTGGATGTAGGGTTGTAAAATCTAAAACAAATCAAATTATGTTTATTAACTCAAGAAGTAGGAATATATACATCATTAATTTTAATAAAATATCTTCAAATGATGTAATTCTTTTGAGTAATTAGGATGAATCGTGGCTATGGCATAAGAGAATAACTCATATCCACATCGATCATTCGAACAAATTAGTCAACAAGGATTTTGTAATTGGTTTGCCAAACTTATGTTTTGTAAATAATGGATTATATGATGTGTGCCAAAAATATAAACAAGTAAAGATCTCCCTTAAATTTTAAAATAATTTTTTCTACAAATAGATATTTATAATTGTTGCACGTGGATCTTTTTTACTCCTCCAAAACCATTAGTTTTTGCAAGAATTATTATTCCCTTGTAATTATTGATGACTATTCTCTCTATACATGATCATTTTTCCTATCTCATAAAAGAGACGTATTTGTTGTCTATTAAAAAATAATCAAAGTTGTCAAAAACGAATAAAATATTTAAACATTGCATATATCTGAAAGGATCACATAGCTATATTTTAAAGGGTTAAATAGTGTTTACCCCCTACCATATAAGCGTGTTTTGGTTTACCCCCCTTAAGAAATTTTTTTTTAATTTCCCCCTCAACTTTCTCAGATTCCATTGACAAAGACCCTGATGCACCCATGGGTTCAAGATTCCGTGACGTGGCGTGTTGACCTTGGTGACTGGGTATGAGTTGACTGCCACGTGGAATTTTATATTTATTTTTTTAATTTTTTAATCTTTATTTTTTACTTGTTAATTTTTTTTCGTTTTATTTATTTTTATTAATATTTTTTTTAATTATTTAATTTTAATTATTTATTTTTAATATTTTTATCTGAAATTATTTTTAATTCTATTTTAAACAAACTGTTATTTTAAAAATTAGTTTAATTGGGCCACAAACAAACACACACAAGCCCATTATAACGCCACTCTCTCTGGCCCATATATTATTGCATTTGTTATATGATTGACAAGTAACATATATAAACACTTTCATTTAGTAAATAGTTTTCGATGTGGGATTTTCACAACAACCATAACAACAACTTCACTCACAAACAAACCACCACCACCACTGCAAAATGATGGATAATGAAGATGAAATTTCAGCACATCTAAGTATTAGTCAATTGTGTAACAAATAATATTGTGACTTTTGTTTCGGTTGGATGTAGGGTTGTAAAATCTAAAACAAATCAAATTATGTTTATTAACTCAAGAAGTAGGAATATATACATCATTAATTTTAATAAAATATCTTCAAATGATGTAATTCTTTTGAGTAATTAGGATGAATCGTGGCTATGGCATAAGAGAATAACTCATATCCACATCGATCATTCGAACAAATTAGTCAACAAGGATTTTGTAATTGGTTTGCCAAACTTATGTTTTGTAAATAATGGATTATATGATGTGTGCCAAAAATATAAACAAGTAAAGATCCCCCTTAAATTTTAAAATAATTTTTTCTACAAATAGATATTTATAATTGTTGCACGTGGATCTTTTTTACTCCTCCAAAACCATTAGTTTTTGCAAGAATTATTATTCCCTTGTAATTATTGATGACTATTCTCTCTATACATGATCATTTTTCCTATCTCATAAAAGAGACGTATTTGTTGTCTATTAAAAAATAATCAAAGTTGTCAAAAACGAATAAAATATTTAAACATTGCATATATCTGAAAGGATCACATAGCTATATTTTAAAGGGTTAAATAGTGTTTACCCCCTGCCATATAAGCGTGTTTTGGTTTACCCCCCTTAAGAAAATTTTTTTTAATTTCCCCCTCAACTTTCTCAGATTCCATTGACAAAGACCCTGATGCACCCATGGGTTCAAGATTCCGTGACGTGGCGTGTTGACCTTGGTGACTGGGTATGAGTTGACTGCCACGTAGAATTTTATATTTATTTTTTTAATTTTTTAATCTTTATTTTTTACTTGTTAATTTTTTTTCGTTTTATTTATTTTTATTAATATTTTTTTTAATTATTTAATTTTATTTATTTATTTTTAATATTTTTTTCTGAAATTATTTTTAATTCTATTTTAAACAAACTGTTATTTTAAAAATTAGTTTAATTGGGCCACAAACAAACACACACAAGCCCATTATAACACCACTCTCTCTGGCCCATATATTATTGCATTTGTTATATGATTGACAAGTAACATATATAAACACTTTCATTTAGTAAATAGTTTTCGATGTGGGATTTTCACAACAACCATAACAAGAACTTCACTCACAAACAAACCACCACCACCACTGCAAAATGATGGATAATGAAGATGAAATTTCAGCACATCTAAGTATTAGTCAATTGTGTAACAAATAATATTGTGACTTTTGTTTCGGTTGGATGTAGGGTTGTAAAATCTAAAACAAATCAAATTATGTTTATTAACTCAAGAAGTAGGAATATATACATCATTAATTTTAATAAAATATCTTCAAATGATGTAATTCTTTTGAGTAATTAGGATGAATCGTGGCTATGGCATAAGAGAATAACTCATATCCACATCGATCATTCGAACAAATTAGTCAACAAGGATTTTGTAATTGGTTTGCCAAACTTATGTTTTGTAAATAATGGATTATATGATGTGTGCCAAAAATATAAACAAGTAAAGATCTCCCTTAAATTTTAAAATAATTTTTTCTACAAATAGATATTTATAATTGTTGCACGTGGATCTTTTTTACTCCTCCAAAACCATTAGTTTTTGCAAGAATTATTATTCCCTTGTAATTATTGATGACTATTCTCTCTATACATGATCATTTTTCCTATCTCATAAAAGAGACGTATTTGTTGTCTATTAAAAAATAATCAAAGTTGTCAAAAACGAATAAAATATTTAAACATTGCATATATCTGAAAGGATCACATAGCTATATTTTAAAGGGTTAAATAGTGTTTACCCCCTGCCATATAAGCGTGTTTTGGTTTACCCCCCTTAAGAAATTTTTTTTTAATTTCCCCCTCAACTTTCTCAGATTCCATTGACAAAGACCCTGATGCACCCATGGGTTCAAGATTCCGTGACGTGGCGTGTTGACCTTGGTGACTGGGTATGAGTTGACTGCCACGTGGAATTTTATATTTATTTTTTTAATTTTTTAATCTTTATTTTTTACTTGTTAATTTTTTTTCGTTTTATTTATTTTTATTAATATTTTTTTTAATTATTTAATTTTAATTATTTATTTTTAATATTTTTATCTGAAATTATTTTTAATTCTATTTTAAACAAACTGTTATTTTAAAAATTAGTTTAATTGGGCCACAAACAAACACACACAAGCCCATTATAACGCCACTCTCTCTGGCCCATATATTATTGCATTTGTTATATGATTGACAAGTAACATATATAAACACTTTCATTTAGTAAATAGTTTTCGATGTGGGATTTTCACAACAACCATAACAACAACTTCACTCACAAACAAACCACCACCACCACTGCAAAATGATGGATAATGAAGATGAAATTTCAGCACATCTAAGTATTAGTCAATTGTGTAACAAATAATATTGTGACTTTTGTTTCGGTTGGATGTAGGGTTGTAAAATCTAAAACAAATCAAATTATGTTTATTAACTCAAGAAGTAGGAATATATACATCATTAATTTTAATAAAATATCTTCAAATGATGTAATTCTTTTGAGTAATTAGGATGAATCGTGGCTATGGCATAAGAGAATAACTCATATCCACATCGATCATTCGAACAAATTAGTCAACAAGGATTTTGTAATTGGTTTGCCAAACTTATGTTTTGTAAATAATGGATTATATGATGTGTGCCAAAAATATAAACAAGTAAAGATCCCCCTTAAATTTTAAAATAATTTTTTCTACAAATAGATATTTATAATTGTTGCACGTGGATCTTTTTTACTCCTCCAAAACCATTAGTTTTTGCAAGAATTATTATTCCCTTGTAATTATTGATGACTATTCTCTCTATACATGATCATTTTTCCTATCTCATAAAAGAGACGTATTTGTTGTCTATTAAAAAATAATCAAAGTTGTCAAAAACGAATAAAATATTTAAACATTGCATATATCTGAAAGGATCACATAGCTATATTTTAAAGGGTTAAATAGTGTTTACCCCCTGCCATATAAGCGTGTTTTGGTTTACCCCCCTTAAGAAATTTTTTTTTAATTTCCCCCTCAACTTTCTCAGATTCCATTGACAAAGACCCTGATGCACCCATGGGTTCAAGATTCCGTGACGTGGCGTGTTGACCTTGGTTACTGGGTATGAGTTGACTGCCACGTGGAATTTTATATTTATTTTTTTAATTTTTTAATCTTTATTTTTTACTTGTTAATTTTTTTTCGTTTTATTTATTTTTATTAATATTTTTTTTAATTATTTAATTTTATTTATTTATTTTTAATATTTTTTTCTGAAATTATTTTTAATTCTATTTTAAACAAACTGTTATTTTAAAAATTAGTTTAATTGGGCCACAAACAAACACACACAAGCCCATTATAACACCACTCTCTCTGGCCCATATATTATTGCATTTGTTATATGATTGACAAGTAACATATATAAACACTTTCATTTAGTAAATAGTTTTCGATGTGGGATTTTCACAACAACCATAACAAGAACTTCACTCACAAACAAACCACCACCACCACTGCAAAATGATGGATAATGAAGATGAAATTTCAGCACATCTAAGTATTAGTCAATTGTGTAACAAATAATATTGTGACTTTTGTTTCGGTTGGATGTAGGGTTGTAAAATCTAAAACAAATCAAATTATGTTTATTAACTCAAGAAGTAGGAATATATACATCATTAATTTTAATAAAATATCTTCAAATGATGTAATTCTTTTGAGTAATTAGGATGAATCGTGGCTATGGCATAAGAGAATAACTCATATCCACATCGATCATTCGAACAAATTAGTCAACAAGGATTTTGTAATTGGTTTGCCAAACTTATGTTTTGTAAATAATGGATTATATGATGTGTGCCAAAAATATAAACAAGTAAAGATCTCCCTTAAATTTTAAAATAATTTTTTCTACAAATAGATATTTATAATTGTTGCACGTGGATCTTTTTTACTCCTCCAAAACCATTAGTTTTTGCAAGAATTATTATTCCCTTGTAATTATTGATGACTATTCTCTCTATACATGATCATTTTTCCTATCTCATAAAAGAGACGTATTTGTTGTCTATTAAAAAATAATCAAAGTTGTCAAAAACGAATAAAATATTTAAACATTGCATATATCTGAAAGGATCACATAGCTATATTTTAAAGGGTTAAATAGTGTTTACCCCCTGCCATATAAGCGTGTTTTGGTTTACCCCCCTTAAGAATTTTTTTTTTAATTTCCCCCTCAACTTTCTCAGATTCCATTGACAAAGACCCTGATGCACCCATGGGTTCAAGATTCCGTGACGTGGCGTGTTGACCTTGGTGACTGGGTATGAGTTGACTGCCACGTGGAATTTTATATTTATTTTTTTAATTTTTTAATCTTTATTTTTTACTTGTTAATTTTGTTTCGTTTTATTTATTTTTATTAATATTTTTTTTAATTATTTAATTTTATTTATTTATTTTTAATATTTTTTTCTGAAATTATTTTTAATTCTATTTTAAACAAACTGTTATTTTAAAAATTAGTTTAATTGGGCCACAAACAAACACACACAAGCCCATTATAACACCACTCTCTCTGGCCCATATATTATTGCATTTGTTATATGATTGACAAGTAACATATATAAACACTTTCATTTAGTAAATAGTTTTCGATGTGGGATTTTCACAACAACCATAACAACAACTTCACTCACAAACAAACCACCACCACCACTGCAAAATGATGGATAATGAAGATGAAATTTCAGCACATCTAAGTATTAGTCAATTGTGTAACAAATAATATTGTGACTTTTGTTTCGGTTGGATGTAGGGTTGTAAAATCTAAAACAAATCAAATTATGTTTATTAACTCAAGAAGTAGGAATATATACATCATTAATTTTAATAAAATATCTTCAAATGATGTAATTCTTTTGAGTAATTAGGATGAATCGTGGCTATGGCATAAGAGAATAACTCATATCCACATCGATCATTCGAACAAATTAGTCAACAAGGATTTTGTAATTGGTTTGCCAAACTTATGTTTTGTAAATAATGGATTATATGATGTGTGCCAAAAATATAAACAAGTAAAGATCTCCCTTAAATTTTAAAATAATTTTTTCTACAAATAGATATTTATAATTGTTGCACGTGGATCTTTTTTACTCCTCCAAAACCATTAGTTTTTGCAAGAATTATTATTCCCTTGTAATTATTGATGACTATTCTCTCTATACATGATCATTTTTCCTATCTCATAAAAGAGACGTATTTGTTGTCTATTAAAAAATAATCAAAGTTGTCAAAAACGAATAAAATATTTAAACATTGCATATATCTGAAAGGATCACATAGCTATATTTTAAAGGGTTAAATAGTGTTTACCCCCTGCCATATAAGCGTGTTTTGGTTTACCCCCCTTAAGAATTTTTTTTTTAATTTCCCCCTCAACTTTCTCAGATTCCATTGACAAAGACCCTGATGCACCCATGGGTTCAAGATTCTGTGACGTGGTGTGTTGACCTTGGTGACTGGGTATGAGTTGACTGCCACGTGGAATTTTATATTTATTTTTTTAATTTTTTAATCTTTATTTTTTACTTGTTAATTTTTTTTCGTTTTATTTATTTTTATTAATATTTTTTTTAATTATGGAATTTTATTTATTTATTTTTAAAATTTTTTTCTGAAATTATTTTTAATTCTATTTTAAACAAACTGTTATTTTAAAAATTAGTTTAATTGGGCCACAAACAAACACACACAAACCCATTATAACACCACTCTCTCTGGCCCATATATTATTGCATTTGTTATATGATTGACAAGTAACATATATAAACACTTTCATTTAGTAAATAGTTTTCGATGTGGGATTTTCACAACAACCATAACAACAACTTCACTCACAAACAAACCACCACCACCACTGCAAAATGATGGATAATGAAGATGAAATTTCAGCACATCTAAGTATTAGTCAATTGTGTAACAAATAATATTGTGACTTTTGTTTCGGTTGGATGTAGGGTTGTAAAATCTAAAACAAATCAAATTATGTTTATTAACTCAAGAAGTAGGAATATATACATCATTAATTTTAATAAAATATCTTCAAATGATGTAATTCTTTTGAGTAATTAGGATGAATCGTGGCTATGGCATAAGAGAATAACTCATATCCACATCGATCATTCGAACAAATTAGTCAACAAGGATTTTGTAATTGGTTTGCCAAACTTATGTTTTGTAAATAATGGATTATATGATGTGTGCCAAAAATATAAACAAGTAAAGATCTCCCTTAAATTTTAAAATAATTTTTTCTACAAATAGATATTTATAATTGTTGCACGTGGATCTTTTTTACTCCTCCAAAACCATTAGTTTTTGCAAGAATTATTATTCCCTTGTAATTATTGATGACTATTCTCTCTATACATGATCATTTTTCCTATCTCATAAAAGAGACGTATTTGTTGTCTATTAAAAAATAATCAAAGTTGTCAAAAACGAATAAAATATTTAAACATTGCATATATCTGAAAGGATCACATAGCTATATTTTAAAGGGTTAAATAGTGTTTACCCCCCGCCATATAAGCGTGTTTTGGTTTACCCCCTTAAGAAATTTTTTTTTAATTTCCCCCTCAACTTTCTCAGATTCCATTGACAAAGACCCTGATGCACCCATGGGTTCAAGATTCCGTGACGTGGCGTGTTGACCTTGGTGACTGGGTATGAGTTGACTGCCACGTGGAATTTTATATTTATTTTTTTAATTTTTTAATCTTTATTTTTTACTTGTTAATTTTTTTTCGTTTTATTTATTTTTATTAATATTTTTTTTAATTATTTAATTTTATTTATTTATTTTTAATATTTTTATCTGAAATTATTTTTAATTCTATTTTAAACAAACTGTTATTTTAAAAATTAGTTTAATTGGGCCACAAACAAACACACACAAGCCCATTATAACACCACTCTCTCTGGCCTATATATTATTGCATTTGTTATATGATTGACAAGTAACATATATAAACACTTTCATTTAGTAAATAGTTTTCGATGTGGGATTTTCACAACAACCATAACAACAACTTCACTCACAAACAAACCACCACCACCACTGCAAAATGATGGATAATGAAGATGAAATTTCAGCACATCTAAGTATTAGTCAATTGTGTAACAAATAATATTGTGACTTTTGTTTCGGTTGGATGTAGGGTTGTAAAATCTAAAACAAATCAAATTATGTTTATTAACTCAAGAAGTAGGAATATATACATCATTAATTTTAATAAAATATCTTCAAATGATGTAATTCTTTTGAGTAATTAGGATGAATCGTGGCTATGGCATAAGAGAATAACTCATATCCACATCGATCATTCGAACAAATTAGTCAACAAGGATTTTGTAATTGGTTTGCCAAACTTATGTTTTGTAAATAATGGATTATATGATGTGTGCCAAAAATATAAACAAGTAAAGATCTCCCTTAAATTTTAAAATAATTTTTTCTACAAATAGATATTTATAATTGTTGCACGTGGATCTTTTTTACTCCTCCAAAACCATTAGTTTTTGCAAGAATTATTATTCCCTTGTAATTATTGATGACTATTCTCTCTATACATGATCATTTTTCCTATCTCATAAAAGAGACGTATTTGTTGTCTATTAAAAAATAATCAAAGTTGTCAAAAACGAATAAAATATTTAAACATTGCATATATCTGAAAGGATCACATAGCTATATTTTAAAGGGTTAAATAGTGTTTACCCCCTGCCATATAAGCGTGTTTTGGTTTACCCCCCTTAAGAAATTTTTTTTTAATTTCCCCCTCAACTTTCTCAGATTCCATTGACAAAGACCCTGATGCACCCATGGGTTCAAGATTCCGTGACGTGGCGTGTTGACCTTGGTGACTGGGTATGAGTTGACTGCCACGTGGAATTTTATATTTATTTTTTTAATTTTTTAATCTTTATTTTTTACTTGTTAATTTTGTTTCGTTTTATTTATTTTTATTAATATTTTTTTTAATTATTTAATTTTATTTATTTATTTTTAATATTTTTTTCTGAAATTATTTTTAATTCTATTTTAAACAAACTGTTATTTTAAAAATTAGTTTAATTGGGCCACAAACAAACACACACAAGCCCATTATAACACCACTCTCTCTGGCCCATATATTATTGCATTTGTTATATGATTGACAAGTAACATATATAAACACTTTCATTTAGTAAATAGTTTTCGATGTGGGATTTTCACAACAACCATAACAACAACTTCACTCACAAACAAACCACCACCACCACTGCAAAATGATGGATAATGAAGATGAAATTTCAGCACATCTAAGTATTAGTCAATTGTGTAACAAATAATATTGTGACTTTTGTTTCGGTTGGATGTAGGGTTGTAAAATCTAAAACAAATCAAATTATGTTTATTAACTCAAGAAGTAGGAATATATACATCATTAATTTTAATAAAATATCTTCAAATGATGTAATTCTTTTGAGTAATTAGGATGAATCGTGGCTATGGCATAAGAGAATAACTCATATCCACATCGATCATTCGAACAAATTAGTCAACAAGGATTTTGTAATTGGTTTGCCAAACTTATGTTTTGTAAATAATGGATTATATGATGTGTGCCAAAAATATAAACAAGTAAAGATCTCCCTTAAATTTTAAAATAATTTTTTCTACAAATAGATATTTATAATTGTTGCACGTAGATCTTTTTTACTCCTCCAAAACCATTAGTTTTTGCAAGAATTATTATTCCCTTGTAATTATTGATGACTATTCTCTCTATACATGATCATTTTTCCTATCTCATAAAAGAGACGTATTTGTTGTCTATTAAAAAATAATCAAAGTTGTCAAAAACGAATAAAATATTTAAACA
This sequence comes from Lathyrus tuberosus, assembly GCA_022829125.1. NCBI lineage: Eukaryota > Viridiplantae > Streptophyta > Magnoliopsida > Fabales > Fabaceae > Lathyrus > Lathyrus tuberosus. The sequence goes on along the minus strand of JALAZF010000122.1, from coordinate 13,684,909 downwards.
TTGCATATATCTGAAAGGATCACATAGCTATATTTTAAAGGGTTAAATAGTGTTTACCCCCTGCCATATAAGCGTGTTTTGGTTTACCCCCCTTAAGAAATTTTTTTTTAATTTCCCCCTCAACTTTCTCAGATTCCATTGACAAAGACCCTGATGCACCCATGGGTTCAAGATTCCGTGACGTGGCGTGTTGACCTTGGTGACTGGGTATGAGTTGACTGCCACGTGGAATTTTATATTTATTTTTTTAATTTTTTAATCTTTATTTTTTACTTGTTAATTTTTTTTCGTTTTATTTATTTTTATTAATATTTTTTTTAATTATTTAATTTTATTTATTTATTTTTAATATTTTTTTCTGAAATTATTTTTAATTCTATTTTAAACAAACTGTTATTTTAAAAATTAGTTTAATTGGGCCACAAACAAACACACACAAGCCCATTATAACACCACTCTCTCTGGCCCATATATTATTGCATTTGTTATATGATTGACAAGTAACATATATAAACACTTTCATTTAGTAAATAGTTTTCGATGTGGGATTTTCACAACAACCATAACAACAACTTCACTCACAAACAAACCACCACCACCACTGCAAAATGATGGATAATGAAGATGAAATTTCAGCACATCTAAGTATTAGTCAATTGTGTAACAAATAATATTGTGACTTTTGTTTCGGTTGGATGTAGGGTTGTAAAATCTAAAACAAATCAAATTATGTTTATTAACTCAAGAAGTAGGAATATATACGTCATTAATTTTAATAAAATATCTTCAAATGATGTAATTCTTTTGAGTAATTAGGATGAATCGTGGCTATGGCATAAGAGAATAACTCATATCCACATCGATCATTCGAACAAATTAGTCAACAAGGATTTTGTAATTGGTTTGCCAAACTTATGTTTTGTAAATAATGGATTATATGATGTGTGCCAAAAATATAAACAAGTAAAGATCTCCCTTAAATTTTAAAATAATTTTTTCTACAAATAGATATTTATAATTGTTGCACGTGGATCTTTTTTACTCCTCCAAAACCATTAGTTTTTGCAAGAATTATTATTCCCTTGTAATTATTGATGACTATTCTCTCTATACATGATCATTTTTCCTATCTCATAAAAGAGACGTATTTGTTGTCTATTAAAAAATAATCAAAGTTGTCAAAAACGAATAAAATATTTAAACATTGCATATATCTAAAAGGATCACATAGCTATATTTTAAAGGGTTAAATAGCGTTTACCCCGCGCCATATAAGCGTGTTTTGGTTTACCCCCCTTAAGAAATTTTTTTTTAATTTCCCCCTCAACTTTCTCAGATTCCATTGACAAAGACCCTGATGCACCCATGGGTTCAAGATTCCGTGACGTGGCGTGTTGACCTTGGTGACTGGGTATGAGTTGACTGCCACGTGGAATTTTATATTTATTTTTTTAATTTTTTAATCTTTATTTTTTACTTGTTAATTTTGTTTCGTTTTATTTATTTTTATTAATATTTTTTTTAATTATTTAATTTTATTTATTTATTTATAATATTTTTTTCTGAAATTATTTTTAATTCTATTTTAAACAAACTGTTATTTTAAAAATTAGTTTAATTGGGCCACAAACAAACACACACAAGCCCATTATAACACCACTCTCTCTGGCCCATATATTATTGCATTTGTTATATGATTGACAAGTAACATATATAAACACTTTCATTTAGTAAATAGTTTTCGATGTGGGATTTTCACAACAACCATAACAACAACTTCACTCACAAACAAACCACCACCACCACTGCAAAATGATGGATAATGAAGATGAAATTTCAGCACATCTAAGTATTAGTCAATTGTGTAACAAATAATATTGTGACTTTTGTTTCGGTTGGATGTAGGGTTGTAAAATCTAAAACAAATCAAATTATGTTTATTAACTCAAGAAGTAGGAATATATACATCATTAATTTTAATAAAATATCTTCAAATGATGTAATTCTTTTGAGTAATTAGGATGAATCGTGGCTATGGCATAAGAGAATAACTCATATCCACATCGATCATTCGAACAAATTAGTCAACAAGGATTTTGTAATTGGTTTGCCAAACTTATGTTTTGTAAATAATGGATTATATGATGTGTGCCAAAAATATAAACAAGTAAAGATCTCCCTTAAATTTTAAAATAATTTTTTCTACAAATAGATATTTATAATTGTTGCACGTGGATCTTTTTTACTCCTCCAAAACCATTAGTTTTTGCAAGAATTATTATTCCCTTGTAATTATTGATGACTATTCTCTCTATACATGATCATTTTTCCTATCTCATAAAAGAGACGTATTTGTTGTCTATTAAAAAATAATCAAAGTTGTCAAAAACGAATAAAATATTTAAACATTGCATATATCTAAAAGGATCACATAGCTATATTTTAAAGGGTTAAATAGTGTTTACCCCGCGCCATATAAGCGTGTTTTGGTTTACCCCCCTTAAGAATTTTTTTTTTAATTTCCCCCTCAACTTTCTCAGATTCCATTGACAAAGACCCTGATGCACCCATGGGTTCAAGATTCCGTGACGTGGCGTGTTGACCTTGGTGACTGGGTATGAGTTGACTGCCACGTGGAATTTTATATTTATTTTTTTAATTTTTTAATCTTTATTTTTTACTTGTTAATTTTTTTTCGTTTTATTTATTTTTATTAATATTTTTTTTAATTATTTAATTTTATTTATTTATTTTTAATATTTTTTTCTGAAATTATTTTTAATTCTATTTTAAACAAACTGTTATTTTAAAAATTAGTTTAATTGGGCCACAAACAAACACACACAAGCCCATTATAACACCACTCTCTCTGGCCCATATATTATTGCATTTGTTATATGATTGACAAGTAACATATATAAACACTTTCATTTAGTAAATAGTTTTCGATGTGGGATTTTCACAACAACCATAACAACAACTTCACTCACAAACAAACCACCACCACCACTGCAAAATGATGGATAATGAAGATGAAATTTCAGCACATCTAAGTATTAGTCAATTGTGTAACAAATAATATTGTGACTTTTGTTTCGGTTGGATGTAGGGTTGTAAAATCTAAAACAAATCAAATTATGTTTATTAACTCAAGAAGTAGGAATATATACGTCATTAATTTTAATAAAATATCTTCAAATGATGTAATTCTTTTGAGTAATTAGGATGAATCGTGGCTATGGCATAAGAGAATAACTCATATCCACATCGATCATTCGAACAAATTAGTCAACAAGGATTTTGTAATTGGTTTGCCAAACTTATGTTTTGTAAATAATGGATTATATGATGTGTGCCAAAAATATAAACAAGTAAAGATCTCCCTTAAATTTTAAAATAATTTTTTCTACAAATAGATATTTATAATTGTTGCACGTGGATCTTTTTTACTCCTCCAAAACCATTAGTTTTTGCAAGAATTATTATTCCCTTGTAATTATTGATGACTATTCTCTCTATACATGATCATTTTTCCTATCTCATAAAAGAGACGTATTTGTTGTCTATTAAAAAATAATCAAAGTTGTCAAAAACGAATAAAATATTTAAACATTGCATATATCTAAAAGGATCACATAGCTATATTTTAAAGGGTTAAATAGCGTTTACCCCGCGCCATATAAGCGTGTTTTGGTTTACCCCCCTTAAGAAATTTTTTTTTAATTTCCCCCTCAACTTTCTCAGATTCCATTGACAAAGACCCTGATGCACCCATGGGTTCAAGATTCCGTGACGTGGCGTGTTGACCTTGGTGACTGGGTATGAGTTGACTGCCACGTGGAATTTTATATTTATTTTTTTAATTTTTTAATCTTTATTTTTTACTTGTTAATTTTGTTTCGTTTTATTTATTTTTATTAATATTTTTTTTAATTATTTAATTTTATTTATTTATTTATAATATTTTTTTCTGAAATTATTTTTAATTCTATTTTAAACAAACTGTTATTTTAAAAATTAGTTTAATTGGGCCACAAACAAACACACACAAGCCCATTATAACACCACTCTCTCTGGCCCATATATTATTGCATTTGTTATATGATTGACAAGTAACATATATAAACACTTTCATTTAGTAAATAGTTTTCGATGTGGGATTTTCACAACAACCATAACAACAACTTCACTCACAAACAAACCACCACCACCACTGCAAAATGATGGATAATGAAGATGAAATTTCAGCACATCTAAGTATTAGTCAATTGTGTAACAAATAATATTGTGACTTTTGTTTCGGTTGGATGTAGGGTTGTAAAATCTAAAACAAATCAAATTATGTTTATTAACTCAAGAAGTAGGAATATATACATCATTAATTTTAATAAAATATCTTCAAATGATGTAATTCTTTTGAGTAATTAGGATGAATCGTGGCTATGGCATAAGAGAATAACTCATATCCACATCGATCATTCGAACAAATTAGTCAACAAGGATTTTGTAATTGGTTTGCCAAACTTATGTTTTGTAAATAATGGATTATATGATGTGTGCCAAAAATATAAACAAGTAAAGATCTCCCTTAAATTTTAAAATAATTTTTTCTACAAATAGATATTTATAATTGTTGCACGTGGATCTTTTTTACTCCTCCAAAACCATTAGTTTTTGCAAGAATTATTATTCCCTTGTAATTATTGATGACTATTCTCTCTATACATGATCATTTTTCCTATCTCATAAAAGAGACGTATTTGTTGTCTATTAAAAAATAATCAAAGTTGTCAAAAACGAATAAAATATTTAAACATTGCATATATCTAAAAGGATCACATAGCTATATTTTAAAGGGTTAAATAGTGTTTACCCCGCGCCATATAAGCGTGTTTTGGTTTACCCCCCTTAAGAATTTTTTTTTTAATTTCCCCCTCAACTTTCTCAGATTCCATTGACAAAGACCCTGATGCACCCATGGGTTCAAGATTCCGTGACGTGGCGTGTTGACCTTGGTGACTGGGTATGAGTTGACTGCCACGTGGAATTTTATATTTATTTTTTTAATTTTTTAATCTTTATTTTTTACTTGTTAATTTTTTTTCGTTTTATTTATTTTTATTAATATTTTTTTTAATTATTTAATTTTATTTATTTATTTTTAATATTTTTTTCTGAAATTATTTTTAATTCTATTTTAAACAAACTGTTATTTTAAAAATTAGTTTAATTGGGCCACAAACAAACACACACAAGCCCATTATAACACCACTCTCTCTGGCCCATATATTATTGCATTTGTTATATGATTGACAAGTAACATATATAAACACTTTCATTTAGTAAATAGTTTTCGATGTGGGATTTTCACAACAACCATAACAACAACTTCACTCACAAACAAACCACCACCACCACTGCAAAATGATGGATAATGAAGATGAAATTTCAGCACATCTAAGTATTAGTCAATTGTGTAACAAATAATATTGTGACTTTTGTTTCGGTTGGATGTAGGGTTGTAAAATCTAAAACAAATCAAATTATGTTTATTAACTCAAGAAGTAGGAATATATACATCATTAATTTTAATAAAATATCTTCAAATGATGTAATTCTTTTGAGTAATTAGGATGAATCGTGGCTATGGCATAAGAGAATAACTCATATCCACATCGATCATTCGAACAAATTAGTCAACAAGGATTTTGTAATTGGTTTGCCAAACTTATGTTTTGTAAATAATGGATTATATGATGTGTGCCAAAAATATAAACAAGTAAAGATCTCCCTTAAATTTTAAAATAATTTTTTCTACAAATAGATATTTATAATTGTTGCACGTGGATCTTTTTTACTCCTCCAAAACCATTAGTTTTTGCAAGAATTATTATTCCCTTGTAATTATTGATGACTATTCTCTCTATACATGATCATTTTTCCTATCTCATAAAAGAGACGTATTTGTTGTCTATTAAAAAATAATCAAAGTTGTCAAAAACGAATAAAATATTTAAACATTGCATATATCTGAAAGGATCACATAGCTATATTTTAAAGGGTTAAATAGTGTTTACCCCCCGCCATATAAGCGTGTTTTGGTTTACCCCCCTTAAGAAATTTTTTTTTAATTTCCCCCTCAACTTTCTCAGATTCCATTGACAAAGACCCTGATGCACCCATGGGTTCAAGATTCCGTGACGTGGCGTGTTGACCTTGGTGACTGGGTATGAGTTGACTGCCACGTGGAATTTTATATTTATTTTTTTAATTTTTTAATCTTTATTTTTTACTTGTTAATTTTTTTTCGTTTTATTTATTTTTATTAATATTTTTTTTAATTATTTAATTTTATTTATTTATTTTTAATATTTTTTTCTGAAATTATTTTTAATTCTATTTTAAACAAACTGTTATTTTAAAAATTAGTTTAATTGGGCCACAAACAAACACACACAAGCCCATTATAACACCACTCTCTCTGGCCCATATATTATTGCATTTGTTATATGATTGACAAGTAACATATATAAACACTTTCATTTAGTAAATAGTTTTCGATGTGGGATTTTCACAACAACCATAACAACAACTTCACTCACAAACAAACCACCACCACCACTGCAAAATGATGGATAATGAAGATGAAATTTCAGCACATCTAAGTATTAGTCAATTGTGTAACAAATAATATTGTGACTTTTGTTTCGGTTGGATGTAGGGTTGTAAAATCTAAAACAAATCAAATTATGTTTATTAACTCAAGAAGTAGGAATATATACATCATTAATTTTAATAAAATATCTTCAAATGATGTAATTCTTTTGAGTAATTAGGATGAATCGTGGCTATGGCATAAGAGAATAACTCATATCCACATCGATCATTCGAACAAATTAGTCAACAAGGATTTTGTAATTGGTTTGCCAAACTTATGTTTTGTAAATAATGGATTATATGATGTGTGCCAAAAATATAAACAAGTAAAGATCTCCCTTAAATTTTAAAATAATTTTTTCTACAAATAGATATTTATAATTGTTGCACGTGGATCTTTTTTACTCCTCCAAAACCATTAGTTTTTGCAAGAATTATTATTCCCTTGTAATTATTGATGACTATTCTCTCTATACATGATCATTTTTCCTATCTCATAAAAGAGACGTATTTGTTGTCTATTAAAAAATAATCAAAGTTGTCAAAAACGAATAAAATATTTAAACATTGCATATATCTGAAAGGATCACATAGCTATATTTTAAAGGGTTAAATAGTGTTTACCCCCTGCCATATAAGCGTGTTTTGGTTTACCCCCCTTAAGAAATTTTTTTTTAATTTCCCCCTCAACTTTCTCAGATTCCATTGACAAAGACCCTGATGCACCCATGGGTTCAAGATTCCGTGACGTGGCGTGTTGACCTTGGTGACTGGGTATGAGTTGACTGCCACGTGGAATTTTATATTTATTTTTTTAATTTTTTAATCTTTATTTTTTACTTGTTAATTTTGTTTCGTTTTATTTATTTTTATTAATATTTTTTTTAATTATTTAATTTTATTTATTTATTTTTAATATTTTTTTCTGAAATTATTTTTAATTCTATTTTAAACAAACTGTTATTTTAAAAATTAGTTTAATTGGGCCACAAACAAACACACACAAGCCCATTATAACACCACTCTCTCTGGCCCATATATTATTGCATTTGTTATATGATTGACAAGTAACATATATAAACACTTTCATTTAGTAAATAGTTTTCGATGTGGGATTTTCACAACAACCATAACAACAACTTCACTCACAAACAAACCACCACCACCACTGCAAAATGATGGATAATGAAGATGAAATTTCAGCACATCTAAGTATTAGTCAATTGTGTAACAAATAATATTGTGACTTTTGTTTCGGTTGGATGTAGGGTTGTAAAATCTAAAACAAATCAAATTATGTTTATTAACTCAAGAAGTAGGAATATATACATCATTAATTTTAATAAAATATCTTCAAATGATGTAATTCTTTTGAGTAATTAGGATGAATCGTGGCTATGGCATAAGAGAATAACTCATATCCACATCGATCATTCGAACAAATTAGTCAACAAGGATTTTGTAATTGGTTTGCCAAACTTATGTTTTGTAAATAATGGATTATATGATGTGTGCCAAAAATATAAACAAGTAAAGATCTCCCTTAAATTTTAAAATAATTTTTTCTACAAATAGATATTTATAATTGTTGCACGTGGATCTTTTTTACTCCTCCAAAACCATTAGTTTTTGCAAGAATTATTATTCCCTTGTAATTATTGATGACTATTCTTTCTATACATGATCATTTTTCCTATCTCATAAAAGAGACGTATTTGTTGTCTATTAAAAAATAATCAAAGTTGTCAAAAACGAATAAAATATTTAAACATTGCATATATCTGAAAGGATCACATAGCTATATTTTAAAGGGTTAAATAGTGTTTACCCCCTGCCATATAAGCGTGTTTTGGTTTACCCCCCTTAAGAAATTTTTTTTTAATTTCCCCCTCAACTTTCTCAGATTCCATTGACAAAGACCCTGATGCACCCATGGGTTCAAGATTCCGTGACGTGGCGTGTTGACCTTGGTGACTGGGTATGAGTTGACTGCCACGTGGAATTTTATATTTATTTTTTTAATTTTTTAATCTTTATTTTTTACTTGTTAATTTTTTTTCGTTTTATTTATTTTTATTAATATTTTTTTTAATTATTTAATTTTATTTATTTATTTTTAATATTTTTATCTGAAATTATTTTTAATTCTATTTTAAACAAACTGTTATTTTAAAAATTAGTTTAATTGGGCCACAAACAAACACACACAAGCCCATTATAACGCCACTCTCTCTGGCCCATATATTATTGCATTTGTTATATGATTGACAAGTAACATATATAAACACTTTCATTTAGTAAATAGTTTTCGATGTGGGATTTTCACAACAACCATAACAACAACTTCACTCACAAACAAACCACCACCACTGCAAAATGATGGATAATGAAGATGAAATTTCAGCACATCTAAGTATTAGTCAATTGTGTAACAAATAATATTGTGACTTTTGTTTCGGTTGGATGTAGGGTTGTAAAATCTAAAACAAATCAAATTATGTTTATTAACTCAAGAAGTAGGAATATATACATCATTAATTTTAATAAAATATCTTCAAATGATGTAATTCTTTTGAGTAATTAGGATGAATCGTGGCTATGGCATAAGAGAATAACTCATATCCACATCGATCATTCGAACAAATTAGTCAACAAGGATTTTGTAATTGGTTTGCCAAACTTATGTTTTGTAAATAATGGATTATATGATGTGTGCCAAAAATATAAACAAGTAAAGATCTCCCTTAAATTTTAAAATAATTTTTTCTACAAATAGATATTTATAATTGTTGCACGTGGATCTTTTTTACTCCTCCAAAACCATTAGTTTTTGCAAGAATTATTATTCCCTTGTAATTATTGATGACTATTCTCTCTATACATGATCATTTTTCCTATCTCATAAAAGAGACGTATTTGTTGTCTATTAAAAAATAATCAAAGTTGTCAAAAACGAATAAAATATTTAAACATTGCATATATCTGAAAGGATCACATAGCTATATTTTAAAGGGTTAAATAGTGTTTACCCCCTGCCATATAAGCGTGTTTTGGTTTACCCCCCTTAAGAAATTTTTTTTTAATTTCCCCCTCAACTTTCTCAGATTCCATTGACAAAGACCCTGATGCACCCATGGGTTCAAGATTCCGTGACGTGGCGTGTTGACCTTGGTGACTGGGTATGAGTTGACTGCCACGTGGAATTTTATATTTATTTTTTTAATTTTTTAATCTTTATTTTTTAATTGTTAATTTTTTTTCGTTTTATTTATTTTTATTAATATTTTTTTTAATTATTTAATTTTATTTATTTATTTTTAATATTTTTTTCTGAAATTATTTTTAATTCTATTTTAAACAAACTGTTATTTTAAAAATTAGTTTAATTGGGCCACAAACAAACACACACAAGCCCATTATAACACCACTCTCTCTGGCCCATATATTATTGCATTTGTTATATGATTGACAAGTAACATATATAAACACTTTCATTTAGTAAATAGTTTTCGATGTGGGATTTTCACAACAACCATAACAACAACTTCACTCACAAACAAACCACCACCACCACTGCAAAATGATGGATAATGAAGATGAAATTTCAGCACATCTAAGTATTAGTCAATTGTGTAACAAATAATATTGTGACTTTTGTTTCGGTTGGATGTAGGGTTGTAAAATCTAAAACAAATCAAATTATGTTTATTAACTCAAGAAGTAGGAATATATACATCATTAATTTTAATAAAATATCTTCAAATGATGTAATTCTTTTGAGTAATTAGGATGAATCGTGGCTATGGCATAAGAGAATAACTCATATCCACATCGATCATTCGAACAAATTAGTCAACAAGGATTTTGTAATTGGTTTGCCAAACTTATGTTTTGTAAATAATGGATTATATGATGTGTGCCAAAAATATAAACAAGTAAAGATCTCCCTTAAATTTTAAAATAATTTTTTCTACAAATAGATATTTATAATTGTTGCACGTGGATCTTTTTTACTCCTCCAAAACCATTAGTTTTTGCAAGAATTATTATTCCCTTGTAATTATTGATGACTATTCTCTCTATACATGATCATTTTTCCTATCTCATAAAAGAGACGTATTTGTTGTCTATTAAAAAATAATCAAAGTTGTCAAAAACGAATAAAATATTTAAACATTGCATATATCTGAAAGGATCACATAGCTATATTTTAAAGGGTTAAATAGTGTTTACCCCCTGCCATATAAGCGTGTTTTGGTTTACCCCCCTTAAGAAATTTTTTTTTAATTTCCCCCTCAACTTTCTCAGATTCCATTGACAAAGACCCTGATGCACCCATGGGTTCAAGATTCCGTGACATGGCGTGTTGACCTTGGTGACTGGGTATGAGTTGACTGCCACGTGGAATTTTATATTTATTTTTTTAATTTTTTAATCTTTATTTTTTAATTGTTAATTTTTTTTCGTTTTATTTATTTTTATTAATATTTTTTTTAATTATTTAATTTTATTTATTTATTTTTAATATTTTTTTCTGAAATTATTTTTAATTCTATTTTAAACAAACTGTTATTTTAAAAATTAGTTTAATTGGGCCACAAACAAACACACACAAGCCCATTATAACACCACTCTCTCTGGCCCATATATTATTGCATTTGTTATATGATTGACAAGTAACATATATAAACACTTTCATTTAGTAAATAGTTTTCGATGTGGGATTTTCACAACAACCATAACAACAACTTCACTCACAAACAAACCACCACCACCACTGCAAAATGATGGATAATGAAGATGAAATTTCAGCACATCTAAGTATTAGTCAATTGTGTAACAAATAATATTGTGACTTTTGTTTCGGTTGGATGTAGGGTTGTAAAATCTAAAACAAATCAAATTATGTTTATTAACTCAAGAAGTAGGAATATATACATCATTAATTTTAATAAAATATCTTCAAATGATGTAATTCTTTTGAGTAATTAGGATGAATCGTGGCTATGGCATAAGAGAATAACTCATATCCACATCGATCATTCGAACAAATTAGTCAACAAGGATTTTGTAATTGGTTTGCCAAACTTATGTTTTGTAAATAATGGATTATATGATGTGTGCCAAAAATATAAACAAGTAAAGATCTCCCTTAAATTTTAAAATAATTTTTTCTACAAATAGATATTTATAATTGTTGCACGTGGATCTTTTTTACTCCTCCAAAACCATTAGTTTTTGCAAGAATTATATTCCCTTGTAATTATTCATGACTATTCTCTCTATACATGATCATTTTTCCTATCTCATAAAAGAGACGTATTTGTTGTCTATTAAAAAATAATCAAAGTTGTCAAAAATGAATAAAATATTTAAACATTGCATATATCTGAAAGGATCACATAGCTATATTTTAAAGGGTTAAATAGTGTTTACCCCCTGCCATATAAGCGTGTTTTGGTTTACCCCCCTTAAGAAATTTTTTTTTAATTTCCCCCTCAACTTTCTCAGATTCCATTGACAAAGACCCTGATGCACCCATGGGTTCAAGATTCCGTGACGTGGCGTGTTGGCCTTGGTGACTGGGTATGAGTTGACTGCCACGTGGAATTTTATATTTATTTTTTTAATTTTTTAATCTTTATTTTTTACTTGTTAATTTTTTTTCGTTTTATTTATTTTTATTAATATTTTTTTTAATTATTTAATTTTATTTATTTATTTTTAATATTTTTTTCTGAAATTATTTTTAATTCTATTTTAAACAAACTGTTATTTTAAAAATTAGTTTAATTGGGCCACAAACAAACACACACAAGCCCATTATAACACCACTCTCACTGGCCCATATATTATTGCATTTGTTATATGATTGACAAGTAACATATATAAACACTTTCATTTAGTAAATAGTTTTCGATGTGGGATTTTCACAACAACCATAACAACAACTTCACTCACAAACAAACCACCACCACCACTGCAAAATGATGGATAATGAAGATGAAATTTCAGCACATCTAAGTATTAGTCAATTGTGTAACAAATAATATTGTGACTTTTGTTTCGGTTGGATGTAGGGTTGTAAAATCTAAAACAAATCAAATTATGTTTATTAACTCAAGAAGTAGGAATATATACATCATTAATTTTAATAAAATATCTTCAAATGATGTAATTCTTTTGAGTAATTAGGATGAGTCGTGGCTATGGCATAAGAGAATAACTCATATCCACATCGATCATTCGAACAAATTAGTCAACAAGGATTTTGTAATTGGTTAGCCAAACTTATGTTTTGTAAATAATGGATTATATGATGTGTGCCAAAAATATAAACAAGTAAAGATCTCCCTTAAATTTTAAAATAATTTTTTCTACAAATAGATATTTATAATTGTTGCACGTGGATCTTTTTTACTCCTCCAAAACCATTAGTTTTTGCAAGAATTATTATTCCCTTGTAATTATTGATGACTATTCTCTCTATACATGATCATTTTTCCTATCTCATAAAAGAGACGTATTTGTTGTCTATTAAAAAATAATCAAAGTTGTCAAAAACGAATAAAATATTTAAACATTGCATATATCTGAAAGGATCACATAGCTATATTTTAAAGGGTTAAATAGTGTTTACCCCCTGCCATATAAGCGTGTTTTGGTTTACCCCCCTTAAGAAATTTTTTTTTAATTTCCCCCTCAACTTTCTCAGATTCCATTGACAAAGACCCTGATGCACCCATGGGTTCAAGATTCCGTGACGTGGCCTGTTGACCTTGGTGACTGGGTATGAGTTGACTGCCACGTGGAATTTTATATTTATTTTTTTAATTTTTTAATCTTTATTTTTTACTTGTTAATTTTTTTTCGTTTTATTTATTTTTATTAATATTTTTTTTTAATTATTTAATTTTATTTATTTATTTTTAATATTTTTTTCTGAAATTATTTTTAATTCTATTTTAAACAAACTGTTATTTTAAAAATTAGTTTAATTGGGCCACAAACAAACACACACAAGCCCATTATAACACCACTCTCTCTGGCCCATATATTATTGCATTTGTTATATGATTGACAAGTAACATATATAAACACTTTCATTTAGTAAATAGTTTTCGATGTGGGATTTTCACAACAACCATAACAACAACTTCACTCACAAACAAACCACCACCACCACTGCAAAATGATGGATAATGAAGATGAAATTTCAGCACATCTAAGTATTAGTCAATTGTGTAACAAATAATATTGTGACTTTTGTTTCGGTTGGATGTAGGGTTGTAAAATCTAAAACAAATCAAATTATGTTTATTAACTCAAGAAGTAGGAATATATACATCATTAATTTTAATAAAATATCTTCAAATGATGTAATTCTTTTGAGTAATTAGGATGAGTCGTGGCTATGGCATAAGAGAATAACTCATATCCACATCGATCATTCGAACAAATTAGTCAACAAGGATTTTGTAATTGGTTAGCCAAACTTATGTTTTGTAAATAATGGATTATATGATGTGTGCCAAAAATATAAACAAGTAAAGATCTCCCTTAAATTTTAAAATAATTTTTTCTACAAATAGATATTTATAATTGTTGCACGTGGATCTTTTTTACTCCTTCAAAACCATTAGTTTTTGCAAGAATTATTATTCCCTTGTAATTATTGATGACTATTCTCTCTATACATGATCATTTTTCCTATCTCATAAAAGAGACGTATTTGTTGTCTATTAAAAAATAATCAAAGTTGTCAAAAACGAATAAAATATTTAAACATTGCATATATCTGAAAGGATCACATAGCTATATTTTAAAGGGTTAAATAGTGTTTACCCCCTGCCATATAAGCGTGTTTTGGTTTACCCCCCTTAAGAAATTTTTTTTTAATTTCCCCCTCAACTTTCTCAGATTCCATTGACAAAGACCCTGATGCACCCATGGGTTCAAGATTCCGTGACGTGGCGTGTTGACCTTGGTGACTGGGTATGAGTTGACTGCCACGTGGAATTTTATATTTATTTTTTTAATTTTTTAATCTTTATTTTTTACTTGTTAATTTTTTTTCGTTTTATTTATTTTTATTAATATTTTTTTTTAATTATTTAATTTTATTTATTTATTTTTAATATTTTTTTCTGAAATTATTTTTAATTCTATTTTAAACAAACTGTTATTTTAAAAATTAGTTTAATTGGGCCACAAACAAACACACACAAGCCCATTATAACACCACTCTCTCTGGCCCATATATTATTGCATTTGTTATATGATTGACAAGTAACATATATAAACACTTTCATTTAGTAAATAGTTTTCGATGTGGGATTTTCACAACAACCATAACAACAACTTCACTCACAAACAAACCACCACCACCACTGCAAAATGATGGATAATGAAGATGAAATTTCAGCACATCTAAGTATTAGTCAATTGTGTAACAAATAATATTGTGACTTTTGTTTCGGTTGGATGTAGGGTTGTAAAATCTAAAACAAATCAAATTATGTTTATTAACTCAAGAAGTAGGAATATATCCATCATTAATTTTAATAAAATATCTTCAAATGATGTAATTCTTTTGAGTAATTAGGATGAATCGTGGCTATGGCATAAGAGAATAACTCATATCCACATCGATCATTCGAACAAATTAGTCAACAAGGATTTTGTAATTGGTTTGCCAAACTTATGTTTTGTAAATAATGGATTATATGATGTGTGCCAAAAATATAAACAAGTAAAGATCTCCCTTAAATTTTAAAATAATTTTTTCTACAAATAGATATTTATAATTGTTGCACGTGGATCTTTTTACTCCTCCAAAACCATTAGTTTTTGCAAGAATTATATTCCCTTGTAATTATTGATGACTATTCTCTCTATACATGATCATTTTTCCTATCTCATAAAAGAGACGTATTTGTTGTCTATTAAAAAATAATCAAAGTTGTCAAAAACGAATAAAATATTTAAACATTGCATATATCTGAAAGGATCACATAGCTATATTTTAAAGGGTTAAATAGTGTTTACCCCCTGCCATATAAGCGTGTTTTGGTTTACCCCCCTTAAGAAATTTTTTTTTAATTTCCCCCTCAACTTTCTCAGATTCCATTGACAAAGACCCTGATGCACCCATGGGTTCAAGATTCCGTGACGTGGCGTGTTGACCTTGGTGACTGGGTATGAGTTGACTGCCACGTGGAATTTTATATTTATTTTTTTAATTTTTTAATCTTTATTTTTTACTTGTTAATTTTTTTTCGTTTTATTTATTTTTATTAATATTTTTTTTAATTATTTAATTTTATTTATTTATTTTTAATATTTTTTTCTGAAATTATTTTTAATTCTATTTTAAACAAACTGTTATTTTAAAAATTAGTTTAATTGGGCCACAAACAAACACACACAAGCCCATTATAACACCACTCTCTCTGGCCCATATATTATTGCATTTGTTATATGATTGACAAGTAACATATATAAACACTTTCATTTAGTAAATAGTTTTCGATGTGGGATTTTCACAACAACCATAACAACAACTTCACTCACAAACAAACCACCACCACCACTGCAAAATGATGGATAATGAAGATGAAATTTCAGCACATCTAAGTATTAGTCAATTGTGTAACAAATAATATTGTGACTTTTGTTTCGGTTGGATGTAGGGTTGTAAAATCTAAAACAAATCAAATTATGTTTATTAACTCAAGAAGTAGGAATATATACATCATTAATTTTAATAAAATATCTTCAAATGATGTAATTCTTTTGAGTAATTAGGATGAATCGTGGCTATGGCATAAGAGAATAACTCATATCCACATCGATCATTCGAACAAATTAGTCAACAAGGATTTTGTAATTGGTTAGCCAAACTTATGTTTTGTAAATAATGGATTATATGATGTGTGCCAAAAATATAAACAAGTAAAGATCTCCCTTAAATTTTAAAATAATTTTTTCTACAAATAGATATTTATAATTGTTGCACGTGGATCTTTTTTACTCCTCCAAAACCATTAGTTTTTGCAAGAATTATATTCCCTTGTAATTATTCATGACTATTCTCTCTATACATGATCATTTTTCCTATCTCATAAAAGAGACGTATTTGTTGTCTATTAAAAAATAATCAAAGTTGTCAAAAACGAATAAAATATTTAAACATTGCATATATCTGAAAGGATCACATAGCTATATTTTAAAGGGTTAAATAGTGTTTACCCCCTGCCATATAAGCGTGTTTTGGTTTACCCCCCTTAAGAAATTTTTTTTTAATTTCCCCCTCAACTTTCTCAGATTCCATTGACAAAGACCCTGATGCACCCATGGGTTCAAGATTCCGTGACGTGGCGTGTTGACCTTGGTGACTGGGTATGAGTTGACTGCCACGTGGAATTTTATATTTATTTTTTTAATTTTTTAATCTTTATTTTTTACTTGTTAATTTTTTTTCGTTTTATTTATTTTTATTAATATTTTTTTTAATTATTTAATTTTATTTATTTATTTTTAATATTTTTTTCTGAAATTATTTTTAATTCTATTTTAAACAAACTGTTATTTTAAAAATTAGTTTAATTGGGCCACAAACAAACACACACAAGCCCATTATAACACCACTCTCACTGGCCCATATATTATTGCATTTGTTATATGATTGACAAGTAACATATATAAACACTTTCATTTAGTAAATAGTTTTCGATGTGGGATTTTCACAAC